>MU225525.1:2061256-2084754 GCA_018584345.1 Thuja plicata
AAATTAGTTTCTAGTAGACTGATTCTGCTGGAGCTAATAATCAATTGATTGTTGTTGTATAATCAATTGTCTTCAATCGATTGCTGTTGTATAATCGATTGTATTCTTCCTTCATACTATTTTGCCTATGGCTGAAGGAAAGAGATAATGCTGAAAGTTTGTATGCACACTGAGGGTGCGGTTTCTTGCCTGTGATTGGAGGAAGAGATCAATTCTAAAATTAAGAAGGGTTTGGATCGAATGCTTGGGAATTGTAAATTCTTATTGCTGGGTGCCGAATTTGATATAGGTTGGGTGACACATGTTTGAAGTGCTGCATATAAATTGCAGACTGTGTCTTGTGTGGGGGCGACATCATTATTATGGCAGCCGCACTAGGATTATAGTGGCATCAGCCACTGCTGGAAACAACCGCATCCACCAAGGAGCCACTTTTGGCACATGTTGGGCTGCGTGACATATATCATCAGCTACAGGTGCATTTGGATGTACTTTGGGAGCTGCATAACTGTCTTCAAGGGCTGCAAATACCATATAGTGGCAGTGTTCAAATTGTGAGAGGAACATGACAACCATTAAGTGACTGCGTTCATTTATTACTTGGCTTCTGCAAGCAAACACATGTTACAGGTTCTTTGTTGGTATTTAATTAATTATTTCCAAAATGAACAGTTGTATTTAAGAGCATTTCCAGAATAAATTAGAAGTGTTGGGATATGAATGATCTTGTATGGAATTATGAAATTTTCAATTTGAAATTGAATAAATAAATAAAGAAATATTACAAAGTTATCCTATTTGTGGCAAATTTGTTAATTGCTGAGCAAAGTTTCAATCACTAGATAGCAGAGCCGAATCAGGGTCATTACAGTGATTGCCTGCCAACTGTTTGACCAAATGCCAAATTTATGAATTGCACAAGAAATTGATGAGAATTAGAGGGTTTGAAGACGAGGCCAAGTTAGGCTCATTACAATGGTATCAGAGCAGTTTCCTGCCAGCGTGCTGGGAAATCAGGTTCATTAATTTTATTATTATTTGAGAAGTCAATTATGGAGAGATACAGGCGGCTTAGTTCTGAGAGCCGGCACAACAGTGTGAAGAACAGTGATAAAATAAATACATTAATGGAAAGTATGGAGAGACTCAGACTTCATCAGTAGAGGATGGTGGCAAGACTGTCGGATCTAGCGATAATAGATAGGGTAGCAAGATATATGGTATCTACTTTCTGTAGACCGACATTGAGATCGCAGGGTAGGAGGCTTGAGTTTTCCTCGACAGATGTTAGAGATGCAGATCCACCAGTACATATTATGTCACCTACTCATGGATCTGATGATAGAAATTCCACACAGGGACATGTGGAAGTGTCAGTACCAGTGATAGACTGTAGGACTGAGCTTCAGCAGGTTGAGTCTTTCTGTGTAGTTGCTACAGTTGGGGCAAATACAGTGGATACAGTAGTTGCCTCTGATAGTCCAGACTCTCTTGAGGAAGGACTGGTTATCAGAGATTTATATATCAGCTATCATAGTGTAGCTCTGGAGAGAGAGGAAACACCTCTCTTAGGTAGGATAGGCGAGAGCATGGAGCTACCTTGTTGTGGTGTTGATGATCTAGTGATACAGTAGGAGATGATGACAACAGTAGAGGTCAGTGCCACACCAGATTGTATTATTGAGTCAGATAGTGACTCTAGTTCAGATCTCCAGGAGGATACCACTTTTGAGGATTGCCTTGAGGAGATGGAGACATATTGTATAGAGTGAGATAGCGGCAGTCATGTGATGGGGTTAGTACAGGAGTTGCCAGTACTCTTCTGTATGAGGGATATGAGTATGGAGTCCACATGTGATGATACTAGTACTGAGTTTGAGATAGTAGACACAGACTCCTACCAGCATGACTCTGATTCAATGGCTAGTGTGGTGACAGATGAGATTCAGTCTAGGACACTTGGGGAGATAGAGCCTTTCGTAGCATCTTGGGTGGCTTCGGATACTTCCTATGTGACTCTTGAGGATGACTCCACCAATAGTGAGCCATGCCCGTATTCGACCCTAGGAGAGGACTTTGAGTTGTTGGAGAGTGCAGATAAGTCCTAGGATCTAGAATATGTGGGGGTTACAGAGGATAGGGAAACTAAGAGTGTTGAAGAGATAGGTTCTATTGCAACTTCCTTATGTACAGAGGAGTTTGATGGAGACATGTTTGATGCAGGTACTCTGTTTGAGGATGAGAGTTCCATTATTAGTTCATAGAGCTCAGTTGGCAGCACACTAGGGGATAGTGTTGTTGAGAGGAGTACCTTGGATACCACTTCCATTTTCAGTGTGGAAACTATGCCAGAGGTGTTGCATAGAAGGCCAACCATTCATAGTCATCATGTGACTAGGCAGTTGAGAGTTAGCGAGTGTGATATTGTTACCACATTGGAGCATTTTGATGCTGATCGACAACTGCTAGATGTTCATGGATGGGGTTCTCCTATGAATGATGAGCTTGGAGGTTGTTACTTGGCCCTTGTAGAGATTCATTCCTTATGGGAGGCCAATAGGTATCTGAGACGAGGTTATTCTCAGTTGGTGGCTGACCGAGATCACCTTGTAGAGTGGGGAAGTACAACATATGAGGCACTCTTGGATAGAGAGGATGAGGTGAGTGAGCTTACTCGGGAGCTCACGATGACTTTAGAGGTATTAGAGAGCACTCAGTTGGCTCTCCAGGAGTCACAGGCTCAGTTAGCTGAGGTGACTGTGGAACTGGAGCATCTTCAGTCTACACCAGCACCAGATATAGTACAGTTACATATTATGGTGTTTGATGATCTGATGATGTCCATAGTTAGGGTAGTTGGATGTGATAGCAGTGGGGATACATCCACCCTTGATTTCAGCATTGGAGGTGCAGATTCACTTCCATCGGATACTTGTGTAGTTGAGTTAGACACTGCAGTAGAGAGTTGTAGTGTGCCAGACTTTGGGATGGATACTACAGTTGGTAGCAGTACATCAGGTGATACAGTATAGGACATTGTAGGTAGTGAAGTGGACTAGTCAACATTTAGTGTTCCTGTTCATGACACTACTCCTTTGATTGCTCAGCAGGGAGGCAGGGTATCACCTGAGTCAGTTGTTAGTGATTGCATAGCTGGTGATGATAGGCAGTTGACTATGTCACAGTCACATGATGACCAGTTATGGTTCCGAGGGGAGTAGTTGGATGCTACCTACTATAGATTTTATTGTTTGGAGACATTCTTGGATCACCTTCTTGAGAGTTTAGAATTTTGTGAGGGATCTTACTGAGCTTCTGAGGGTGTTCTCATCTGGGGTACAGGCGCGATCTGACATTTGGTGAGAGAGATTGTAGGTACTTTGACTATGATGCTCCCTCACAGATATTTTGAGGTTGGGTTTGCTGAGAGGGTCACCCAGGATCTTGTCCAACCTGTTTTGCAGATTTCAAGATTGGAGACATCTTTGGGTTCATGACTGGGGAATGATGAGCCTTTGATAGAGAGCGGAGCTTCTTATTTTTGTTACATGGTGAGGAGTGCTCATTATTTTTCCTTCGATCCACATGTTGATGAGTTGATGGCACACATATGTGGACTGGCTCCTAGTCCTTATCATCCATTATGGGATGGGCTCTCACCATCAGCAGTGGTTGAAAGTTTTGGCTGCAAGTCAGTAGAAGGTGACTTAGAGAGTTACTGTGACTACAAAGATTATATAGTGGGTGGACATCTAGGCCCAGGTACAGTTTGGTATAGAGGTAGTCATCATTGTTGTGTAGAGGATCTACACACTCAGTTCAGATTAGTTGGGTGTGCTGGGGGAGTTCAGTATATAGGGGATCCGAAACTCCCATACATCTTGTTTTTGATGATCCTAAAGTACACTTCTTTTGGGATTCGGGCAGAGGCAGATTCAGTACAGGAGTTTGGGAGAGTGGTTGTTTGGGGTCTCTCTACAGAGTTACCTGATTTGCATTTTGGGTGATGCTACAGGAACCTACAGTTTATGTCAGTAGCAGGGTATACTTTTTTTTGTGGGATCCAGGTGGATTGTGATGTTCCTTGTTTCGGTGATTGCTTGGGGACAAGCAATCTTGGGGAGGGTGGACTGTAATGTCCCCATTTTTTAGCAGGTCATTGAAATGATGGTGCCAGGTCATTATTGTGATCCTCATGGTCTGGTGAGGGGTTTAGAGGGTCATTGGTGTGAAATTACTATTTATAGTAAGTCAAGGGATAGTTTTGATGAGCTTAGATGAGTTAGAGGAGTTGAATGATGCTCTCAGTTTTCATTTCTGGCTTCCGGTTTGGGCTCCAAGAATATTTGAGAGAGCGTCTATTTTTAGTAAGTCACCCCGTCAGGTTTGTTCATCATCTTTTATCATCAGGATCACATAGTGCAAACAGATTTTGATTCTGATGCTTCTTCAATGGTTTTTGCAAGACAGGTGAATTATTATTATTATTTGATTAAATTTGCTAAGGTTGCCATTATTGTTGGTATTATATCTTGGGAACCTTAGTGTTATAGCACATCAGAACCAGGATGAAAATTTTTAAATCTTGGGCATAAGAAACAGGGACCTCATGTGTCATTATTTCATGATATTGATGAAAAGGTCATTTTTGGAGCCAAATGAGTTAATAAATTATATTACTCAATATGTGCCTAGGTATAAAAGTGCTTCAAGTGAAAAGTGTGTGAGAGAAGACACTTTTTAATTATAAAAGCAATAGGCAAGGCATTCATTCATCATCTATTGAATATTGATTATTGAAAATTGTTCTTGGGAATTGTTCCTATTTTTCTAAGCCCTAGCTGAAAGGTCAAATTAGTTTCTAGTAGACTGATTCTGTTGGAGCTAATAATCAATTGATTTCTGTTATATAATCAATTGTCTTCAATCGATTGCTATTGTATAATCAATTGTATTCTTCCTTCATACTGTTTTTCCTGTGGCTGAAGGAAAGAGATAATGCTGAAATTTTGTATGCACACTGAGGGTGCGGTTTCTTGCCTGTGATTGGAGGAAGAGATCAATTCTAAAATTGAGAAGGGTTTGGATCGAATGCTTGGGAATTGTAAATTCTTATTGCTGGGTGCCAAATTTGATATAGGCTGGGCAGTGCATGTTTGAAGTGCTGCATATAAATTGTAGACTGTGTCTTGTGTGGGGGTGGCATCATTATTATGGCAGCCACGCTAGGATTATAGTGGCGTTAGCCATTGTTGGAAATAATCGCATCCACTAAGGAGCCATATTTGGTACATGCTAGGCTGCGTGACATATATCATCAGCTATGGGTGCATTTGGATGTACTTTGGGAGCTGTGTAACTATCTTCAAGGGCTGCGAATACCATACAGTGGCAGCGTTCAAATTGGGAGAGGAACGTGACAGCCATTAAGTGACTACGGTCATTTATTACTTGGCCGCTGCAAGCAAATGCATGTTACAGGTTCTTTGTTTTTATTTAATTACTTCTTTCCAAAATGAACAGTTGTATTTAAGAGCATTTCCAGAATAAATCAAAAGTGTTGGGATATGAATGATCTTGTATGCAATTATGAAATTTTCAATTTGAAATTGAATAAATAAATAAATAAATCTTGCGGAGTTATCCTATTTGTGGCAAATTTGTTAATTGTTGAGCAAAGTTTCAATCACTAGATAGCAGAGCCGAATCAGGGTCATTACAGTGATTGCTTGCCAACTATTTAACCAAATGCCAAATTTATGATTTGCACAAGAAATTGATGAGAATTAGAGGGTTTGAAGATGAGGCCAAGTTAGGCTCATTACAAAATTCAAAATAAATTACATGGTTAGATAGCTATCAAAGAGATCTACAATATCATGCCATCTGAAATTATCGCTTTTGAACCACGTGCAAACCTGACAAGGAGCACACGAAAAAATGTTATTTTTTCTAGGTTTGTTGGAAAACACATCTCAGACCTATTTGAATCCTCAAAGCCTTTGGGTTGGAACTCCAAGGTAAATCCAAGTCTCAAGCTTGGTAAACTTCAATGTTGTCAAAAGTGCGCACGTGCTATAGGGCGTGCGCACTATGAAAATTTATGGTTTACATAACGCGTACGCACTATGTAAACCATAAACACTCCCTAAGGGAGGGACATACAAAGAGAGAAGGTGGGGGAGGGAAACAAAAAGACAAAGAGATTAAGAGAGAGAATGATAGGAGGAGAGAGGAAGAGAAGGTGAGAGAGAGGGAGAGAGAGAGAGATAGATGAGAACAAGGGGAGAGATTAGATGGTCTCTCTCTCTCTCTCTTGTTACCCCCTCACTCATTTTGTCATTTTGTGTCTAACATAGGGCGTACGCCCTATTTAAGAACACAAAAAATGGTAATAAAGGTAAGAAACTTGTGAAAGAGGCTCACTTTTAACTGTTACTGTCTGATTTTTACATTCCTCTCGAAAAATATTCACTTTTCATGGTGTTGAAGATCACAAAGAAGTATATTCTATAAATTTACAACACATTTTTTTTCAAAATCATCATTAAAGTGTGAAAGTCAATCATTCTTCACCAAAATTGATCCATTGAGGTAAGTTTTTTATTTTTTACATGTGAATTGTGAATAAAGAGTCTTTTTGTTTATAATTGCTATGATATGGATTTGTTGAAGAAATAATTTTACATATTGTAAAAGATTTATATTATAATTTGTCATACATTTCTATTATATTTTGAGTTAATATAATTTAGATTGATATTATAAAGTTTCACTTTTTGTAATAGATTGATATAATAATTTGAAAATTGTAATGAATTCATATGTAGAAATCATCATCATGCCAAGGAAACAAGAAAAGACTCTAACACTAGAAGAACATGAAAGATACAACTTGAGAAGAAAAGGGAAAGAATGAGACAACTTCGTGAACACAAAAAATTGCATACCATAGAAGATTTTCCTTAGGATGAGGAACATGAAACATCAATAGAAAGTAAGAGAGAATTGGAATTGGAAACAAAAAGGCAACGAATGAGAAACTTGTGTGCAACAAGACAATTGAATTATGAATATGTGGGCCCATCATCTATGAGTTCCCAAGTTGAAGAGACACCACCATCCAATGTTGGAGACACACCCTTGTATCATCTTGAAGGCACACCATTATCTACATCCGAAGGTGTAGGCACAACATCATGTCATGTTGAAGGCACAACATTATCTACATCCGAAGGTCTAGGCACAACATCGTGTCACATGTTGAAGGCACACCATTAACATCTCAAGTTGGTGAGGATCCATCTTTCACATCTCAATTTGAAGGCACATCATCTTCAGTTGAAGGTACATAATTAACACATAATGTTGTTGATGTTTGTAATGTTGAGGCCACTCAATAGATGAAAACACCTCCTAGAATTGTTTATAGAAAGCCAAAATATTTTAGTGATATTGATACTAACATTTTACAACAAATGCCTGACAAGATTCCCAAGCGTACTTGTCAAAGATATGCTATCCGTATTTGGAGATTATTTTTTGAGAATTTAAATATGATAGGAAGATGTAAAATATTTATTCAAATAATGAGAAATCTAAAATTTAGGCCCATCATGAAGATTCTTGGGCTAAGAACAATGGATGAGTCAAGTGAAAAATCTATTGTAAAGAATCTAATGACTGCATATGAGAGTGTGGGTTCTACATCATACACAAAAGATAGTAATGTCACGTGATGTGTACTTACATCAACAATAGTAAGCACTCAAATGAAGAAATCTTGACTCATTAGAAAGACAAGAAAATCATTGAAAATAAGTAGAAAGTTTCTAATGAGATTTGTGGGAAGGCGTCAAAGAGTGGAAGATCTAAATAACAATGAGTTATGGTCATTTTTTGGTAGACTACCGCGGAAGGATAAATCAATTTTTGAAGCTTTAAAATCCGTGATTGAAGACTTTTGGAAGAATAACACATAAGTAAGATGTTGTAAGAAGGAGGATTGGTAGTCGAATTTGCATTCCACATCCAAAACATTTCTTGGATTCAACTCAGACACAATTCTTTGCAAAATTTATACATACGTATCCTGAATTTAAAATTAGTCAAAGATATTTTGAAATAGATAAACCTTTTTATGTGAAGATAAATCAAACACACACAACTTGTTTTTGTAGGGTACATATTGAATTTTCTAAACATTTTGATGTTTATAAGCATATATGTGTAGATTTGCATTCTAACAATGTTTTGAAGGATTGTAACATAAATGACCCACCTACATCTTCAAGGGTTAATTACTATAATTTTATGTGAAAGAGCGGATGGTCAACAATTTTACAAGCTCACATGCTTGAATGGTACATGCATAGATTGTGGTGGTTTGCAACATTTGCCAATTTGTCAACATATGGAGAGTACACATGCAATTGGGAATGCAAAAGTGGATTTTGGAAAATATAAGACAGTTGCATATGCTCTAAAAGATGGAAATGAGCCTAAAAGATGTGATTTAGTAATTGAAAATATTCCAGTGTATCAGTTCATGAGTATTTTCATGATAAGATTGTGTATGCGTATGCAAGGCATATACATAGAGCTTGATGGTTGGATACACAATTCAAGTTGTGCAAGGACACATTCCCACTTGATACCATTGTTTCAGTTATTGACTTTGTAGAGAAATACACTCTACAACCACAAAACGAGGTGCAAGAAAAGTATTATAGCTCTCAAAAAGTTGCTATATTTGTTCATATAGCATTTATGCATTCACCTGACAGTACAGAGGAGAACATGAAGCTATTGAGGGAGTATCATTTTTACATCAGTGATGATCGTTCGCATTCTACAGAGTTTGTACATGATTGCTTTCATCTATTTTATGGTGATTTGAGTAATAGGAGCATATCATATCATTGACACATCATATGGTCAGAAAATTGTGCATCACAATTCAAGAATTCTCAGATGTTTTATTGGTTGAGCAGGATGCATATGAACACTGGTATTTAGTATATGTGGAATTTTACAGAGGTCGTTCATGGGAAGGGAGAGCATGATGGTGCATGTATAAAAAGGGCCTTCGCATGTGAAGAATTAAAGTACAAATAACAATCAACATTCTCATATACGAGATGTATCGTCCAATGGTGTAATGCTACAATGGGTCCAGGTAATGAAGGTGAGTCTACGGTTCGCAAAATTTTTGGTTGATGGATGAAACTAACATTGCACCATATGAGGATTGTTGTACATTAATAGGATCAAGTGAGATACACTCTTTTAGAAGCTCTAATGTAGGTTCAATGTATCATCCACACATGACATATGGCATACTTTTGTTCATCATGCACAGATGAAGATTGGGATTTGTGTGAGTCAAAGGAATGGGTCAACAAATGTTCTACACAAATTTTGAGCCCACTTGACTCTTATCCACTTGACTCCTATCATCCCCTAGCAGCATTACAACTGACACAAATGGAATCATCCATTGAATTTGACCGTTCGTTTGATCTAGTGCAACCGGGTAAATTGTCAACTCACAAATAGTCTCAAATTTAGTACTTTATCATAAGTATTCATTAAATTAATCTCCTTGTTATGCTTCTATCAATACAAACCATGTTTTTGTTGTTATTTCACCTGAAGACAATGATGAAGGGAAAAATTATTATTTGTGTCGTTGTGTTGAGGCCAAAAAGAAATTGAATCACTCGATTACAGATGATGAAGTATTAGAATACCCTAAAGGAGCAATGGTTGTAACTGGTACATGGCTTAGATGGTATTGTATGAAGAACCCTAGGTTGTGGTTGTTCAAGGGTTGGAAGACACATAAGAAGATTCTTCATTATTCCAACCTTGTCATTGCATCAAATGTCCATTTGACCAAATATGGAGGAAAACCACACAATAAAAATCTTTGGAAGGTTTGCGAGTCAGACCATGAGGCAATACTTGAGATAATAAAGGGTAGGGAAGATCTGACTGGTTCAATAGACTAAAAGTGAATCCAAAATGTTGTAATGTCGAATCTAGTTGAATGCATGTGCATATAACATGTATATTTGTAAAGGAATTAATTCTCTTGAATCCACATTGGGTGGACTATAAATTTCTCATGCATTACCCCGTATGTATAACGGGAAGTTTGTAAGATTTAATAACAAATTTTCTCTTCTATTGTTTGGGGCAATACCAAAGGTTTTCTCTTCTTAGCTCTTTCCTCCTGGTGCTCCTAATGAGCTGAGTTGTAAACATATTTTTCATCATTAATTAAAAAAAATATGTTCACAAAATGAATTCTAGAAATATATGTTAAGCTTATTGTCATGTTTCATGCTAGCACATTCTTTGTATATATGTATCTACAAAAAAAAACCATTTAAACTATACCTTTCTTTTTCCTTTGATGGTATGAATAAAAGCTCATCTAAGAATACAGGTGTGGAGAACCTAAAATCTCATTTAAACTAATTAATACGGGTGAACAATAGGAACGACCTTGTCATGGTCACAAAGTGGCTCGAACGTTGCCGACTGCTATGGAGCCAAGTGTCCCTCAAGGTGCACCAGACAATAAAATTATCGATATTCAGGAGTCCATTTCTTAGAGCTCACGAGGGGTATTGATGAGACATTAGGTGCTAAAAGACCATGTCATGGAGGCCTACAATAGCCTATCTCATATTTTTGAGATTCGCTTTCATTTTCATTTGCCGACCCAATCTCGGTTCATGCAAAAACTTGCAATGTTGCGCAGTTGAAAACTGAGACATTGCATATCTTGAAAGCCGCTCATCCTAGCATCAAACCATCTCTACCAATAGCTCTATAATGTCAGGTTAACACTAGGAATGACCCTTTCATAGAGGCAACGTGGCTTGAATGTTGTCGACCGCTATGGAACCAAGTGTCCCTCAAGGTGCACCAGGCAACAAATTTGATGATCTTTAGGAGTCTATTTCTCAGAGCTCGCGAGGGGTATCAATGAGACATGAGGTGTTATAGGACCGTGTCATGGAGGTCTATGATAACCTATCTTGGATTTTGGAGATTCACTTCCTTTTTATTTTTTGACCCAATCTTGGTTAATGCAAAAACTTGCAATATTGTGCAGTTGAAAGCTGAGACATTATATATCTTGAAAATCGCTCGTCCTGACATCGAACCATCTCTGCCAATGGATCCAAAATTCTAGGTGAATACTAGGAACAACCCTATCATAGAGGCAAATTTTCTCGAACGTTGCCGACTGCTACGGAGCCAAGTGTCCCTCAAGGTGTACCAGGCAACAAAATTATTGATATTCAGGGATCCATTTCTCAGATCTCAAGAGGGGTATTGATGATTCGTCAGGTGCTACAAGACCATGTTGTGGAGGCCTACGATAACCTATCTCAGATTTTGAATATTCACTACCGTTTTCATTTGCCAACCCAATCTCGGTTGATACAAAAACTTACAATGTTGCGTAGTTGAAAGCTGAGACATTGCATATTTTGAAAACCACTCATCCTGGCATCGAACCATCTCTGCAAAAAAATTTGAAATGTTGGGTGAATACTAGGAAAAACCCTTTCATGGAGGCAAAGTGGCTCGAATGTTGCCGACCGCTATGGAGCCAAGTGTCCCTCAAGGTGCACCAGATAACAAAATTACTGATATTCAAGAGTCCATTTATCAGAGTTTGTGAGGGTATTGAAAAGAGTTTAGGTGCTACAGGATCATGTTAGGAATGCTTGCGATAACCTATCTTAGATTTTTAAGATTCACTTCTATTTTCATTTGTCAACCCAATCTCGGTTGATGCAAAAACTTGCAATGTTGCATAGTTGAAAGCTGAAACATTGCATGTCTTGAAAATCGCTCGTCTTGACATCGAACTGTCTCTACCAATAGCTCTGGAATGCTAGGTGAACACTAGGAATGACCCTATTATGGTCACGAAGTGGCTCAAACATTTCTGATCTCTATGGAGCCAAGTGTCCCTCAAGGTGCACCAGGCAACAAAATTATCGATCTTCAGGAGTCCATTTCTTAGAGCTCGCAAGGAGTATCGACAAGCCGTTAGGTGCTACAAGACCATGTCATGGGGGGAATATGATAACCTATCTCATATTTTGGATATTCTCTTCCATTTTCATTTTCTGACCCAATCTTGGTTGATGCAAAAACTTGCAATGTTGCACAGTTGAAAGCTGAAACATTGCATATCTTGAAAACCGGTCGTCCTGGAATCAAACCGTCTTCACCAAAAATTCTGGAATGCCAGGTTAAATCTAGGAAGGACCCTGTTATGGAGGTAAAGTGGCTCAAACATTTCTGACCTTTATGGAGCCAAGTGTCCCTCAAGGTGCACCAAGCAACAAAATTGCTGATACTCAGGAGTCCATTTCTCTGAGCTCGCAAGTGGTATCGATGAGTCATTAGGTGCTACAAAACCATGTTACGAAGGCCTGTGATAACCTATCTCAGATTTTAGATATTCACTTCCGTTTTCATTTTCTGACCCAATCTCGGTTGATGCAAAAACTTGCAATGTTGCGCAGTTGAAAGCTGAGACATTGCATATCTTGAAAACCGCTTGTCCTGGCATCGAACCGAATTTGCCAACAGCTCCAGAATTTTGGGTGAACTCTAGGAATGACCCTGTCATAGAGGTGAAGTGGCTCGAACATCGCCGACCACTATGGAGCCAAGTGTCCCTCAAGGTGCACCAGGCAACAAAATTATCGATATTCAGGAGTCTATTTCTCAGAGCTCGCAAGGGGTATCAATGAGCCATTAAGTAATACAGGACCGTGTCACAGAGGCCTACGATAACCTATCTCAGATTTTGGAGATTCACTTCCATTTTTATTTGATGACCCAATCTCGGTTGATGCAAAAGCTTGCAATGTTACACAATTGAAAGCTGAGACATTGCATATCCTAAAAATCGCTTGAAATGACATCAAACCATCTTTGCTAACAACTTCAAAATACCGGGTGAAGGCTAGGAATGACCCTATAATGGAGGCAAAGTGGCTCAAACATTATTGACCGCTGTGGAGCCAAGTGTCCCTCAAGGTGCACCAAGCAACAAAATTAGTGATATTCAGGAATCCATTTCTCGGAGCTCGCATGGGGTATCGACAAGCCTTTAGGTGATACAAGACCATGTCATGGATTCCTATGATAATCTATCTCTAATTTTGGAGATTCACTTCTATTTTCATTTGCCGACCTAATCTTGGTTCATGCAAGAACTTGTAATGTTGCGTAGTGGAAAGCTGAGACATTGCATATCTTGAAAACCGCTCGTCTTGGCATTGAACCGTCTCTGCCAAAAAATCTAAAATGTCAGGTGAATGCTAGGAATGACCCTTTCACAAAGGCAAAATGGCTTGAATGTTGCCGACCACTATGGAGCCAAGTGTCCCTCAAGGTGCACTAGGCAACAAAATTAATGATCTTCAAGAGTCCATTTCGTGGATCTCGCGAGGGGTATCAACAAGTCGTCAAGTTATATAGGATTGTGTCACAGAGGCCTATGATAACCTATCTCATATTTTGGATATTCACTTTCATTTTCATTTTCTGACCCAATCTCGGTTGATGCAAAAACTTGCAATGTTGCGCAGTTGAAAGATGAGACAATGCATATCTTGAAAACTGCTCATCTTGACATCAAACCGCCTCTGCCAATAGCTCCAAAATGTTAGGTGAACACTAGGAATGACCCTGTGACAGAGGTGAAGTGGCTCAAACATTGCCGACCGCTATGGAGCCAAGTGTCCCTCAAGGTGCACCAGGCAACAAAATTTTTGATCTTCAAGAGTTTGTTTCTCAAAGCTCGCGAGGGGTATTGACAAGCCACTAGGTGCTACAAGACCATGTTATGAATTCCTATGATAACCTATCTCATATTTGGAGATTTGCTTCCATTTTCATTTGCCGACCCAATCTTAGTTGATGCAAAAACTTTCAATGTTACGCAGTTGAAAGATGAGAAATTGCATATCTTAAAAACTGATCATCCTGGTATCAAAACATCTCCGCCAATAGCTCCAAAATGTTGGGTGAATTCTAGGAACCACCCTTTCATGGAGGCGAAGTGGTTCGAACATTTTTGACCGTTATGGAGCCAAGTGTCCCTCAAGGTGCATTAGGCAACAAAATTGCTAATATTCAGGAGTCCATTTCTCAAAGCTCGCGTGGGGTATCAACATGCTATTAGGTGCTATAAGACCGTATCATGGAGACCTGCAATAACCTATCTCAGATTTTAGAGATTCACTTCTATTTTCATTTGCAATGTTGTGCAGTTGAAAGTTGAGACATTGCATATCTTGAAAACCGCTCATCCTGGCATCAAACCGACTCCTCCAACAACTCTAAAATGTTGGGTGAATGCTAGGAACAACCCTATGATAGAGGCAAAGTGGCTCAAACATTGTCGATCGCTATGGAGCCAAGTGTCCCTCAAGGTACACTAGGCAACAAAATTATTGATATTTGAGAGTCCTTTTCTCTGAGATCGCGTGGGGTATTGACAAGTTGTTAAGTGCTATAGGACTGTGTCATAAAGGCTTGCGATAACCTATCTCAGATTTTGGAAATTTGCTTTCATTTTCAATTATCGACCCAATCTCGGTTGATGCAAAAAATTGCAATCACTTGTCCTGACATTGAACCGTCTCCACTAACACCTTTAATTTGACGTGTAAATGCCAGGAATAACCTTTTTATGCTTTACAACTCATTCAAACATTCAGGACCACAATGTACTAGTGCATCCCTTAACATTCTTGTAGTGCCCTAAATAGGTCCAAGTAGTCAAAATTCTCGAATATGACTAAAATTGGGTAGGATTGATATTTGTGATCTTATATGAACTATTATCACTTTATTAAGGTGTTGGAATGAAAATTACGAGTCTAGGTTTATGAAATGAAACATGCATATTCTCATTAAGTATGAATCATTTAGTAACAATATACATAGATACACGTGAAAGCATAAATAGAAGGCATAAGCAATTTACAAAGCATAAGACATCCACATAAACATAAATTAGTCTACATCAATACAAATTATATATTCGTAGAGTATGAAGAAAAATATATATGTCCAATAATGTCATAGATTGAATATGTCCAATAAAGTTAAATTGGTGTCATGAAAGCCAAATGGATATAGAACATGTCACTTATACAATATACAAAAAATATGTCCAGTAATGCCATATTGGTGTACAATGATTATCCCTAATCTAGTCATTTCCTGGAAGGGGAAGAAAAAAAATCCTGGGCTGTCTTCAATTGTCGCGTCGATGGAGATGCAATACTCTTCTGAGTGCGCTCACTAGTCTTCTTGTCTAGACTCTTCTACAGCTCGAGCTGATAAAATAACAAGTATAAACATCAATAACTAATATACATCATAATTTAATTATAGGTTGACATAAAATATAATATTTTCTTACCGCTACCAAATAGTCGCTATGTACATCCATCGAAGGGGCACACTGATGATCTGGAGTAATGAGTCCCTACAACAACGATCAAAATAATATTTAAAATACATACATGAATATCATTAAAAATTTCAATACAAAACATTAAAATAACAATTCTAATTAAGTAATCTCTTTCATACCTCGGTCAGTGCGTTGGAACTACCTATAGATGTAGCTATGCCATGATTCAAACTATCGCAAACAAAAGGAGGAGTCTCTGCTGTCAATAATTGAAAATGAAACAAAAAAAGTATTATGTAGTTATGAAGAATACCTATAATATTTTACAACCCCACTAATTAATAATGATACCTCTGTGAAGGTGCCACCGCATCCTTAAGTGTGCGGTGTCGATGTTGTAGCTCCAACATTAAGCTAGTGCACATGTATGGTAATTTATAAGATGACCATTAATGTAAGAACAAGCCACTAACTTGTTATTTATAATACATTATTACATATATACCCGTGGACTAAATGATGTTGTCACAAAGCCAGGTGAAGGAATGTGATAATTGCCATGAGAACTTTGATTCTAGATTTTGATCATATTTTGTCTACTAATTTAGTTATTTATTCATTTATTAATTTTAAATATAATCAAGTAAATCAAATTAACATGCAAATAAATATACCTCAATGAAATGTGAATGATTCCCTTCGTTGTCTAATGTCAACGTCGATGGTCTAATCAAATGTATACTTTAAAAAATATTTTATTCGATACATACTTGTGGAATTGACGATGTAGTGTATAAGGGGTCCGGGGGATCATTGCCACTACAACCGACACTCTTTGCCTGAATTTTTATCATAAACAATAGATACTAATCTAATTAAATTAATTCATTTAAAAATGAAATATGATCAAATAAATTCAATGAACTTGCAAATATTTACCTGTGTATCAATGCCAAATGTTGCATTGAGAAAATAACCAGTCATCAATCCATCATCCTCTTCCTCTCTGTCGGCAATACCAAATGTGCATAGGGATCCACAAGAACAACAAAAATGACCCCTCATAGACTGACCATGGTCACCCTCGACTAGAGGAGTGGCGCACTGAATGAGAGTCTGTGTCAGAGCACTAATTGTCCCTAGTGTGTCCACCTCCACATGTTCCTTCACATTGGAAGGAATACTAACATGATCCACCTGTGGCTTGCCACTGGGAAACCTAGGTGCATTAGGTTCACGACGTGCCATAGGTCTATCAAATGATGACCCCACACTTCTACCTTGAGACTCTACAAAGTCAAAATAATTTGGCACCTCCTTCAAGAAAAACTCATGATAGAGTTTCCTCATGAAATAGATAGGAACCTCATGATTGTTATAGGGAGGGGAATCAAAGACCATCCACCATATGTCCCAAAAGTTTGTTTTTATATATTCATTCAAACACCAATGAATTGGGAACCTCTTTGTTATAGTTTTAAGAGTTTCAGTTTCCCATGGCTTTGTAAAGAGTTTTCAAATGTCATCTTTTGTGATTTATTTCTTTTTTATGCCCTCATATGATAATTTATTTACATAATAGTGTTTTTGTTCTTCTCTTTTGTCATGCCATAAATTTAGTTGCCCACTAACTAAACCTACGTGGGTCAAGATTAATTCTAATGATTTTGAAAGTGTTTCCCTTCTAGGATTTGTACCAATAGAATCTTTTAACCTCATAATTAAAGATTTTATTTCTGTTTTCCCTCTTTCTATTTGGTTAATCAAATTTTCATGTATTTCAGGAGGAGGTTTCTTGATTGGTGGAGGCGGTTGGGGTTCATTTTCTTGGTTATTTTCAACATCCATTTGTTCATGAGTAGAAGATGGAGGGTTTGGTTGAGGGTTTTCTGTGGGGAGATCATTCCTTCCTGACGATTAAAAGAAAATCTATTTTAAAAGTATAATTAAACATAAAATTTAAGACAAGAAACTTTGACAACCAAATTTGATTGAAAATTAAAAGTTAAACCTAAATTTTAATACAAATAAGATACATGGTTATAGAGTCACTTATCTCTTCTTTCGATTCGACCTTGATGACTTCATGGAGCCATTTTTTGCTTCAATTTGATGGAGAAAAACCCACAATGAATCACGTACGTGCAGTTTACTCAAATTTCTTGGCTAGCCACGGGTTTGGGAAAACAAAATGAGCCACTTCTGTGGCAGCCCTAAATTTATATTTAACCATATAGCACATGCGCACTATAGCATGCATGCACTATGGTTTAAATTTCCCAAGCCTAAGGCTTGGGCAATCCAAGCCATAGCGCGTGTAGGCTATAACACATACGCGCTATAGCCTACACACACTATGTGCGAATGGGGGACCAAAAAGGTTTTTGGCACCTTTTTGATCCCCCATTTTGGTGCATATACCCTAATAGACCCTTAAATATCTTAACAGAGTAGACTTAACCATCTTATTGTAAATATCTTTATCGATTGCACACATAGATTGTGTTGCTAAATCCTCACACAAGGTAGATCTAGTCGATCTTATTGTTACTGGACTAACATGGTAAGATCATCAAAAGTGATCATTATTTGTAAGCTTTAACAAGCTATCTTTATTGCCGCAGTAGTGAATTTTTGTGGGTCTCATCCCCATCACATTTTTTACCTTCTAACAGAGGTTTTTTGCGATACCAAAATACTAGTGTCATGAGTACTTAATCTCATGTATGTGTAATGTTTATTTTACATGCATTTACATTTCAACATTGATACTATATGTTTGGTGTATGCAATCTACTTAGTTAGTTAATACAAAACAATGGTTACAAGAATTGACTAAACATTTTTAAGGGTACTGATTTACCCCTCCCCTCTCAGTACACACCCTTTCCATTATCCCAACAATTGGTATCAGAGCTAGTTCTCTTATTTTGGAGGTTTAATAGTTGAAGAGAAAATATCTTACAATGGAAAGGTATACACTTGACAAAACTAATGAAAATTAGAAGTTACA
Source organism: Thuja plicata (assembly GCA_018584345.1). Lineage (NCBI taxonomy): Eukaryota > Viridiplantae > Streptophyta > Pinopsida > Cupressales > Cupressaceae > Thuja > Thuja plicata. The sequence continues at coordinate 2,079,742 of MU225525.1, forward strand.
ACTACAGATCTATGTCGAACAATACAAGGAAGCCAAAGAGAAAATCAGGGAGATGTTGATTAAGAGTAAGGACATGACACTTTGCTGTCGTGAGATTGATTATCATGAAGAAGAGATTCATGACCCATTTGATACATTTGGATTTGAATTTGGTAGCATATATGATGCATCTAAAGGAATCATATCAGAGCTATCTAAAAGCAATCAACAACTTACCAAACAAGTAAAAGAACTGCAGATCGGTCAAGATACACAAATAGTCAGAATGGTTGAAGTCTTGAACGTTGAAAAGAAAGTTGAACAAGATAGAAACATGGTTGTTAATGACAAAAGATAGATGATTGAAAAGTTACAAGAGAAAGAAACTGAGATATCGAGACTTACTGAACACTACTTTGAGATCACCAATCAAGTGGTTGCTATGGATCATAAGGCAAACCGAGTGAATATTGAACTTGCAAAAATGATAGATGATATTAGTGTATTAAAAGACAAAAATGAGAAACTGAGAAATGAAGTGAAGATTTTACAACAACATAATGAAGTGATTAAGAGATTTGAAGAAAGCACTAAGAGAATGGATGAATTTCTGAACCATCAAAGAAGACTGAATAACAATACCAGATTAGGGTATACCAAGCAAGGAGAATGGTCAAATCAAGCTGAACAAAGGAATGTCTACTCAAATCCGAAGCCTAAAAATCCCTCTTGCCATCACTGTACAAAATCAGGCCACACATCAAATGTTTGCAGGAGCAAAGCAAAAGGTATTCCTAGAAACCCTCCTAAATTTAATGGTATTTTTTATAACCGTAATAAGCATGGACATCAGGCACATGAGTGTAGATCAAATTTGAAAAAATCACATAAGAAACCATACATGGATAAATATTGTCAAAATTGAAACATGAATGATCATACAACTCAAGCATGCAGAAAGAACACAACAAATATGGAAGCCTAAAGGAAAAGAAAAGGTAAATTGACAGAGAAGACAAGACAATGCTTATGCATGGGATTATAACACTTGGAGCAGTTGTGAAACATGTGGTAAATATGGACACATAGCAGCAAATTGTATGAAACAATGACGAATCAAGTCTAGGAATTGGTCAAGCTCTGGAATGACATGTTCTCATTGTCATAAAGTCGGGCACTTAAGCATAGATTATGGAGACTGAATAAACACTTATGGGAATGACAATACAATTGATGAAATTGTGAGGATAAAAAATCAAATGTGGAGAAGAGCATCAAATGATAATGCAGGACCAAGCACAACTGTCGGTGACACCTCATCCAATGGGTTAGGTGGCTCCACCGTCTCCAACTAAGCAATATAAGCAGGTATGGAACTATGTTTTGCAATGTTATATCTTACATCAATTCCTCTATTTATTGTACAAATGCCAAATCAACATGAATGAAGATGCACTGTGGCATTACACATTTTATTACTATGATCTAGTTGAGTTGGTTAATATGTACCAAGTTAGAATTGTCAGTCGGTGAAAATGTGAAGAGTTTATCGAGTTGCTATGGTAACCGAGTATATGGTATACTCACCGAGCTGAAGCATTGATAGTGTTAATCAAGCATGATGTTTATTCACAGAGTGGTTGGTGAAAAGCATTTAATGCACCACCCTAAGTCATGTGCTATATATTTAGTCGATGTGAGCTCATTTGTTCACACTGTGATCACAGAGCAGAACAAAGAAAAGAGAGTTAAGCTGCAAAAGAAATTTTTCAAGCATTCTACAGAGATTTAAGTGCATTCTGAGCACACAAAGGTTAGTTACTACACATTCTTCCCTCACCGAGTTATTCAAGCATATTTTACGAAAGCCCTAAAATAGAGATTATAACATCTTCATCTCGAACAATGAAAGCAAAGCTAGCTAAGGAGAAAAAGGTTGTTTTAGTGAAGAACTCCACCTGCACAGAACCAAACTGCAAGATCCATCCATAGGTTGCAGCCCAACCAGACAAGTAAGGCGCATTTTCATGTATCCCACCTAGGGTTTTGCTAGTACAAGACATGCATGCATACATACACTATAAAATAGGTGAAATCAAAGATTTTGAGCTTATGTCCACAAACCAATCATTGTGTACAGATGGAAAGCTGAAAGAGGATCATAAATATTTGAAAGTTAAAGGGTTAACTCGTGCCCTAGATTTCCTGAAGGTCTTTCACAGTGAATGGATCTGCATTGTACTGAGTAGAGTCCATGATGGAAAGCTATGGATGGATGAGCCCACGAAGATAACCAGAGATGTAATTCACGCTATCACAGGGTATCCTATATCTGACAAAACCAAAGCCCTAAGACACTTAACGAGAATCGAGTTAGAGAAGCTAACATTAGCCGAGTGGGACGAAAGAGGTTTAAAGATCAACTCCATTAATGATCCTGATCTAAGGTTCGGTGCTTATGCAGACACCAAGAAGAGAGCACAGAGTTACCAAGTAAGCGCAAGCATGTTACCGAATACTCGGGAGCCAATATTTCATTTAAATTTAGATGCATTGCATCTAGATACCGAGCAAGAAGCATTGCACAAAATTTAAGATAAAAGTCAGGTGAATCATTGGGATTCGAAACACATGATTGAACATGATCACAAGACAGATCCACCAATGAAGTTTTTGAAGGCATACGACATTGGAGATGTAACCTAAGTTTAACAACTTAATCTCCACCGTTGATTCATGTTACCCTAGATATAGTTAACCACCTAAGTCACAGTTAACTGCCTGAAAATTGTATAAGAGATTAGTTTGAAGATCGAGCATGTTGCCGATGTTGTTGTTGATGTCAATGATGATGTTACTAAATTTGAAGAGTTGATGAAGATGTTACAAAGAGAAGCAAAGGAGAAGTATGTAGAATGAAGCAAAGCTTATGATACTAAGTTGCCGAGTGCAGAACAAGGTAACAGAGCTATAGAGCACAATGAGTCTGGACAACATTTGATTGATGAATTTCTATCAGACATTTTGTTGTAATCAGAGAAGTACAAATCTTGATTGTGGGTAGGCCCTAATAGGTCTTTATATTTTGTAAATCCTTTAACCAGGTACATCTCTTAGATTAGAGATTGTAAAATGCTTTAACAAGGTAGACTGAATAAGTCTTTTGTACTCTTAACCGAGTATATTACTCCTAATAGGGTAAGCTATCAGAAGTAGCAAACATTGTATCTCTAACCGAGCATCCTTTATACTACAGTAGTGAAGGATTGTGGGTGTCATCCCCACCGCAATTTTTTCCTCTAACAAAGGATTTATGCGTGACCAAAATATGTGTTATGTGTTGCAAATTTTATGATGTGAGTTATTTACTTTATGTACATGTTATGCAATGTATTCAACTCGATAATCGATCAGTGTGTATGGTTAAAAATTTTAAGAAACTGATTCACCCCTCCCCTCTCAGTACATAACTTTCCTAAGTTATTCCAACAATTCCAACATTTTTTGATCGATAGTATGTGGACCTATATTAAATTGAAAAGATAAAGATAAAATTTTATACAAGAGATGAATAATCATAATCATGGTGGCCCCACACTTAAGTTTATGTGGCAATAAAGTTCATCAATAAAAAAATAAAAATAAAAATAAAAATAATAATAATAATAATAATTGTTTCATCGAAATATGAAGTTTTACCGAAATGAAGTTTTCGACAAAATATACTCTACCGGTTGGACATTAAAATGCCTCATTGAAATACAATGTTCTATCGATAAATAAGAATAAAGTTGCGCTAACTTATTGTTCTGCAAAATATTAGGGTTACTATGATGATCAAATTTGCAGAATATGTGAAAAGAAATTCGAAGCATGCAGCAGGCAAATGCAAGTGGCCGCTGTAATTGATTCTCCACAGCTTCATCTGTGCCTCTATCCAAAAAGGAATTCAATATTAGGATATGATTATCCATCGAAGCCTTAAAAATTGAGGAGCTTTCCAGTCACAAATCCTTCGTATACAAGCATTCGAAATGTGAAAGGCTCTAAGGTACATGAAAATGGAGTCTTAAATCATCCAGGTTCGCGTCACGGAGCTCTGATAATTGTAAAGAGGGTGGAAACTCTGGTTTTAGGTCTTCATATAGAATTGTATTATTACATTAGAAGAGGGAACAAAGACATCCAACACAACATTGTGATTTGAAAAGCAGTTGTAAATCTCGAAATATTTCGATGCTCAGAAATATGAAATCGGGTGACCGAAGTGAAGATTTTTGTTTTCTCCTCTCAACCCCTGCAGGCAATGAGTAGGGTCCATCGAATCGACAGGCATTAGCGCATAAAGGATTTTTCAGACTTTACAGTTGTCATTACCACTACAGGCATATATGCAGAAAATGAATTTGGTATCCAAACCATGAGATACGAAGATTGGGTCAGTTATAAAAATCTGGAAGGGACATATTGTACACCACCTTCAAAAATACAATTTTGATATAGAATTACGAATCTAATATAGGCAAAAATAGTACGTCGAATTTGGATGTTATGACGAAAAGGTCAATTATCGAAGGAGAATAAAAAATGGTCTCGTCCAAAACAGTTTATCGATGAACTCTTATAAATTTATCAAAATATATTTATTATCGAAAATTTTAATTTATTTCACTAGGTTAATAAAATTTATCGAAAAATAATATCGATATACATGGTTATATCGAAATATATTATGGATGAAACTATGGAAGGGTCTCTTTGAAATGATTTCATCGAATCATGATATGGTAAGTTTCATGGAAAGCATAGAAGAGTTGTGGACCCTACCAGATAATTTTCAGTGATCTAGGGTTCATTTGTTTCACGGAATTGATCATGAATTGGTATTTCCGAATTCTAAAATTGTTCCAAAATAAAAAATTGGAATAGGTTTATGCGAATTCTAATTTTGGGCCATTTTGAGCATTCCACAATTCCACCTCAGACCCTAGAATTGGAATTGAAAAGTGGAATTGGAATGGAGAGAATTATTTT
>MU225525.1:2136570-2171936 GCA_018584345.1 Thuja plicata
TGCAACTTAAGATGATATTCAATAATTCAACTATGCACAATTAATTACAATTAATTGAATTTAATATTTATTAAATCTCAATTATTTTAATCAAGACTTAATAACTAAATCAATTAATTAAATATAGACATTTAATTATTAAATAGCCATATATTTCATATATCAATGTTTTAACCCTATTACCGGTGCAATAATTAACATTAATATTTACCATGAAAATTCATTAAATAAATCAAGCTAAAAGCATCATCAAAACTCCTGAAACTCATCTAAACAGATAATCAACTGAAACAGACAATCAACTAAAATAGAAACTCAACACACACAAACAGGCTCACGAATCCACGTCACTTGACAGATTCAAACACTAGAGTAGTCAATCAGATTCTTTGTCCATCAATAGGACAAAATATGGGTTTAGGGTGTGGATTTGGACTTGAATACTATCTCCCCTCTCTTACCATTGAGATATTGCGATAGGGCACGCTCACTCCTGCCAATTCAGGGAAGACGTAGCCCGGTACCTGCAAACCTGTCATCACAAAGACGAGCATACATGTATATAATATCGCAAACAATGGTTGAGACTAGTTTATCGTGTGGATCTCATCAAAGCAAGTAACTATGACTCTGTCCCATACCATATCAAGCACATCAAACAGTAACGCAACACATACAAATGATCCATGTGCATATAACTCTAGGGTCACTATTGTCAGAAAACCATAATTGAAATGACATCCTAACATATACATCAACATTATGAAATAACCATAAATCATATGCAAACAGGAGATATAACACTCTAAGCAATGAATCAATAATATACTGAAACGTGATACATAAATATCCTCTAAACCATCTGAAATAAACCACACATACATAAAAAAACCCTACATGAGTTCGGCAACCGAAACTGAAAAGCAAACTCAGAGGTGGGTATTACATCTATGGTCGTTGTTGCCTTTGATATGTTGAATGTTACAGACGGTGCAAGAAACAATCAAATAGATCCCAGTGCCTTCCTATCCAAGACATCCCTGTCCTTTGCTGACATAGTTCCTTGTTTCTTGGTTTTTCCTTCTAATGGCTTCCGCAGGTCCTTTTGATACAGATAATCTTCCATCTTCGTTTTCCACAACTGAAAATTCTGGCCATTGAATTTTTCAATCTTGAATTTGGAATCCTCCATTGCTTCCACTCAAATTTGAAATTCCTATCAATCTACAAAAACAAACCTGGCTCTGATACCAATTGTTAGGGTTTGACAGAACTGGAACAATATAAGAATAAATAGTTATATGCAGAAATAATAGAAGAAAGAAACTAAACACAGATAACACACAGATTTAACATGGTTCACCCAAAACCCAGGCTACATCCACCTACATAGACGTCCAACCTTTCTTATTATCCAGCAAAAATGTACACAACCTTACAATGCATTATACATCTCAAACGCTTATAACATGCGTTTTAGGGCAACCTCTAAAATTGACCATTTTAGAGTTTTACAATGTCGGTCGCCACATGATCTAAAATTGACCTACTACATGATCAATAATCATGACCTACTACATGATCAATCACCACAATATCAACAACTACTGCTCAGACTTCATTGTTAAACCTTATTCTTATTGTTTACCGATTAGCAGTCTTTTATTTACCGAAATGTAGTAAATAACTTAGTGTATACCGATCAATCTAGATTAGTTATGTGTAATGCAAAATACTAAATTAATGACTCATAAACACATTGACACATGGATTTTTAACGTGGAAACCCTGTTAAGGGAAAAACCACTTGGGAACGGTAACCCAAATTTTCTCTCTTCTGAAGTGAGATCGGTGAAGAGCCAACCCTGTTAAAGGTTACAAATACACTGTTAGGTTTGACATTGCTAGAGGATTTAAATAGAATAGTTTGTCACTTGATATCGGGTAGCTCTATGCTACCTTTTATGACCAAACCCAGTGTAGTTTGTCAAATGGTATATGGCATCTTATGCTATCTTCATGATCAAAAATTTTGATACTCCTTGGGATGTATCTCAATATAGAAAGGATTGTTAAGTCCTACTCGATTAAGAGAATTTCTGATCCAATGGTTAAACTGAAATAGTAAATGATCTGATCACATATACAACAATAATTTGCATATTTTTAGATCTATTGTAAGCTCATAATACCTTTCTAATCAATGTATCTTTTCAATACCTTTGCTCCACTTCTTTCTTCTCGGTGATGCTGTGCTTCTCTGTTGCTCGGTGTTCACAGAATTAGCTCTATTCTTCATCTTGATTGATCAGTTCTAATTGAAGACCTCTTTCTTTATCAGTTTCTCTTTAGAATCTTCTTTCTCTATTCACCCCTAATTCATAATGAATTAGCTTGTCTCTTTATAGACATGATTTCACCATTTCTCAATTCTTGAATTTCTTGTTCTTGGCTTGATCCGTAATTTTAGCCAATCTTGCTTTATAGATTTACTTCAATTTTATCCCATAGATTTCTCTTTGACAACTGGAATAAAATAGCTTTAAATCTTTTACTTATCTCTGGCTTTAACTTGCTGATAAACACAATATTAACAACTGGTTAACTCCTCTTTTAGCTCTTGCCATCTAGGTCTTTTGTCGTTTCTAAACTTCAGTTCCTTTCAGTGTTTTAACTCTTTGCTAGCTTCACTCAACACTTCGGTTCTCCTCGGGCATCTCCATCGGGGCTGTCTGTCCGTTAGGGTTGTCTGTCCATCGGGCATCAGATAGGTAATGCTTGTGATTCTACTCATCGGTAATTCTTATCAGGTTTCTTGCTTGGGCATCACTATGATTTTCCTCTTGGGGTTCTTTGTCTGTCAAGGTGCACTACCCATCGGTGTTTGTAGCCACTTAGTGAATACTAATATTTTATGCATTACTGAAAGCATAATATTTATCTTTCTAATTCTTTGAAGTATTGACACTTTGTATATAACCAATCTGATTATATTAAGTTAACATCAATTACAATAAAATACATTAACTGATTTAATGTCTTGCATTAAATTTCGATAGCTTGGTGACCATCAACTTAACATATTCAAACATTTAATCAGTTATAGTTCATCAACCTAGGTCTCCCCTAAAAATAGAAACCACTGAAACTTACTACATGATTAGTCACCACAATATGATCATTGACCTACTACATGATCAGTTGCCACAATATCAACAACTACTGCTTAGACTTCACTGTTAAACCTTATTCTAACTATTTACTAATTAGCAGCCTTTTATTTACCGAAATACAATAAATAACTTAGTGTATACCGATCAATCTAGATTAGTTATGTGTAATGCAAAACACTAAAGTAATGACTCATAAACACATTGACACATGGATTTTTAACGTGGAAACCCTGTTAAGGGAAAAACCACTTGGGACCGGTAACCCAAATTTTCACTCTTCTAAAGTGAGATCGGTGAAGAGCCAACCCTGTTAAAGGTTACAAACACATTGTTAGGTTTGACCTTGTTAGAGGATTTAAATAGAATAGTTTGTCACTTGATATCGGGCATCTCTATGCTACCTTTTATGACCAAACCCAGTGTAGTTTGTCAAATGGTATATGGCATCTCATGCTATCTTCATGATAAAAAATTTTGATACTCATTGGGATGTATCTCAATATAGAAAGGATTGTTAAGTCCTGCTCAATTAAGAGAATTTTTGATCCAATGGTTAAACTGAAACAGTAAATGATCTGCTCACACATACAACTATAATTTGCATATTTTTAGATCTATTGTAAGCTCATAATACCTTTTTGATCAATGTATCTTTTCAATACCTTTGCTCCACTTCTTTCTTCTTGGTGATGTTGTGCTTCTCTGTTGCTCAGTGTTCACAGAATTAGCTCTGTTCTTCAGCTTGATTGATCAGTTTTGATTGAAGACTTCTTTATCAGTTTCTCTTCAGAATCTTCTTTCTCTATTCACCCCTAATTCATAATGAATTAGCTTGTCTCTTTATAGACATGATTTCACCTTTTCTCAGTTCTTGACTTTCTTGTTCTTGGATTGATCCGTAATTTTAGCCAATCTTGCTTCAAAGATTTACTTCAATTTTATCCCGTAGATTTCTCTTTGACAACTGGAATAAAATAGCTTTAAATCTTTTACTTATCTCTGGCTTTAACTTGTTGATAAAAATAATATTAACAACCAGTTAACTCCTCTTTTAGCTCTTGCCATCTAGGTATTTTGTCATTTCTAAACTTCAGTTCCTTTCAGTGTTTTAACTCTTTGTTAGCTTCGTTCAACACTTCGGTTCTCCTCGGGCATCTCCATCGGGGCTGTCTATCCGTCAGGGTTGTCTGTCCATCGGGCATCACTGTGAAGTTCTTCTCGTCGGTAATGCTTGTGATTCTGCTCATCAGTAATTCTTGTCGGGTTTCTTGCTTGGGTATCACTATGACTTTCCTCTCGGGGTTCTCTGTCCGTCGGGGTGCACTGCCCGTCGGTGTTTGTAGCCACTTAGTGAATACTAATCTTTTATACATTACTGAAAGCATAATCTTTATCTTTCTAATTCTTTGAAGTATTGACACTTTGTATATAACCAATCTGATTATATCAAGTTGACATCAATGACAATAAAATGCATTAATTGATTTAATTTCTTGCATTAACTTTTGGTAGCTTGGTGACCATCAAATTAACATATTCAAACATTCAATCAGTTATAGTTCATCAACCTAGGTCTCCCCTAAAGATAGAAACCACTGAAACTTACTAAAACTTATCATTCAACACAAATATTCTTGACCAGGTCAAAAGGGTGAGTTTCAGGCACATGCGACCAACTATAATCATCATCATGGTTAATGGAAGCATGACGGATATTCTGTTAAACAAAAACAACAATTTGGCCCACAATTTGTCCTACATTTATCAAGGATTTTTCGAGGCCCTTCGGTTGTTCAACTAGCTATATATCATGATCAAAGACATAGTTCCAAGGGCTTTTAGTCTTGTTCTTTTGAGAAAAAATATGCTCATAATGCCACGAAGAACAAGCAAAATTAGGAAGGTAATGATGATGCTCTAAAAATTTTCAGAGGCAAAGCAATAGTTCAGCCAACAAAGCCCTTTTTTCAATCCTAGGTTTCATCTCAAGGTACCCACGCATCCAATAGGTTTGAGACTGAAGAAAATTATTTCGTTTTACAAAGGTTAGGGGATTGCTCAAATTCTAAGATAGATCCACCAAGGTTTAAAGGCTTTTCAAAATTTGAGCATGGAAAGTCTTCTAAATAGGCGGCCACAAAGCCTAGGGTTATTCTAAAGCAATCACAACCTATCTCAAATATTGAAAATTTAAAATTTAAGTCTAGGTGGGAAAAAATATCAAATCACAATCAACCCCCTTTGATAAAAGAAGGCCATCCCTTTAGGCACAATAAGCGATGGAACAAGAAGATAAGGAAGAAACAACTGATATTTGATATATGTGAAGGAGCGCCCCCTGGCTCTCCAGTGGACACTAGAGTTGATATTTCTCAAAATATTCAGTTTAGAGAGCCCTTTAACCCACAAAAGTTCAAACAAGTTTGGCAAGCTAAGCTACAATAGAGTCCTTAAGATCAATGAAAAAAAATCACAGATGCTCCCCAGGCTCACTATGATTCTCAATACATGATAGATATTACTCTTCCAGAACATATGTTGCAGGACCACATTGGATTTCTTCGGTGTTCAACTCTTAATGGTAAGTTTTCAAGTAATGAACTATTATTTTTAGATATTAGGGCCTAGGATTTTCAGGCTTGGGAGGGGTTGAAAGACATCTTTCTATTGGGTTCACATTCTGGTTTTTTTGTTGCATTATTTGAGTCAGTAGAAAAGAGGGATTTAATACATAAACACAAAGGGTGGTTTTGTAAAGGTTCGGGTCTTCTTACCATGGTATGGACCCCAAATTTTAAACCAGATATGAAGGCATGTTATTTCTTCCCTCATTGGATATCCTTGCCAATGTTGCCTTTGGAATATAGGGATACTGAGATTGTGGAAACCATTGCTAACAAAATTGGTATTTTCATTAAGCATGATCTCATCCCATTTGAGTCTCCACAACATGATATCAGGGATTGTGTTCTTATTAATTCATCAAAGAATTTTCCAAGTCAGATTAAAATCAAATACAAATGGGGTGTTTAGAATCATATTATTGTACTGCAGAATGAGGATAATATTCATGAGTATCAACATAAATTATGACATTTCAATTCACAATGAAAGAAGATGGCACAATCAAAGGTGTTGGTTTCTGAGGATCATTGTATAGATCCTGCAACCTGCTAACTTTTGAGGCTTTCCCAGGATAAGGATGAGGATATTATCAAAGATCTAACAGTTCTGTCCCCATGCACAATTTTTGTAGAATTTTCGATCATATTTCATTATTATAAATTGTTCACCTATTTATTTTACGCATTAATAAATATGATCTAGCTTATGCAGCATAAGAATAGATATTTCTAGGATAGTCCTAGAGCTGCAGGATGTATAGAATGGGAGAAACCAGAGTCATCCAACCATGAGCTAGACAACAGTGTCTAGCAACTGATGTTTCAATATTATCTGATTAATATAAAAAATATACATGAGGTATTCAGTAAACGTGTAGTGGTGGAATTAAAAGCTCAAAATTTTTCTGATTAGAAGATTACAGAGTTGGCCACCAAAATGATTTAAGATATTGCAACAGAGGATAGAGTGATTTTTTAAGAAGATCAAAGTCCTCTAAGAGGTATGCAACCTATAAAAAATGACTCCCTTCAGGTTACTGATGACATGTAATTGATTAAATATTTGAAGATGTTAAGTTGATCACTGAAATGCAGAAAGATAATGCAAGACATAAATCAGTTAATGGATTGTATTGTCATTGATGACAACTTGATATAATATAATCAGTTATATTCAAAGTGTCAAAAACTTTAGAGAATTAGAGAGATAAAGAATATGCTTTCAGTAATGCATAAAAGACCAACATTCACTAAGTGACTTCAAACACTGACGGCTAGTGGAAACCGAAGGACAAAGAGAACCAAGAACAAAGTCACAGTGATGATCGAGAAAATAAAAAAACAAGAAAAATTACAAGCATTACTGACAACCAGAATTACAGTGTTAATCGAAGGACAAACAAGCCTAAAGGAAAGACAACCTCGACAGATATACAACACCGATGAAGAAGCCCGAGGAGAATTGAAGTGTTGACCAAAGCTATCAAAGAGTTAAAACATCAAAGTTAACTGGAGTTCAGAAATGACAAAATACTTAGCTGATAAAGCTAAAGATAGACTTAACTGGTTGTTGACATTGTTTTAATTGACAAGTTAAAGCCAGAGATAAGTAAAAGATCTAAACCTATTTTATCCAGTTGGAAAGAAGATTTCTATGAGATAAAACATGAGTTATGCTTTAAATCAAGATTGGATAAGATTACGGATCATGCCAAGAACAAGAAAATCAAGAAGTGAGAAATAGTGATATCATGTTTATAAAGAGACAACTTAATTTATTATGAATTAAGGGGAGTGAATGAGAAAGAGGAAACTGAAGAGAAAGTAATGAAGAAAAACTTCATACAGTCCTGATCAATCAAGTTGAGGAAAGAGCCAAAGATTTTTGTGGACACCAAGCAACAGAGAAGCACAACATCACCAAGAAGAAAGAAGTGGAGAAAAGGTATTGAAAAGAGGACATTGATCAGAAAGGTAAAATGAGCTTACAATAGATCTGAAAATCTGCAAGTCTAAGTTGTATGTGTGAACAAATCATTTACTGTTTTAGTTTAACCATTGATTCAGAAAGTCTCTTAACCCAGAAGGACTTAAAAATCCTTTTTATATTGAGATACATCCCAGGAGAATCAAAACATTTGATCATGAAGATAGCATGAGATGCCAGATACCATTTGACAAACTATATTGGGTTTGGCCATAAAAGGTAGCATAGAGATGCCCGATATCAATTGACAAACTAATATATTAAATCCTCTAATAAGGTCACTCCTAACAGTGTGTTTTTAACCTTTAACAGGGTTGGCTCTTCACTGAGCTCACTTTAGAAGAGTGAAAATTCTAGGTTACTGGTCCCAAGTGGTTTTTCCCTTAACAGGATTTCCACGTTAAAAATCCATGTGTCAATATTTTTATGAGTCATTAATTTAGTGTTTTGCATTACACATAACTAATCTGGATTGATCAGTATACACTAAGAAATTTACCATTTTTTGGTAAATGAAAGACTACTATTTGGTAAACATTAAGAATAAGGTCTAACAGTGCACTCTGAGCAGTAGTTATTTGATATGATTATTTGAAGGCATACATCTTGTAGGACTGAAGATAACTAGAGGCTTAATATTGTGGTACTAATTTTTTGGGTTGATTTATTGGAATATTTTTGAGGCCACTAATTCACCCCCTCCTCTTAGTTATTTCTAACAATTGGTATCAGAGCTTGTGTGCATAGAAAGGGAATTTAACAGCTCAAGAAAAAGACCACAAGATGAATAAGCGAGATGTGCCCAAGTTGAATAAAGACAACTTTGCATCATGGAAAAGAAGAATAAGACTCCACCTATCAGGTATTGGTAATGATGTTAATCAACACCTTGATACCAAATATGTGTTGCCTACAGGACCTCACACTCTTGATCAATTAAGAGAAAAACATGAGAATAATTGCATGATGATAGAACTTGCCTCATCACTCTCTGATGCTGAGTTTGAAGATGTCAAAACCTACACCTCTGCAAAGCAAATGTGGGATAAATTGAACTTGGTACATGGAGGAGATGCTAATGTACTAAGAGCCAAGGCAGAAATCCTAAGAGGGAGGTTTGATAACCTAAGAATGAAAGAAGGAGAAAATATCACTCAGTATAGCTGCAGAATCAAAGAGGTAGTCAATGCTATCCAAGGAGTTGGAGGTGTACTTGAAGAAGATACAGTGGTAAGTAAAATCTTAAGAACCTTACTGCCTGTATATGATATTAGAGTATCTTCTATTCAAGAAATTAGAGAAGTTGCAAACAATACATTTAGTCTAGATAGTCTGATTGGTAGACTGATTTCATTTGAGATGAATAAATTTGATAATAGTGTCTTACCATCTATAGAGTCTGCATTCAACTCTTCTTTGAAAATAAGTATGTCAAGTCATAGACATACTATGAGGAATGATAGTGAAAGTGATAATGAGGATCATAGACTTGATGAGATTGAAGCACTAATGGCAAGAAGATTGCAGAGAGGCAAAGAAAGATACAAAGGTAAATTACCACTCATATGTTTTAATTGTAAAGAGGTTGGACACTTTGCTGCAAGATGTCCTAACAGAAGAAAAGATGACAAAAGCAATGACATAAAATTTGAAAAGAAGTTTTACCAAGGTGATAACAGAGATTACCGAAGCAACCGACAATCTGAAAGAAGAGATACCCGAGACTACAAAGATGATTCAGATGGAGAAGAAGAAAGGTATGTAGAAACTACACTCATATCTTGTTAGTAAGAATGATTTCTGGATTATAGATAGTGGCTTCACTCACCACATGAACGGTGATAAACAAAATTTTGAAAATTTTGAATACTACAATGGTGGATTAGTAAGAATGGGTAATGACACACCTTGTTTAGTTGAAGGTAAAGGAACCATAATGTTGAATAACCTGATCAAATGTGAAAATGCTTACTGGGTAAAGGGACAAAATTATAATCTATTAAGTGTTTCACAACTAAACAATACAAGTCATCGAGTAACATTTGAGAATAAGAAGGAAAAGATCTTCAATGAATCAAGAAGGTTGATTGGAACTGGTGAGCAAACAAAAGGTAACCTTTTCTATCTTGATGACATTAACACCACTTGTTTGATGGCTAGAAATGAAGACATATGGTTGTGGCACAAGAGATTGTGTCATGTGAATTTTGACAACATGATAAAGATAATCAATAAAAGAAAAGTCAGAGGCTTACCGAGCATGTCAAATCCTGAGCATATCATGTGTGAGAATTGTCAAAAAGGTAAGATGACAAAGTCTAGTTTCAAGAGTAAAGCCCATACATCTAATGCAATTCTAGAATTAGTCCCTATCGATCTATGTGGACCTATGAGGAGATAGGTATTTCATTATCTTTGTTGATGATTATTCTAGAATGATGAAAATTATGTTCTTAAAAGATAAATCAGAAGCATTCAAAATGTTTAAATGGTATAAGGATATGGTAGAAAAACAAAGTGATAAGAAATTGAAATGCTTAAGGTCAGATAGAGGAGGGGAATTTATTTCAGATGAATTCGCTAATTTTGCAATGAGCATGGAATTAAAAGACATGTTTATGCACTGAGAACACCACAACAAAATGGAATTGTTGAGAGGAGAAATAGATCAATTGTTGACTATGCAAGAACATTGATGATTGAGAAAAGCATCAATCAAACTTTCTGGAGGGAAGCTATCAGTACTACTATCTACACATTGAACATAGTACAATTGAAGGACACAAAGAGGACACCCTATGAGCTTTGGTATGGTTACACACCCAATGTAAGTTAATTCAGAATCTTTGGTAGTCAATGTTATATTTTGAAAGATGATAGAAATAGAAAGCTTGACTCCAAAAGTGAATAAGGTATATTTATAGGGTATTCCACCAAAAGAAAGGCTTATAAATCTCTTAACAAGTCATCTAAAAAAATTATTGAAAGTGCAAATGTAAGAATAGATGAATTTGTAGAAAATAATGATAAGGAAAGAAGAAAAGAACCGAAAGACTACAATAGGTTTGTTTACATTGAGGAACCTACACTCTACCTGAGCAACAGTGTATTGCTCCCGAGCAATAGTCATTGCAACCGAGCATCAGGGTGCAATTACTGAAAATCAGGATAATACTCAAGATGATGTACCAAGCGATGGAGATTAGAATGAAGGTCAAGATGATGATCAGAATAATGGACAAAGAGCTAAATCAAAACTTTCCAAGTATGTCAGAAGACATCATCCACAGAACCAGATCATAGGAGACAAGAAAGATGGAATGAGAACAAGAAGTAAGTCACTAAACACCAGATGTTTACTTTGTGGTTTTGAGCCTAAATCTGTTAATACTGCACTTGAAAATTAAGAATGGGTCAGTGCTATGAATGAAGAAATAGAAAATATTGAGAAGAATAGTACATAGAGACTAGTACCGAGACCAGATGAAAAGAATGTCATCGATACCAAATGGATATTGAGAAACAAGCTGAATGAGAATGGAGAAGTCACAAGAAACAAAGCAAGATTAGTATGCAAGGGGTATGAACAAGAAGAAGGTATTTATTATGGTGAAAACTTTGCGCCCGTTGCTAGAATATAAGGAGTAAAAGTTCTTCTTGCTTATTCTTCATTCAAAGGATTCAAGGTATACTAGATGGATGTCAAATCTACATTCCTAAATGGAATACTAGAAGAAGAAGTATACATTGAACAACCAGAAGGGTTTGTTGATCCAGACAAGAGAAACATGGTATGTAGACTGCATAAAGCCTTATATGTATTAAAACAAGCACCAAGAGCCTAGTATTAAAGACTTAACTCCTATCTCATTAGCATTGAATTTGTAGGAATAAGTGAAAATAGCAATCTATACTTAAAAGAAGATATCGATGGTAATATTATGTTTGCTGAAAATTTTGTTGATGATATCATTTTTGGGGGGAATGAAGTGCTATGCAAATACTTTTCTAATGAAATGAGAAAAGATTTTTAAATGTCTATGTTTGGGGAGATCAAATTCTTTCTTGGTCTACAAGATGCAGACATATATATCACTCAGTCCAAATACATCAAGGAAGTGCTGAAGATATTCAAGATGGAAGATTCCAAACCAGTTGGAACACCTATGGCTACCCAATGTAAGCTAACAAAGGAAGACAAATCAAATGAGGTAAATCAAACCTTCTATGGATCAATGATTGGAAAACTAATGTATGTTTTTCATACTAGACTAGATATTGCACATGCAGTTGGAATAGTTCCAAGATTCTCTGCTAATCCCAAAGAATCACATATGACTACTATCAAGAGAATTATGAGATATCTAAAGAAAACCGAGGACTATGGGTTATGGTATAAACGAGAAGGAAAATTTGAGCTACAAGTCTATACAGATGCTGATTGGGCTGGAAACATTGATGGACGAAAGAGCACAACTGGAGGAACATTCTTCATGGGTGACAGACTTGTCACATGGATCAGAAAAAAGAAAGGATGCATCTCTCATTCTATTGTAGAAGCAAAATATGTGGTTGCTACTACAAATTACTCTAATATTGCATTGATCAAATAGTTACTGGAAGGTATGAATATGAAGATTCTTGAACCAGTGATGATCTATTGTGATAATACCAGTGCAATTAACATTTCTAAGAATCCAGTCATGCATGCTAAGACTAAGCATATTTGTATCAAGTATCATTATTTAAGAGAAAAAGTGCAAGAAAAAGAGGTGATACTAGAATATGTTCAATCAAAGGAACAATTAGCTGACATCTTTACCAAGCCATTACCGAAAGATACATTTGAGTA
This sequence comes from Thuja plicata, assembly GCA_018584345.1. NCBI lineage: Eukaryota > Viridiplantae > Streptophyta > Pinopsida > Cupressales > Cupressaceae > Thuja > Thuja plicata. Next base: position 2,149,207 of record MU225525.1, read on the forward strand.
CCTGAGACAGACTAGGGGTACAACACTTGTCTATCAGCCAGTAAGCTGAATAGGAGATTGCATCAGCCTACACACAATCATAAGATCATTAATGTTGATCCAAGCACTAAGATGGACAAAAATAGATACATTTGTACACAACAAGGTACATATCTGCACCGAACACTAGAGACAATGTATTGTTGATGGATAGGGAAATTCAAGGAGTATATTATAAAAAGGATGGAAGATGATATGGAAGAATTGTTTGGCATTGTTGTCAAAGGGAGAAATGATTCTCCTTATCATAAGGGAGAGATTATCTCAATTATCAGAGAGATATTATATCCTTATCCATGAAGAGAAGTTCCTAAGAATTTAAATGAAGAGTTAAATCTTTATCCAAAGGGAGAGATTACATATGAAATATCCATCAAAGGGAGAGAAGTAAAAAAATGGAGAGAATACATACTAAGGGAGAGATTGTTATCAAAGGAAAAAGAGATGTTCAAGAAGAGGAACAATCAAGGTAGAATACATATCAGAAACAAAGATAGAAGCTGATACATCTATCCAGAGAAAGGATTAAAAGATTGAAGAACTCACTCTGCAAGAAACAAATCTAAGCTATATGAGCTTACCAAGACCCATACATTTGTAATAGTTACAATAGGAGAGATTGATGAAACTATTATATTTTATATGGTATTAGTAATATTATAGTGTAATAATGTAGTGTGTTGCCATTAATGCCAAAGGGAGAGATTGATGACATGTAACTGATTAAATGTTTGAAGATGTTAAGTTGATCACCGCAATGTAGAAAGATAATGCAAGACACTAAATCAGTTAATGGATTGTATTGTCATTGATGAAAAATTGATGTAATCTAATCGATTATATTCAAAGTGTCAAAGACTTCATAGAATCAAAGAGATAAATATTATGCTTTCAGTAATGCATAAAAGACTAGCATTCACTAAGTGACTTCAAAAAATGAAGGCTAGTGGAAACCGAAGGATAGAGAGAACTGAGAAAAAAGTCACAGCGATGCCTAAGAAAATAAACCAATGAGCATTAGAAAAAAGCAAAATCACAAGCATTACCGATGGCCAGAATTACAGTGTTAACCGATGGACAGACAAGCCCAAAGGACAAACAACCTCGACGAACATACAACACCAACGGAGAAGCACAAGGATAACTTAAGTGTTGACCAAAGCTATCAAAGAGTTAAAACACCAAAGTTAACCTGGAGTTTAGAAATGACAAAATACTTACCAGGCAGAGCTAAAGATAGACTTAACTGGTTGTTGACATTGTTTTAATCAACAAGTTAAAGCCAGAGATAAGTAAAAGATTTAAAGTTTTTTTATCCAGTTGGCAAGAAGATTTCTACAAGATAAAACAAGATTTACACTTTAAATCAAGATTGGCTAAGATTGTGGATCACACCAAGAACAAGAAAATCAAGAAGTGAGAAACAATGATATCATGTCTATAAAGAGACAAATTAATTCATTATGAATTAAGGGGAGTGAATGAGAAAGAGGATGCTAAAGAGAAACTAATGATGAACAACTTCATACAGTCCTGATCAATCAAGCTGAGGAAAGAGATAAATATTTCTGCGGACACCGAGAAATAAAGAAGCACAACATCACCAAGAAGAAAGAAGTGGATCAAAGGTATTGAAAAGAGGACAATGACCAGAAAGGTGAAATGAGCTTACAATAGATCTAAAAATATGCAAGTCTAAGTTGTATGTGTGAACAGATCATTTACTATTTCAGTTTAACCATTGATTCAGAAAGTCTCTTAACCAATAAGGACTTAACAATCCTTTTTATATTGAGATACAACCCAAGGAGTATCAAAAAGTTTGATCATGAAGATAGCAGGAGATGCAAGATACCATTTAACAAACTATACTGCTTTTGGTCATAGAAGGTAGCATAGAGATGCCCGATATCAAGTGAAAAACTAATCTATTAAATCCTCTAACAAGGTCACACTTAACAGTGTGTTTGTAACCTTTAACAGGGTTGGCTCTTCACCGAGCTCACTTCAAAAGAGTGAAAATTTTGGGTTACCGGTCCCAAGTGGTTTTTCCCTTAATAGGGTTTCCACATTAAAAATCCACATGTCAATGTGTTTATGAGTCATTAATTTAGAGTTTTGCATTACACATAACAAATCTAGATTGATCGGTATACACTAAGCAATTTACTATTTTTTGGTAAATGAAAGACTGCTATTTGGTAAACAATAAGAATAAGGTTTAACAGTGCACTCCGAGTAGTAGTTATTTGATATGATTATTTGAAGGCATACATCTTGTAGGAATGAAGATAAATAGAGGCTTAGTTTTTTGGTACTAAGTTTTTGGGTTGATTTATTGGAATATTTTTGATGTCACTGATTCACCCCCCCTCTTAGTTATTTCTAACAGTTACTAGGGGCCACCATTCACATATTGGCTCACACCAGCACAAAGAATTTAGGGAGAACAAGTCACTTATCAAAATCATCTTAGCATAAAGGATAACCCCTAAATTTTGAATGGAGTTATTGAGATAGAGGTGATAGAAAATAAGATTACTACACAAGAACTACAAGGATATTTCAGAGAAATCATAGATATTAATGATGATATTAAAGTGGATATGTTGGCTTCCAGAACCTCAATTATGGAAATCACATGGATCAAAATTCTTAGTGTGTAGACTATTTTGGAGCTATTCCACATGGGGAAGTTCATATACAAATCAGGAACTTGGAAAGGCTTAATAGCTTCTCCCAAAATGATATGGAGTTAGAGGATGTTAGTGATAAGGATGAGGTCGATCAAAATGGCGACAAGGAGTTACACAAAATAGAAAAAAACATTCCACTGGGGATTTATGATCATAATTTAGTTTTATCCATTGATCAAACTCCTAATAAAAGTTTGCAGAGTAAATTGATGCCTAAGAAGAGAGGGAGAAAACCTATGGGTATGAAGACAAAGGAAGAAATTTTAGCAGGTATTCAGTCAACATTGGATGGCAAGTTCACACCTTCTAAAAGAGTGACAAGGAGAACTATGGGTTATCCTTGTTAGAAATATCATTGAATGTTAGAGGCTTAAATTCCTCTGAAAAAAGATGTGTAATCAAGCAAGTGTTGGATTCTATGAGTGCAGGTATTATTTTTCTACAAGAAACTAAGATGTTTCTAGAAACTTTTGACAAAACATTAGGCAAATAGGAAAATTGGAACTCGGTTCATAGATAGGGGATAGGAGATTCACGTGGTATTGTTGTATTATGGGATCCCAAATTAGTGCAAGGGCATCTCTTAGATCAGAACGATAATTGGAAATTACTGAAAATAAATATTTATGATCTATCCTTCACCTTGATTAATGTGTATGGCCCCACGTCAACATATGATAAACAAAGACTGTGGTTGAAATTGACCTGCATCATCCAAATTCAAAATGACTAGCATATAATATTGGGTGGAGACTTTAACTCTATTCTTAAGATGTCAGAAAAGAATGGGGGTATTTGTCCTCCGCTGAAAAGTATTCAAGACTTCTCAAACTTTGTTGAGGATAATAATATGATGGATGTTGAACCTAATAATGGTCATTGGACTAATAAGAGGGATAAATTTTCTCATATCTTAGTCAGATTAGACATGTTTCTTATATCACAGGAGTGGAAATTAACAAATATCACATTCCATTAAAAAATTATGGCTCGGCCAGGTTCAGATCACTTTCCCATTTTTCTACAAGTAGGATTTTTACTGGAAAATCAGGGATTCCAGCAACAACCATCTTTTAAATTTGAAAGGATGTGGCTCTGACATCCTCATTTCTTGCCTCTTATTAAGAAATGGTGGGTAAGTGCTCAGAATTGCAATGGGTCTAAAATGCATCAATTTTGCTCTCAAGTGAAGTATATTAAGAGACATATTAAAAAATGGAATGAGTTGGTTTTCAAAAATATCTTTAAAGAAAAAGAGAATGTTAAACGACAGATGGTGGATATTTTTTATAAGACCATCAAACAGGGCATGGATGATGACACTTATGACAAACATAAATTTTCATAGTTGGAATGGGAGGAATTATGTAATAGAGAGGAGGAATACTAGTGACAAAAATCTCAGGAAATTTGGTCGAGAGAGGGTGACAAGAACACAAAATACTTTCATGCCTCAGCAAAAAAGAAGAGAGCTGCAAACCGTATCTTTTCTATTAATAATGCAGACACTAGAAATCCAATATATGACACTCAAGGAATAAAAGAGGAAGGAGCGAGTAGTATTCTCTTTGGCTCTGGATAAAGCACCTGGTCCAGACGCCTTCACAACATTATTCTATCAAGATTGTTGGGATTTCATTGGGTGGGACTTGCTTGGTGTTATTGAAGAAAATAGGAAAAGAAAAATTATGTTAAAATATTTCAATACAACTAACATAGCCATCATTCCTAAGATAAAGTCACCCAAAACTTTTGTGGAATTCATACCCATCTATTTATGCAACATAATCCATAAGATTATAACGAAGGCAATTTATTTGAGAATGCAATATCTGATACCAAACCTTGTATCACAAGAACAAGGAGGCTTTGTTTATGGAAGGGATACTATGGAAGGGGCCTTAGTTTGCTAGGATTTTCTCTTTAACGTATTACAAAAGTTTTGATTCGCTAAAAGTTGGTGAAAATAGATTAGAGCTTGTATCTCTGGTGCAAGGTTTTTAGTATTAATAAGCAGGGTGCCAGCTGGGTTTTTTCCATCTACACAAGGGATCCACCAAGGTGATCCTTTATCCTTGGTTTTATTCATATTAATGGATGAAGTATTCAACAGGAATATTCAAAATAAACATGCACTTGGTTATTGGCAAGGTGCAAAAATTGGGGGTACAAATCTTTTGGCCACACATTCCTTATTTGCTGATGATACTTTGCTTTTCGGGGCATCTAATATTAAAGAAGATAAATAGATTAAACATACTTTGGACTTTTATTCCTTAGGCCCAGGACAAAAAGTTAGTGCTCATAAATGAAAAATCTACATGTTTAATACTAATCAGATTATTTCCAATAGAATTGTTAACATCTTGGGATTTTCAGTAGATTTCCTACCGTCTATGTACCTTGGCATTCCTTTTTTCATGGGGCTGATAAAAAAAGCTATTGGTTGTCAATTATTGATAGAATCAAATCTATGATAGTGGCCTGGAAAGCTAGCCGATCGACACCATCTCTCGACCCATTACCTATAGCCAGTGAGTACATCAATACCTACCTGTTTATGCTTTCTATTTTTCATTTTGTCAAATTTTGCAATAGTTATGAAGATTTTTGTTTAGAATCACATCCCGCATTTTGGGTCATGTTTGGTCAAACCCATGTCACATCCAATTTTCTTATATAATTCTGGATTGCATCCTGTAAATTTAGGGTCGTATCCTGTTTTGATATTTTGCATTGTTTTTGGTATAATTTTGCTCAAAGTTTGAATGTGTCACGTCCTGTGAAAACATGATCGCACCCGACATCCTGCGTCACATCCTGTCAATATAGGATTGCATACTAGATTTCCTATTGTATCTGGTAAATCACGCATCGCATCTGGTATGCAGGATCGCACCTGGTAAAAATAGTGTCCTTTTCAGTGTAGGAGTTAGGTTTTTTCCAATTTGACTATTTGTCCTTGTTCTGAAGGCCAAAAAGACTTAACTATTAGCTTTTCTACGCAGTTTCCTTAGCTAGATTACTTATTTGAACCTTTAAATGTGTTATTTTGATAGATTGAATTTGAGGTTGCATCTTTTTGAGGAACTCGCCCTTCATGAGTCCTTGCCTTTTCCTGATCATTGACACCTAATGAGCTACAGATTATAGGGCATCTCAAATTGACGTCACTTATAGATTTACCTGACATTAGAGTAATCGGGGGTTGTTGACTGCTCTGGCCAAGAGATGGCGCTCAGAGCACAACACCTTCCATCTCCCAACTAGAGAGATGACTATCACACTAGAGGATGTGTGGCGTATTATGTGGATTCCAGTCATGGTTGGAGAGGTATGATTTGAGTTGCGCTTTGCCATAGCGATCGCTTCTGCATAGAGATACTTCATAGATCCTTCTATAGTCCATCATTATCTTACCTGGGACTACATGTGCAATCATTACGATCATTTACTTGTGTATATGGCTAGTTTTATTGGAGGTATCCTCATGCCTGATAGAGGTCAACATGGATTCATGTTTGGGTGGGTAGAGACACTTGAGTAGATGGTCATTTCATCATGCAGATTTGGCTGAGGTAGTTGCATATTAGCCCACATATACAAAGAGCTACATGAGATTGTTTATGAGTACTCATAGAGTATGACAGTTGGTATATTGATTTTACAGATCTGGGCCTGGGAGCACATCCCTGTTATACAACAAATAGTAGATAGGTAGCAAGTACTTGAGAAACCTTATGTATATATGTATTCAGGATTTATCTAGCAGCCCCATTTGGGTAAGCTAGAATATTGGTACCGTGTATTTGGTGACATGACAATGGTCGAGTGGCGACCGTATTTAGATTTTGAGGAGTGGACCTCAGAAAGGTGACATATACCATATTTTTTCTAGAGTAGGTATTTGATCGGCCATACTAGGTACATTATGGAGAAGTTCATTGTTACTCATGTGTTGAGGCAGTATGGCCATATATAGGGTATGTCACAGGACTTGACAGTGTATGAACGCATTCGTGATGAGGAGCCTCTATGGGGAGCTTGATTAGCATATGAGACTACACTGTTAGAGACCAGCTAGATGGTCGCAGTCAGATGGCATTACCTTCCTGATGTGGCAGATGGTGGATGCACAGAGGTATACCTTGCTCATTTGTTATAGTTTCCCTTTGCTCAATTTATAGTACCTGACGAGGTAGCTCCTCGTATAGAGGATTCCCTTAATTATGATCCTATCGGTGATAGACCTGTGAGAGGTAGAGGCGGAGCTCAAAGGGATGGGAGAGGTGGGGGCGACAGGGATGGTGGTAGAGATGGTAGACGCCCTCCCCAAGATAGAGGTGAGAGACATGGCTGAGATGATCAAGGAGATGATGGAGATGATAGGGGTGGTGGTGGAGTGGGTGGTAGTGGAGTGGGTGGAAGTGGAGAGGGTGACAGATAATATTGTGGTTTGTGCCTCCACAGATAGATCTAGGTCCTTTATTGACTAGGCAACATAAGAGACCATAGAGAGAGGTTCCGAGAGGAGGAGGTGGACCTCCTGGACAGGATCCTCCTAGGGATAGTGGCAGGGATATTGGGATGGATACTGGAGATGCATTGTCAGAGTGCCATAGAGAGCTTGAGTAGCTTAGAGCTCGTATCAGTACTTTAGAGACCTTATTATCAGATAGGAATAGAAAAATCAAGAGAATGAGAGCTGAGAGAGATTAGCAGCATGATAGACTCAGATTAGAGTGAGATAGACATGCCCAAACAACTATTCATCAGGGACAAAGAGTAGTATATTACTTTGCATTATATTGTGCAGCCATTCCATAGGCACAAAGAGATCCATTATATTCTATAGTAGCACAACAGTCAGAGGGAGTGATGCCTCCACCATCTCATCATCCTAGAGTCGATGCACCACCTCCTCCTCCTCTAGATCAGGGAGAGGGTGGCAGTCAGACCTGATTTTGTTTCTGTTATCTAAGATATTCTGTATATTGATCCTTCAGAGATCATCCATTGTACTAAAGACTTTGATACTTGTATATATGTTTCATCATGATCATATCGATACTCTTTTGTAGAGAATTCCACATTTTTGAGCTGATCCTTCACTGATAAATATCTGAGATAGTTGTTCCCAATTCTGACATGTTCATGGGTTCTCTTTCTTGATAGATGTTTAGATTGATGCACATGTGATTATGTACTTGGTCTTTGATGAGTTTAGAATAGATTCATGTGATGACATCATTTATGATCTTTTGATTATTACTGATATACAGATGTGTTTGAATGATTCTAGATGAATATGCATGTAAACACCCTAAAATGGACAGAATTGCACCTTGACATTAAAAATACTAATTTTCATCTATTAATTAATGGTTTTTTAATCATTAATTAATCATATATTTTCTTGTAAATTCATTTCATCTATTAATTAATAGTTTTTTAATCATTAATTAATCATCTATTTTCTTCTAAATTTATTCCCCAAATCATCTAATCAAATTCCCAAAATTAATTAAATAATTAATTTTATTTAATTAATTAACCTTAATTGATTAATTTCCCTTAAATAATTAATTAAAGTCAATTTCCTAAAGTGTAAATTGAAAAATTTAATCTTACTAATTAAATTATTCTAATTAAATTAATTTAATTTCATTCAATAATGCAATTCTAAATAAAAAAGAATTCAATTATCTCACATGTTGAAAACTTTAATTTCAAAAATGAATTAAATATTGATTTATCTTCAAAGAGATTACTTTAATTAGATCACATGGGTTACTCCACCCACCTCTTCAGTTCACATAGGTTTCCCCACCCACCTCTTCAGTTCTAAAAGGTAACTCAAAATTAACTCTTCAGTTAACCAAACTCTATCTCCTCTCTCCCAGTTGAAGAGATGAAGTTTACTGATGGCTTCTCTAGTTCCCTTTGATCTCAACCGTTCATCTTTCTATCTCTGGGATTGATCTCAACTATTCATCTCATTCTCAATTCCTATATAACAAACCCTTCATAACAATTTGAAGGATCCAGGATTTCAAGCTTACGTGCGCCATTACTCTGTCAGATTGGTTCAGGCATCAAGCCTTCTTGCAATCATAGATACAGGATTTCAAGCTCACATGCGCCATCCCTCTGTCAGATTGGTTCTAGCATTCAAGCCATCTTGCGATCACACATTTTAATTAACAAATTCTCGATGCTTCCAAGTCTTAGACGCTGCCCACACCAATACTGAGCATCAAAAACAACGTTTTGGAAGGAGTAGAGAGAGACAATAGAAGCTTCAAGCAATTGGGTTTGCATTCATTTGTTTTCCTTTTATTTGCTTGTACATTTTATTGATACGTTAAGTGTTCATTTTTAGTAGTTTTTTGTATTTATTTCCCCATTGCAAAACTGGTGCTACTGACCCTCGTCGTTGGAAAGTGAAGGAACAACGATCGATTGCGTACATTTTGGTGAACCCGACGTGAAGAAAATAGCCCAAATATCTCTTGCAGATAATAGATAGAACTTTTTGGCCTCAGTTGTATGGTTGTAGACCCTATTTCTCATCATTTTCTCAATAATCGTGTAATTTCATAATTGCTGGTATTTTGCTGCAATTGAGGAAAGATTGCCGCAATTGATTGCAATATTTCACACTTCTATTATGTCATCTTCTATCATTCTTTCTTCTAGCATTGTGTCGTAATTGTCTGTGGTTTACTGCAATTGCTTGTGCTTTGCCGCAATTGACCGATCCATGCCGCGAACACCAACAGTTTGCCGCAGACCAAAGTTTTTTGCCGCAATTGCCAACATTCTTCTGCAATTGACAGAAGGTTGTTGCAATTGAGCAAACAGTGCCACAATTGACATAAAAATCACATTTCAGGCTATTTTTCTTGGTTTCTATGTAGGGTTGACTAATGGTGAATGAAAAATAAGGTAATCAGATGCATCCCAGGTGCTAGATCATTAAGAGCGGAAATAAGAAGAACCACCAACTATCAATCACAACAAAGGGCTATTCTCACAATCACAGTTGAGGATCAAAGTGAAGCATACACAAGGTACCTTGATTCAATCAAGTTATTTGCAAGTAAGTACAAAGTCATTATTAATCTCAATAATCCAGGAGTTTCTAGATATTCTACTATTTTGGATTGAAAATATTTCATTTTATTGAGATACTAAACACTTTCTTTGATAGATTCAAATCGAGAAGACAAGTTAACAGTACAACATAAAATTCATTCACTTGTACTTTGGTGCTTAAAAAGAACAGTGCTTGTCAAACATCTCATATCTCAGACTTTGGAATTTGGTGCTTAAAATTGACATGAGGATTAAAATTGAACAAAGGAAAAAAAATCTCTCAATTTGGTGCATTAAAACTGAACAAGCAATCAACACCTACTTTTGGGCTTAAAACTGAACACTTGTGCTTGAATGGTGGTTTAGCTTAGTTCACATTTCATTTTGGGGTTTAAGCGATTAACCTTGTGTCTTGAGTTTTTGGTGCACTTGCACAATATGTTAGATTAAACACCTTTGTAATTTTAGAAAGGCCTGTCCAAGGAATGCACTTCTTCCTCGGAGAATGACCTTAAACCGGTAATCCTTCCAATTGGTATATAAACAAGACACAAACCAAAGTTCTATTTTATATCTAGCCAAGCTCGAGTGATGTGTGTTGATGATAGTCTAGATATGGTGAATATCCCTAAGGAGACAACATGGTCAACTAGGCTCTTAAGTGAGTCACACATGTACGAACCGATTGGATAGACACCACAGATCCTTACTACAACCTTTTTAAAATAGAGGCCAACCTGATCTAACTTTGAACATATACCTTATTATAGTGCAAGGGGTTGCAGAATCCCCCCCAAGATTCCCAACATATGTGTTCTAAGATAATTGTGTAGTGAAAGAGATCTTCACTCCATGACAACAATATCTGGCAACAGAAAAAATGCAGGCGCCTACGTCGTTGACCTTCGTGTCCTAGTAGTGTGACAATTGATGTGCGATCTAACGAACATTCAAGCATTGGGCCTATATTGTATTTTGAAGCCATTGACTTTGAGTAATCTGTCTGTTCATTATTGAGACCTCATGATAACATTGCAACTTAAAAATTTTGTAGAACATACACATGTCAGTCTTTATTTTTCAAAACACATTGTCTATCATACTTGTTCTTTGATCATTTTCCAAAATGTAAAACAAACATCAAAATTTTCAAAATGAGTCAAACGTGTTAAAGTCTAGGATTGTCAACATCAAACTGTCTAACAAATCAGAAGCCTTGTTTCATAAAATCAAAATTGTGAGACAGTGAGGCCTATTTTTGAGTCTTTTTGAGACTGTTTCCCCTTTGCCGCAATTGCCCCCATTTTTTTGCAATTGATGAAATTTTTTTATGATTTTTCTTTTTATTGCCACAATTAACCTGTTTATTACCGCAATCGGTGATAGATTACCGCAATCAACCAGTCACTTTACCGTAATCAGTGGAGTTTTGCTGCAATTGACCAGAGACATTTTTACACCTATTTTGACCTAAAAACCTTGAAAATACTCTCCATTTTGTGTCAAAGACCAGTGTCTATCCTAGAAAAATGCAAAGAAAATAGTGTGAATCTCTAAACATTATATATCATCCCTTCTTTGAAAGCACGATTATTGTCCAAACATTGTTAGTTCAAAAGTTTAAACTCAAAATATCTTGATCCCATTATCTTAAACATCATCATTATCTCTATCAGTGACTTTGTCGCACACAAAGGTTGACAAATCTTATTCTTACATCATCAAAAACTTTGAGATCAAGACAAATAAACATCTGTCCTTAGAATTACCCTTGTCCAAACATAACTCAGAATTTCCTAGAAAGGTTATCCTTTCCTGTTTTCCTTATATAACTTGCTTTAGTCACAAAATATGGACCACACTATGTCTCAAACACCTTATGGAGGACCTTACATAAGGTCCAAGGTTAGAACACAACCTGATGAGTCATATATCAATAGATTCCCTGCTTGGGAAATAGATCAAGAGGATGATCCTTTCACAAATAACAGTCCAACTCTATTCATTGAGAATCCCCGTGGGTCATCTTTGTTCCAAAATACCATAGAAGAGGAGCTCGACGATATAGAGAAAGACGCATATTCCGCACAAGTAGTTGACATTGTTGTAGAGAGGAAATATGAACATTTATTAGCCATGTTGATAAAGAAGGGAGTCAAACTACCCGATGAATTCAATGTGTCAACCATATGGCCCAAAAACCCTCTCGCAGGTAAAAACACTACTCGACCCTCTCAAACAGAAATGGTATCTCAAATCTTCCTATCCTTGACAATAGTGACAACAACATAGATTGTGTCCAAACAAATCAATTCCACAAACCAAGCAAACACATCTTCCATGCAAAGCATGACATTATCCCAACTAAGTGCACCCCTGGTTACTAGTATGCCTCAAACCTCGGCCTTATGGCCTGACCAATTAAGCTCTCATGCTATGTCCTCAATCCCACCAACAAGAAGCAACTTTTTTTCAACCATGCCACTACTATAGTCAATCTCTACTAGCCTTGGGGTCAACACATCATTCCCACAGGGATCCATCTCTGTAGGTCTAACTTTCAGTCAATGCCCACCAAAGATTACACCTTTGCTCACCCAGCAACAACCTCAACCCCAGCAACAAAAATCCCATCTTCATCAACAACAACCTCAACCTCAGCAGCAAAAATCCCAGCTTCAGCAGTAACAACAACCTCAACCCCAAAAACAACAATCCCAGCTTCAATACCAACAACAACCTCAACCTTAGCAGCAGAAATCCCAGCTTCAACAACAACACCAACCCCAACCCCAACAAAAAACCTAGCGGAATCAACCTTGGGCCACTCACGTGCCCCCATATCAAAATAATGTGTTGGGAAATCAATATCAAGTCCCAAGGATAAGGTACTATGTTCCAACTCAAGGGACGTAAAGGCACAACCTCATACCTACTACAGAACAAAGGTACAATGTCAAAAATCATCCTCAGTCTCAAACCGACATGCTAATCCAACAAGTGTAGAACCTTCAAACCCAAATGATGGATATGAAAAATCAAAGGAAAAATAAATCCTACACTACAGAGGATTTATACCCATACCCCTTTGATCACTCTCTTCACATGTCTCCATTCCCAACTCACTTCTAGGTACCAAAATTTGACAAATATAGAGGCAATACCAACCCTATTTAGCATATTCGAGAATTAGTTGCTAGTTGCATCGAAGTCACACATGATGAGACATAATTAATGTGACTATTCCCACAAATCTTAGTCAGACCAGCAATGGAATGGTTCTCACATTTACCTCATGGTATTCTATTTTGGGGTGAGTTGGCTGAAAAGTTCATCGCTCACTTCCATCGTAACATCGAGCGCAAGGTCGACATCAAGGACCTTTGTGATATCAAACAAAAAGATGGAGAGTCTTTTGTAAAATTCCTATAGAGATGGAGGAATACTACAAATAGAATTATGTATGATGTACCCGAGCAAGACCTAATAGTCATGTTCATTGACAATCTGATTCCAGACATGTCATTTACAACAGAATTGCAGTTAGCTCCAAAATTTACACAACTCATCGAACAAGGAGTTTGTTGTGAGAAGAACTTGGTAAAATGAGGTGTCCTTGTAGATCTTACCCAAAAAAATACAAACAAGACTACAATGGACAAAGCTAAGTGGTGGAATAAAAACAAAAATGTCACCAACGATGCTGCCATTGATGTGAAAACAATCAACTATGCCCAACCCAAAGTGTCACTGCAAGGTGCACCTGCGGCTAACCAACAACCTACGGTTCCCACTCCACAAGAATACACTCAAACTCAACCTCCCCCTGTCCAAGCAGCCACTATGTCAAATAGTCAACAATAGGATCAACACCAACCATGGTTTCAGTTTTGAAAATGAGATTTCACACCATTAGGAGAGTTGATAAAATCAGCTTTACGAAAGTTGATACAATCCAAAAATATCAATCTCCCAGAAATTAGGGTATATGAACACAGTGAAATCAAACCAAGATGGTACAATGACAATGATTTCTATGAATTTCATTGAGTAAAGAGACACAAGACAACCAAATGTATCAATTGAAACATGCTATCCAAGATCTGATTGACACAGGGGTCATTGACATAACCAACACCCAAACAAAAGGAACAACTGATCATACAATATTCAATGACACATTTCATGATCACAATAAAGGGAAAAACTTTGGGTCTTGTGGATAGTCAAAATAGGTCAACTACACTTATGCCAACAGTGATAACACTATCAATTGCCTAAATTCTTCAGATAGCCATGTGGCTACCATCACTATCAGAGACCAAGGTAACAAATGTGTTTTAATGATGCATCGTACAAGAGTTGTCTTGAAAGGAGCACCTTCCTCATCTACTACACCAGTCAAACCTCAAGCAACCTCAGATCCATAGACAAGCCTAGTGGATTAGCTAAAGCACACACCTGCCCAAATCTCCATGTTTGATCTCTTGCGCATATCTCCCCAGCATAAACAAGCACTTGACCAATCCCTTCATAAAGTAGCTGTCCCAAGGGACATAACCCCTGAGAGATTCCAAATGATGGTTAACCATATAGCAGGCAACAAACATGCAACATTCAAAGACCGCGATGTTCTGCCGCGTAAACCCTTGCATAATGATCCCTTGCACTTGCTTGTCCAAGTCCACAAAAGTGCAATCTGTAGAGTCCTTGTTGATGGTGGGGCTGGATTAAACATTTGTACTTTAAAGTTAATCAAGCAATTAGGCTACTTAGAATCCAGTATTGATGTCACAAGAAGGATCAACATCAGAGGCTGTGATGAAGATGAAATATCCTCCAAAGGTATTATCATTCTACTTGTCTAGATTGGTCCAGTTGTCAAGAACACTCCCTTCTAGATCCTAGACCTAGAGTTGGGATACAACATGTTACTAGGGAGACCATGGATACATGAAATGCAAGCTGTACCCTCCACATATCATCAGTGCATCAATTTCCCACACCAGGGGGAAGAAATCATTATTGAGAGAGATCTAAATCCATTCCAATACTGTAATGTGGTTCAAACCAGTACTGACAACTGGGTTCCCTTAAACCAAGAGGCAAGTATCATGTCCGCATCAAATTCAATTACAAAAGATATCATAAGAAAAGAGGGAAAAATATCCATTACTAACAAAGGATGTGGTCAATACAACTATGAGGAAGCTTTCACTATCACAAACATGCCTCAGAGCCCAAGAACATATGACATGCCACAACCAGCTATCACAACAGAAACCCTAGAACCTATTCTGTTTAGGTATCCACCCACAACCTTTGTCAGATGGGGATACATTGCAAAAGAGAACCCATTTAATTGAGATATCAATACATGGTTGTATTAAGATTCACAAGAGACACTTCAACAACCCCTACCCGTATCAACCTATGGAACTAGCTATACAATGCTGCAAAGGTTTGGGTATGATTGTACAACTAGTTTGGGAGAAATCCAACAAGGTTTAATGGAATTGTCTGTCCCACCAACCCAGAGAAATAAGAGACAGTTAGGCTATGGGAAACAAAGAACAAGTCCTATCACCCAAGACATACTTGTTGATCAAGAAAAAATAGAAGAGTTACACCGGGGACAGAACCCAGAATACATCTTGATCAACAATATACTTCAACAGTTGTTTCCAACCAAAGTGGGAACCTCTCAATCCCGATTAACCCTCATCAAGAAATCCATGATAATGAGGGAAGTGAGACATCTGATGAGCATTCTAGTGAAATTGACTCCCATGAGTACAAGTGGAGATCCATTCATGACTTTGAGCCTTCAATCATAGACTAATCCCCTTGGTTAGCCTCCACCATACACCTTGATGATCTGTTCGACCAATTAACCATAGATGACCAACCCTATATCGATAAACATACAATATGAATTTATTAGGTGGTGCATCCACATCACAGTCTAGGTTTGTCAAAACCATCTCCATTTTCCTACTTAACCAAATAGAGTCAAGCCACCATGAGGGCCTATGTCTTGTGCACCGAGAACTGATAGAGTGGGATCAACAAGGACTGCCTAATATGGATTTCTTTGAGAATGATGAGGCTATCACAGACTTCATGGTACTTATAGAGGGAACGCCATCAGGAGACCATAAAGAAGGTTTCTCCATTGACCTCGACAGATCAACATACTTTGGAGAGGAAGCACCTCTTTCTGGTCATAAAAAATAATTGAAAAATAAAAAAGAATCACCAGTAAGTGAAAACCTAAAGGCGCTTACTGGGAAAAAAAATAATAAAAAGACAAAACAAGATGTATCTTCTAGTGAAAACCTTAGTGAGGCACTAGAAGATGGAAAGAAAGAATTCCTCCCCTTGACAGAGGAAAATTTGGCATTATTAGTAGAAGAAATGGAAGAAGTCAACTTGGGAGATAACAAGAACCCAAAGAACATTTACTTAGCAAAGACACTCACCCCAGAGGAGAGAGAACATTTCATCAATTTATTCAAGGAAAGGAAGATCATTTTTTCATGGTCCTACTTGGACATGCCAAGATTAGATCCATAGCTTGTGCTACATCATCTCCCGTTTCTACCCAATGCCAAACCCGTCAAATAGAAGCTAAGAAAGATGCATCCCCATGTTGCAATACTAGTCAAGGTAGAATTAAAAAATCTCCTAGATGCTAAGCTCATAAGACCGATCCCATACGTAAACTGGATATCCAATCTGGTACCAGTTACAAATAACAGTAGTCAGATTCAAATTTGTACAGACTTTAGAGATCTTAACAAAGCTTGTCCCAAGGATGACTTTCCTTTTCCTAACATTGATATGATAGTAGATCTAACAGAAGGACATCAAATGCTATCACTCATGGATGGATTTTTAGGGTATAATCAAATACAGATTGTGCCAGATGACCAACATAAAATGGCTTTCACATGTCCTTGGGGCACCTACTATTGGAACGTCATGCCATTTGGTCTAAAAATTTCCAGAGCAACATATCAAAGGGCCATGACAACCATCTTCCATGACATCATCCACAAGACAATGGAGGAATATGTTGATGATATACTTGCAAAGTCAACTCTTAGAAAAGATAATCTACAAGTACTTGGACCCATATTCGATAGAATGAAGGAATACAAGGTCTGTTTAAATCCAAATAAATGTGCATTCGGGGTCACATTAGGGAAGCTCTTGGGATTCATTATGTCCCATCAAGGCCTAGAGGTCGACCCAGAGAAAGTCAAAGAAATACTGGAAATGCCACCAACAACTAACCTAAGGCAACTAAGGGGTTTACAGGGCATGCTCCAATCAATCAGGTGATTCATAGCCCAACTAGCAGACAAGTACCACCCATTTCAACATCTACTATACAAGGACGTAAATTTTATGTGGATAGAACAATGTGAAGAAGTGTTTCAAATATTCAAGGACTATCTACTCAAGTCTCCCATATTGGTGTCACTAGTTCAAGGCCGACCACTACTTCTATACATCTCAGGGACAGAATCTGCATTAGGAGTGCTCCTAGCACAACATGATGACCAAGGTAATGAGAGAGCCATCTACTATCTCAACAAAACCTTGGTAGGATATGAGCTCAACTATATGCCAATGGAAAATTCATGCTTAGCAGTGGTCTTTGCTTCTCAGAAGCTAAGGCATTACATGTCAAGCCATTAAACTAAGCTCATAATATAAATTGATCCTCTAAAGTATATACTAAGCAAAGAAACACTCACCACATGACTTGCAAAGTGGGTAATGATCTTAAGCAAGTTTGACATTGAGTACATAGACAAAAAATCCATCAAAGGGAAAGTGATTGCGGATCAATTAGCAGAGGCACCTATTCAAGATCATCAACCTATCATATCTGACTTTCCAGATGATTCTATTCTTACACTACAACCGGCTATAGAGATATGAAAACTATAATTTGATGAGTCATGTATGAAGCATGGTGCAGGAGCAGGGATAGTACTCATCACTCCAAACAATGATGCAATACCCAAATATTTCAGACTCAACTTCCCATGCACCAAAAACATAGCCAAGTATGAATCTCTCATCATTGGAGTAAAGACAACAATTCAATGGAGAATCTAGAACCTTAAGGTCTACAGAGATTCATAGTTGGTCATTAACCAAGTCAACAATGACTATATGAAAAAAGATGAGAAGCTAATACCATACAAAGAATTGATGGATAGGTTGCGCACTAACTTCCAATACATCTTTTTTGAGAAAATACCAAGAAATCAAAACAAGGCTGCAGATGTGATGGCTACCATAGCATCACTAATCAATATGATAGGAAATGAAACCAGATTCTAGTTTCTAGTGGAACAACTCATGATGCCATCACATTGGGCGCCAATCATAGAATCAACATGTGTCCTTGTTGGTCCTAAAAATCCATGGTACCATGATGTGTATAATTACCTCAAAACTAGTGTCTTACCTCCCGACTTGTCTAGGAACTAGAAAAAGTCCCTCATCCACCAAGCCTCTAGGTATACCATTCTCGCAACTACTCTATATAGAAAAATTCTAGATGAAACCATATTACGATGTCTCACTTCCACATAATCCCATAGAGATATGTACGAGGTAGATGAAGGAATTTGTGGAACCCACATAGGTGGCAACATCTTAGCTAAAATATTATCTGCATGGGATACTACTGGCCAACAGTAGAGACTGATGCAAACAAGTATGTACAAATGTGTAGGCAATGTCAGATTCATGGAGACCTCATCCATGCACCAACCCAAGAACTAAATCCTATCACGTCACCATTACCATTTTCTATGTGGGGATTTGATGTAGTGGGAAATATTACACCATCTTGAGCTAATGGACATAAATAAATCATAGAAGAAACATAGTACTTCTCTATATGGGTGGAAGAAATTCCCCTCACTTACATAACTGGAAAGAAGATCCCAATGTTCATACTCAACCATATCATCTGTCGGTATGGAATTCCTCAAACCATCCTGATGGATCGTAGTACACCTTTCCAAAATAAAGATGTTGAAGAGCTATATGAAAAATTCCAAATCAAGCAAGGGTTATCTCCATTATATTATCCTCAAGGGAATGGCCAGACTGAAGTGACAAACAAGACCATTTTGAAAATCTTAAAGAAAATAGTTAATGAATCAGGGCGAGACTGGCATTTACAGCTCAGTCCCGCATTATGGGCATATAGAAATAGTGTGAGAACACCTATAGGAGCCACTCCTTTCCCCCTAGTATATGGATCAGAGGCAATTTTACCTCTTGAAGTGGAAATCACATCACTAAGGATATCATTGAAGAACCTGATTTCTGATGAAGACTATAGAGTAGCAAGGCTCAGTGAATTGGAACTATTAGACGGAAGAAGACAAAATGAATTCAACCACTTACAAGGCTATCAGAATCACCTTAGAAGGAACTATCATAAGAAAGTGAGGCCACACACATTTGAGGTAGGAGACCTTGTCCTCATGGAAAATCAAAAGAACCAAGCAGAGCGAGTGAAACCAGGAAAGTTTGAGCCTAACTGGCTAGGACCATATGTCATTGTTGCATCTATCAATAATGGGGCATACCAACTAGAAACACCAGAAGGAGATCATCTCCCCAGATACATAAATAACATGCACCTCAAGAGGTTCTACGCTTGAGGTCTCAATGGTTAAGGAAACTATCTACATATCCAGAAAATACCAAAAAAATAAAAAAATACAAAATGTTACCTTGGTGAAAACCTGACAAACATGCGCCTTGGCAACAACAAAAAAAATCAAAAAAAGCAAAAAAGTAAAGAGAAAAAAAATTTCTCTCTTAGTGAAAACCTAGAAAACAGGCACTATTGAGTAGGTACCTTGGTGGCAACTTGAAAAATAGGCGCTAAGTGTTCAAATCCAGCTTCACCATCAATGAACTCCAAGATCAAAAGCTTGAGAAAACTTCACGTTCAAGGCTGACTAACCAAGCTATATGCAGAAGAACAATCCCATCTAAGCACCAAAACTTATCCATGGTTAGTATTGGTCCACCACACTAGGGGGAAATTCTAAATTTCCTGAAAAAATCCCTAAAAAAAAAAAAAAAAATCATAAAAAATCCTAAAAAGATCAAAATGTCCTGAAAAAATCAATCTTCATCAAAAACAATAAAAAAATTACAAAATCCAAAGCAATAAAACCAACTTGATTATCAACAAAGAAAAGGGCGATCAAGCCAAGTCAATCAATGTCAAAATAATGAGCTTCGCGAATCAGCATTGGGCCCATATGACACAACTTTATCAATCTATCAAATCTCTCAACAAGCAAATTGGCGACCAAGCCAATCTATCAAATGTCAAAACCATGAGCTTTGCGAATCAACATTGGGCCCATCTGACACAGCTTGATCAACCACCAAAAAAATCAAAATCCAATCAATCAATCAATCAATCATATCAATCATCTTACACAGTGATGGATACGCTCAAAACTAGACACGTCAGTCTTATATGAGTCATCTATTACTGAAACTAGACACAATCAAGCCAATCAAGCCTATCAAGAGAGTCAAGCCAACCAAGAGAATCAAACTAAATCAAGGAAGAATCAAAATGTTGACTAGGTCACTTAGTCAGTCAGATGTCAGTCTATATTTCACGGTTATGTTCTTACGCTACTCTAGGATCCACCAAGTGAGGAGAGTAGCTATGATGGATCATGAATTATTTTATTTGATTGTTTTGTGTTGAATGTTCACTTCAATTATGGGGCCATGATGATTTAGGATAAATGCGGCAGGCGCTGTCACCTATTTGGTAGCCATGCGATTTCACGATCTGAGCTTAACCCTGGGAAAGAATTGGACATTCCTTCTCTGTTATCTGCTTGTTTATTTACCAATAGAAACATAACGGTATCCATATAGACATTTTTATGGACTTTCTTCTTAAAATCAAGAGTTCACATTGCTATCCAGATGGAATCTGGGTATATTGGAATTCTATCTGGGTTTTTTGGTCTTTCTTTTCAAAATCAAGAGTTCATAGTGCTATCCAGATGGACTCTAGATGCAGTGGAATTCTATCTTGGTTTTTTTATCTTTCTTTTCAAAATCAAGAGTTCATAAAAATATCTAGATGGACTCTGGGTGCGTTGGAATTCTATCTTGGTTTTTTTTTTCTTTTGTTTGGATTGTTCAAAGGGAAAAGCGATATCTAGATGGTCAATATCTAGTTGTTTTGGCTCTCTTTATTTTCAAATAGAGAACATAGCTGAACCTAGATGGTCAATATTTGGGTGCCCTAAGTTCTCTTTCTATTCAATCTCTCTACTCCTTCCGGTTATCAAGAGGTGATAGCGGTATCCAGATGGTATGTGATCTCGATGCATTGGAAAATCTTCGGAATTTTATAAAAAAGATGCAATGATGACAAAAATTGGAAACACGATAGCAACTTGGGTCACTCATTCATTCTATCAATTCATATCTATCAAAAATAAACAATCATTTCTATCATTCCATATCTATCAAACCCATCCCAGAGAACACATTTTCGCTGACTATCTTCTAACTAAAACATGCATTACTCAGGATATTTTATGCATAATAGATTGCATCCATTCTATTTAAGTGCATCAGAAAAAATGAAAAAAAAATATAGTAGTTGCATACATGGTAAATCATAATCACATGCATCCATAAGCATCTCATATAAACATGCCTTTCATTTCCACCATCCTGCATACACATGTCAGTATCATAGGAAAAGTAAATCATCCATCTAAGAGTCTGCATAATAGAATCACATTACATAAAAATTTCAACATCTAAGCACAATCATGTAGAACCATACATATTGCAAGTAAATCAATAGCTGCATCTCATATAAATCAAAATATCTCAGTATAATGAACAGTCACAAGTCAAGATAAAAGAAGGTGATAAACATATATATCAATAAATATCAGTGTGTCAAGATACAATCATCGATAAGCCTCAAATTATATCAATAGAGCTCACTACAAAAATGGTCATGATACAAAAATGGAAAGTCAACAAATGTCAACAAGAACTACCACCACCCTCACCACTAGGTGGACGAGGGGGTGGCATATCAGATGCAGGTCTCTGTGATGGACCAGGTGCACCAACACCACTTCTTTGAGACCTCTGTGATCTGATCGATCTCTATAAAGTAGTGAAACTAGGAACCCACTGGGCTACAGGAACAACCGCCTCATAGTGACGGTGCTAGTACTCAATCTCTCTACTAGCTTCCCGACCTGATCTCCGAAGCCAATCATGAGCATCTGTTAATGATAAATCCTATACACTATCAAGATAGGCTCTCACCTCCACCCGAGCTTGTCTCTCCCTCTGCTCCGCTACAGTAGCCCTAGCCTTAGCAATTGTAACCCAGCTACTCTCTAATGCAGTGGCTCGTGCATCAAAAGACACCAATTTGGCCTACAAATCTGATACCTGCTGTGTAAGTCTCTCAAGATCTGAAGGATCTATGTCCATCCCTCCCAAAGAAACATCCATATCTCCCTCCCCCACCCTATCCCATAATCCCTCATCTTCCCTCTCCCGCACAACCCAAGAGTCCTCACTATCAACACTATGTCTAGTACTACTACTCCCACTAGAAGTGCTAGAACATGCACTCTTTGCATCCAAAGCCTAAACATCAATATCACCTATCTCCACATCCACGTCCTCCGCTATAACTCTCTCCTCCACTCTCATAGCCAACACAATAGTAGTGCAAGGATGCACTCTATGAAGCAACTGTGGTGCATCCTCTTTTATAGCCTCCTCATTCTCAAGGAAGAAACTCAAGCCGAATCTCCTACCACTACTCCACCC
>MU225525.1:2171989-2191530 GCA_018584345.1 Thuja plicata
ACCACCATCTCTCCCCCTCCCACCATTCCGACCCTCATCTCTCCCCCGGCCTCTATCCCTACCACCACCATCCCTCCCTCCATCCCTCCCTGGACCCCACCTCTGATGTGGCATCCTCAACAGTCTACCAACAATAGGGCATGACACATTAGTTAGTGGCTCTGAATGACTAGCCTACCACCATGCATCATACTGTGGAGTAGTGCCTGCAACAAAACAAGTTCATACATCAGTAACATATACATAATCAACATAAAGGACAATTCAAAAGAAAGCTACCTATAAATAGTCCATAAAAGATAGCTAAGTAAGGACACATCAGAACAAAGAAACACATCAAGTAGGGGCAGATTCAGAATACATAGCAACATCAACAGTAGAAGATTGCCAAGTCCATGCAATAGACATGACACCCTGGAACTCAGTAAAAACTGCATCCAGAGGAATGACTGCACCCCACAGAGTAGACTCTCTCGATCTACGAGAAAAATAGGCATATGAATCAGTAACATCTTGCCTCTCCCAAAACTATTGCAACACCCTATCAACATTGTGGAGGTCTATCATATGCACATGCCCACTGACACAGCCGATCAGGAACCTTCATTACCGATAGAAAGGTAAATACACATCCTCTCCATCCCAAATAGGACAATCCCTATAAGGCCTTCAAATAAAGTACGACATTATATCAAGATACTACTCCCAAAACATCAAGTGTCCCATATGAGACTGAACAATGGCACCATCATACATAAATACATACGGTCTCCCTATAGGAAGATCCCAAGCACCTACAGGCCTGCACACTGCAATATGCTCCCAAGCCCATATCTGAAGCAATGTGGCACCGCAACCAAGAGACTTACCTCTGAGGTAAGAAGCATAGAACATATGGAAGTACATGTGGGCGAACATGCATGGACCCCAAGCATATAGGGTATGATATCAAACCATACCACAAAGATAGGCACTGAACCTGATAGAGAATACATGCTGGCGATGATCAGGACACAAGATCCCACAAATCAAACTACCTAACAATGTGGACAACCTATCTAGACCCATCCCAAATCTAGACCATGGGATATCATGGCCCCCCTGAATAGGAATCTGTAGGATGCAATACACATCCTCCAGAGTGACTGGGCACTCGCCAGTCAGTAAACTAAAGGTACAGGTCTCAAAATTCCACCTCTCTAATAAGGCGGAGATTAGACCCCTATTGGTCGTGATCTCGGGCATATAACAAATCTAGTAGAGGCCTAACTGCCTCAAAATTTCTGTCTCAGCCTCAATAACCTAAAAGCACAGAACCAAACCTCAGGATCTCAACTCCCGACATTGAAGGATAGTCCCAACAAATTGCAAAACAACAAAAAGTGAAGTATTAATAACAGGTCAATGACAAAGTATCGTCAAGTCATTAATGCATGTTAAAAAAGGATTAACAGAATAATTACGACATTCCACAAACAAATGCGGCACTTTTAAGGCCTTTGTGGAAAATAAACATGAATTGCCAAAATCAACTGACAATTGCGGTAATAAACCCGCTGACTGCGGCACATTTATCAATTGTGGCATGCAATCGGTAATTGCGGCATCAAAACCTCAATTGCGGAAAAACCGCAACCTATTGCAACAGTACACGCAAAAACTCAGAAAAATCATTTTTTTCAAAACGCATTTAATGAGCATTAAAGACAAGGAGGACAAGGTCACTCATCGAACGTCCTACGCCAGCTAGCTGATGAAAAGTATGAACCCGATCAGAGACATGTACAATGCCCAGAATGCCCGCCATAGCTCAAAGAAGACACAAAAAGTGGAGAAAATATGATACAAACTCACTAGAATTGTCAGAGCTCCATAGTGAAAAGTGACAAATGAATGGCTCTCCTAGCTATTTATAGAGGTTTTAAAAAAAACCCTAATTCCTCCAAGCCCTCAAAATTATCTTCCCAGACCCCAGAAATTTCAAAACTCAATATCAGGGGCATAATAAAGCATTTTTTAGATCAGTCAGTTACCCAGATTCACAATTTGTAGTTTCAACAAATTAACGCTCATGTCATGAGTTTTTGCTCAAATTTGTTGAGGGGGCATAAATACACCTGCTATCGCCAGGGCAGGATCAAAACAGAATTTCTTTGACACACTGCGACAAGCCACATTGCATAAAAAATGGGCAAATGTAGACACCCTAAAATGGATAGACTTGTGACTTGCCATTAAAAAAACTAATTTTTATCTATTAATTAATGGTTTTTTAATTGTTAATTAATCATCTATTTTCTTCTAAATTTATTCCCCAAATCATCTAATCAAATTCCCAAAATTAATTAAATAATTAATTTTATTTAATTAATTAACCTTAATTGATTAATTTCCATTAATTAATTAATTAAAGTCAATTTCCTAAAGTTTAAATTGAAATATTTTAAGCTTACTAATTAAATTCATCCAATTACATTAATTTAATTTCATTCAATAATGCAATTCTAAATAAAAAAGAATTCAATTATCTCACATGTTGAAAACTTTAATTTCAAAAATGAATTAAATATTGATTTATCTTCAAAGAGATAACTTTAATTAGATCACATGGGTTACTCCACCCACCTATTGAGTTCACATGGGTTTCTCCACCCACCTCTTCACTTCTAAAAGGTAACTCAAAATGAGCTCTTCAATTAACCAAACTCTATCTCCTCTCTCCCAGTTGAAGAGGTGAAGTTTACTGATGGATTCTCCAGTTCCCTTTGATCTCAACCGTTCATCTTCCTATCTCTAGGATTGATCTCAACCATTCATCTCATTCTCAATTCCTATATAACAAACCCTTCATAACAATTTGAAGGATCCAGGATTTCAAGCTTACGTGTGCCATTACTCTGTTAGATTGGTTCAAGCATCAATCCTTCTTGAGATCATACATCCAAGATTTCAAGCTCACATGCACCATTACTCTGTCAGATTGGTTCTAGCATTCAAGCCATCTTGCGATCACACATTTCAATTATCAAATTCTCGATGCTCCAAGTCATAGACGTTGCCCACACCAATGCTGAGTATCAAAAGAAATGTTTCAGAAGGAGTAGAGAGAGACAATAGAAACTTCAAGCAATTGGGTTTGCATTCATTTGTTTTCCTTTTATTTTCTTGTACATTTTATTGATATGTTAAGTGTTCATTATTAGTATTTTTTTGTATTTATTTCCCCATTGCAAAACCGGTGCTACTAACTCTCGTCGTTGGAAAGTGAAGGAACCACGATCGATTGCGTATAATGCAAATGTATGTTTTTTAGTTTTTTTGTATGAAAATATATGTATGGATGCATTTAGGATGTAAAAAGAGCAGTTCTTGAATACTTTGTTTTTTGTATTTTCTCTTTCTCATTTATGAATGCAATATGTATGTCATGGATATGCAACAACAATGATATATCAATAATATACTAGATTAAGTAGTTAACTTGGATTTCAAATGAACCAGGAAATCATTTTGAGCTCAAATTTTTATGTTGTTTTAAAATGAATCATGCAATATTTAAATGCATCTACATGCAGACTTCTAGGACTGTCACTGATTTGTATACATTGTAGCATTTTTATCATCATTGGGTGTTTTTTTAACGGACACCATCGGATAGTACAACTGTCACTAATACCCACAAGGTATCATGAAAGTATGAATACTATGTGTATTGGATGCAATGTAAAAAATAAACCTAAGCCTCAATGTATAGAGGCCAAGATGACTTGTCAGTTATCTCCTTTTGCTTTAAGAATCATCTTCTATTCATGTGTAATGTAAGGCATGTTACTCGCAATGACCTTCAATATTCATATCCTTAGGTACATAATCTGTCGTACACCTTACTTAGAAAGTGATTTAGAAATAGACAAGGAAATTAGTTCAACCTCACCGTAGTTTACACATAACAAAGATCGAGATATATGTGGCTATCCACTCATGTTGGCAGCTCTTACCATAAACATCCAAGTTAGGTGAAATTTATAGGATCATTGAAACAATAGCCATACACAGAAAACCAAGAAAAGGTTATGCACCCTATCCTTCCAACTCTTTGTCTTTGAATAGATGTCATGGAGTAACTCAGAAGAAATGACAATCACCAATTGATAATCAATCAAAGAAAATTCATAATTGCTTACATGCCCCTAGTTTGAAACATCATGGGAATATAAAAGAGTCATAATCAAACCAAGATCAGTCTATACGTGTTTAAGTAGTATTGAGAAATATCGTTGATTCATTTTTCAAGCACAGTAAAGAATCATCAATCTTAACTTGGAATCAAGAAATATGTTTTTATGTCTGAGTAAATGAGATTAACTTTGTCAAAAATTACAAACCAAGTTAGTGTTTAGGAACACTATTTGATTTAAAGTGTTTAGAAATACTAGTATGATTAAAGTGTTGAGAAATACTAGTATGATAAAGTGTTGAGAAACACTAGTATGATGCCTGTTATAGGTAGGTGGTGTTGAAGAAACACCCTTGTTTGTGATAGTGACATTTTGATGAAAGTATTAAGAAATATTATTTGTAGAGGCAAACCATCCTAGACTAGAACCTAGGACAACCTAGAAAACACAGACCAAATAGGCTAACAGAGAAGCCCCTAGTGTAGAATGACTATTCATAAGACACAAATGCAGACAAAGCCCAGGCAAGGAAAAGACATTTGTAAGGAATTCAGAGTCAACCAATAACATAGGTGTGATCGTGAAGGATTAGTGTCAGCAGTGCATTGATAGATGGAGCATGGAGTACAAGTGACACTTGTTTTCCAATTTTTCACCACTCGACAAAGCTTTTTATTTTTGCTACCAAGACGCCTGTTTGCCAGGTTTTCACCAAGGCACTTTTCTCTTTTTCAATTTTTTTATTCTTTTTTCTTTTTATTTTGTTAGTATCAAGGTCCTGTTTGCCAGGTTTTCACCAAGGATACCATTTTTCAGGACTTTTTCCACTATTTTTGGATTTCTCCAGGATCAATTTTCTGATTTTTTTGGTATTTTTTGAGAACTATTTCCACTGCACAGCTCTGTCAGCTGGATATCAAGCATAGAACTGCTTCAAGTGTAGAGTATTGATGGGATCAGGAAGAACATCTCCCTTATGTGTAGCTAATTGATAAGCTCTAGCCCCAAAATTTGTAGTTATAACAAAATTACCAAGCCAGTTGGGTTCAAACTTTCCCTTTTGTTCTCTGTTTGGCTGATTTTTAGGATTCTCTTTTAGAATGAGATCCCCCACTTGAAATTGTCATGGTTTTACCTTTTTGTTGTACCCTTTTGAAATTCTTTTCTAGTACACTTTGAGATGATCGAACACTTGTTTTCTACACTCATCTAGTAGTTCTAGTGCATGAACCCTATCAATGCGATATTGTTCATTTGTAAAAAGCCCTTGGAGAGATACTTGCAAAGATGGAATTTCTACTTCAATGGGTAGAACTTCTTTTGTGCCATAGACTAGAGAAAATGGTGTGGCTCCTGTTGGTGTTTGGATACTTGTTTTGTAGGCCCATAGTGCCGAATTTAGTTGCAAATGTCAGTCTCTGCCATAATTACTCACAGTTCTATGTAATATTTTTAGAATGTTCTTGTTTGAAGCCTCATCTTGTCCATTACCTTGAGGATAATAGATTGAAGAAAAATGCTGAGTGATATGAAACTATGTACAAAGGTCCTTGATATCTTGGTTTTTGAATTGACCCCCATTATATATTACAATAGAAAAGGGTATCCCATACCTACAAATGATGTAGTTCAAGATGAACATAGTAACCTATTTGCCTATGGATTTGATCAGTGGCATGGCCTCAACCCACTTAGTGAAATAATCAGTGGTCATAATGATGTACTTGTGTCCACTTGAAGAATTAGGATAAATCTGTCAACAAGATCAAAGGCCCATTGCTAAAATGGCCAATGTATTATAAAAGGTATGAGTTCTATGGCTGGAGCATGGATAAGGTTTCCATGTGTTTGACATTTGTGACATGTTTTAGAAAATTGCACGATATCTTTTTCCAATGTAGGCCAATAGTATCCAACTCTTAATAGTTTCTTAGCCAATGAAAAGCCATTTGAGTGCAATCCACATACACCTTTGTGAACCTCTTTTAATGCACAGTCAAAATATTCTTGTTCTAAACACCTACGAAGTGTTACATCAAGACCTCGTATATATAAGTTAGTAGTGATGAGGACATAACGTGATGCTTTCCTAATTAAATCTTGTTTTTCATTCCTTGATAGGCCATTAGGTAAAGTTTGATTAGTAAGATAAGCAATTATTTTGGCATATCGAGATGGGTATTGGGCATTTAAGGCACAAATCACTTGGGATTCAGGTGTATCAAAGGCTCGAAAGGATAATTCTTTCACCAAGAAGTCATAGAAAAATTGGTGTTCTTCCAGTTGTAACATGGATGCTAGCGTATCCATAGCATCTGCAGCTTTGTTCTCCATTCTTGGAATTTGTTGGAATGTGATGAAGACAAAGTATTTTTTCAAATCTTCTACCAGTTGTTTGTAAGCCATCATTTTCTCATGTTTTGTCTGATAATCACCATTTACTTGATTGATAATGAGCTGAGAGTCACCATACAGATGTAACTCTATAATTTTCCATTCCATAGCAAGCTTTAGTCTGTTCACCAATGCTTCATATTATAATATTTTATTTGTGCATGGAAACATTGTATCTTGTAGCCTTGAGGAGTGATAAATAGCACCCCTTCTCTAGATCCTTGTTGTGTGAAAGAACCATCAAAATACGTCTTCCACAAATATTCAGTTAAGTGCATGATTGTCTCATCTACAAATTCAATTATCAAAGGTGCATCATCTTGTAATGGCGAATCAACTAGTTGATCTGCTAGGAATTGTTCTTTGATAGCCCTTCTATCTAAATAGTCGATATCAAATTCACTTAGGATCAAGACCCATTTTGCTAGTCATCTTGTCAATGCTGTTTAGAGAAATTTGAGAGGCTTTATTTTTGCTATAAGTTTCACTATATGCGAGAGCATGTAGTGTCTCAATTTATGGGATGCAAAAACAACCGCTACGCAATATTTTTCAATGATACTCTAGTTGAGTTCATAAGACACCAAGGTCCTGATGATATAATAGATAGCTCTTTCCTTTTTGTTTTCATCCTCTTGTACTAGCAATACTCCAAGCGATGTAGCCATAGCTGAGATATAGAGTAGTAATGGTTTTCCATGAATATGCGCCATGAGAATAGGAGTAGCCAAGTAATCTTTTAATCCTTTGAAGTCATTTTCACAATGCTCATCCTATTTGAAAGTAACACCTTTATGTAGCAATTTTGTGAAAGGTTGCTCTCTATCTACTAGTTGGGACATGAATCTCCTAATGGATTGAAATCTTCCTTGAAGTGTCCTTATTTGACTGATATTGCAAGGAGGTGACATTTCTATTATAGCTTTTACCTTTTCGGGGTCCACCTAAATTCCTTTAGCTGATACAATAAACCCTAAGAGTTTCTCTAATTGGACTCTAAATGTACATATCTTTGGATTAAGCCTTAGTTTAAATTACTCCATTCGATCTAGTATCTTTCTCAAGTCTTCAATGTGAGTTGTTCTTATCTTTGACTTGGATAATCTATTGTCCACATATTCCTCCATGTTTTTGTGTATCATATCATGGAATATTATTTCCATAGCTTGTTGATACATAGCTCGAACATTATTTATCCCAAATGGCATGACGTTCCAAAAAAATGTTCCCCATGCACATGTAAATGTTGTCTTTTCTTGGTCCTCAGGAGCAATTTTAATTTGGTTATAACCTAAGAATCCATCCATGAGTGAATACATTTGATATCCTATTGTAATATCTATAATCATATCAATATTTGGCAAGGGGAAATCATATTTGGGACAAGCTTTGTTTAAGTTCCTAAAGTCTGTGAAAATCCTGATAGACTTATCTGTTTTGGAAACTGGTACCACATTAGAAATACATCCCGCATAAGCGATAACTCTTATGAATCCAACTTTTAATATTTTTTCCAGCTCTTCTTTCACCAATAATACCACATGTGGATGCATCATTCTTAGTTTTTGTTTCAGTAGTTTAATTCAAGGAGATATAGATAAGTGATGCATTATTAACTCAAGATTAATTCTAGGCATATCAGTGTAAGACCATGCAAAGTTAATCTTATTCTCTTTGAGGAATTTAGTAAACTGTATCTTTTCTTCTTCTAATAATGATTGTTCCAGGTGAACAAATTGAGGACCTTCTATTGTTCTCAAATTAACTGGTTGTGTTGGTTCTATCAGAACTAAAGATCTTTCTTTAAAGTGCTCAGGGAGGATATCAAGAGTCTCATCTTTTGGCGCCTCTGAGAGGTTTTCACTATCAAATAAATTTTTTATTTTTACTATTTTTGAATCTGATACTGCCAAAACATGGTTTTCACCATTAGTTATTTGTTTATTTTTATTTTTCAAATTGTGAATAAGAAACTTGATATCCTCCTCTGTCATGTTCATGCTCCTTATATTGGTGGAAGGGGGATAGGGTTCACAGGCATTTAGATAACAGACCAAAGTATAATCATTGGGAAAGTTCATGATAGGAGTAGGGTCTGAATTGGTCCAATTAATAAGGTCAAGATTTACCAAGGATAATGATTCAGAGTTTGGTAAGGACAACATCAGGTAAGCGTCAATAATATTAACTGACAAGATATGTTCTGTTAAGTTAGCTTCTATAGTATTTAGATCATTAAGAGTCAAATTGTCATTATTAGGGTCATTGTTAGTAATAGGCGGTCCTAACTTGAGCGACTCATTAGTTGAGATTTCTTCTTCTTCTCTCATCAAATTGAAACTCATAGCTTGTATCCTTTGAATGTCCTCTAGACCTAGTAAAGAACCAATATTTCCATCAACAATCCTGGGTAGTGGTATCTCATCTGATTCTGGGACAATAGTAGTGTTAGGGGAAGTGTTATAACTTTATCCTCTCTTCCATAGAGGTGAAAATTCATGAATTACATCTAGCTCAATGCCCATGGTAGAATCAAATATGTGATCCCATTCATAATCATGTGAGTCTATTATTTCATCATTAGATCTTTTTAAGAATTCAGAAATAGTTACCTGATTTACCCTATTAGCCATTTGTGGATCAAAGTGTGGTAAGTCTAGGACATGTGAGATTGTTACTAATTTCCCCCAGTTAGGATGTATATCTTGTTGTTGGGGTATTTCTTCATTATTTTCTTCTAGTTGTTGGACTTCTGGAGAGTCTTCTTCTTCTTCCTCTACTTCTTAGACATCAGCCTATGACTACAAAGGAACATTATGCTCTAGTTGTGCTACAAAGGTAGGTACATATCTTTCTCCTTGATATTCTAGATCCATGGTACCAATGTGTAGTAATATTTCATATGTCCATGGTGAAAGTTCTGTTTCTTCTTCTCCATCATCAATTTCTTCATCAAAGATTGGACCATCTCTTGAAGTAGGGTGTTCTGAATTGTTGTTGAAACCTAAACTTGTTTTGTTTTTGGTGTCTCTCAATTCCATGTGTCTAGGCTCAATGAGTCCTTTTCCTTTATCTCCTAAAGGTCCTTTACCTTTTTATCCCATTTGTTTGAGAATGTCATATCCTTTTCCATACTTTTCTGGGGATATCTTCACATGTTTTACCTTATTTTCTCTCTGTTCTCCTTTATAGAGCCAAGCCAAGACTGCTTTATCTTCTTTTTCATCCTCTCAAGAAGTAGAGGCTCTAACCATATCAGTTGGTTTTTGAATTTATTGTTATTTTTATGCAGTAGGTGTGAAAGATGGGTAAGGTTTCCCATAAGATCTTGGAGACACGGGAATGTTAGCCAATGATGGCATCATGTCTAGTTTGTATTTCCCCATGCTATTTTCTTCAAGTTTTAGTGTCTTTCCAAAGCTTCTCATCACCATGTCTTTAGAGGTTTCAGGTGTGGATTCTTTTGGGACTTCCTTATTGTGAGGAAACATACTATCTATTTTAACATTGTTTCAAGTATAGCTTGATTCTACAAGAATTATTACTTCCACCCCATTATGTGGGAATTTAAAGCATTGATGGTAAGTAGATGGTACTGCTTGCATTTCATGTATTCAAGGTCTCTGTAGTAATATGTTATGGGCCAATGGTAGATCAAGAACTTGACAAATCACATTGTGTTCAATTGGTCCTATCTTGATTGGTAAAACAATGAGCCCTTTGGATGATATTTCTTCTTCATCATAAGCCTTTATGGTTATCTTACTTCTTGAATCAATTGTTTGTTTTGAAAGACCCAATTTATTGATTAGACTAAGAGTACATATATTCAACCACACACCTCCATCTATCAATACATGTTTTACATAGGATTTGTGAATCAAGAATTCAATGTGAAGGGATTGGTTATGTGGATGAGTCAAGGACTTGTCATCTTCTTCTGAAAAGGAGAGGTAATGGGGAGTTGATATGTGATTGACCATTACCTAGAACTTGTCTACATCAGTTTCTTTGTGAACATTTGTGGAATGTAGGGCTTGTTCAAGAACTTCCCTATGCACTGAAGAGATCTTTAATAACTCAAATATAGAAATTTGAGCTGAGGTCCTTTGCAATTGGTCTACCAAGTTATAGTTTGCAGATGGTACAGTAATTGTTTGTCTTGTCACTGCTGGTTTAGGAATTGTGACAACAGGTGCTTTAGAGGATGTCACTTGCTTAGATTAGGAGTTAACTCCTTTGATCATGACTTGTGCTTGGCTTTGAGTTACCACGTTCGAATGTGTTTATTTTTATTTGGAACCTTTGATAGTGATCACATTGATTAATTCACTTTTTATGTCCAACATGTTGATCACATTATTATTATGAGAGTAGGTGTAATTAAATTCATTTCCTTTTCCTTTAGAATCTTCCCCTTTTTCATAGCTAGGGAACAGTTTATTATATGCCATGTGATCTTCATTAGTGGTATGTCCTTCCACTTTGATTTTGCCTCCCTCAATGAGGTCTTGTATAACGTGTTTGAGATTAACACAGTCATTAGTCTTATGTCCTTTGTTCTTATGGAAGTCACAATAGGCATTGTCATTCCACCATCTTGGTTTAACTTCTGGTTCCCATGGTTTTAAATCCGGTATTGTGAGGACTTTGTTATCCAAGAGAGTCTTCAAAACTATCTTAAGAGGTTCTCCCAATGGAGTAAATGTTCTTTGAGGTCTAGACATCCATGGTTTACTCTTGTTGGTATCATTATTTTCTCTTGGTATTGTGGTTGTTACCTTAGCTTCTCTGCTTTCTTGTAAGCTGTTTGTGAGATTGAACACAGTTGGTTTAGCATTTTGCATTGGATGCTTCTACCACTCCATCACTAACAAAATTTTTGTTCTTGCTCCACCATTTGTTTGTTGTTGTAGTTGTTATATTTATTGTCACTTTGGAGTGTGATTTCTCCTTTCTTGACCATAATGTCTTTGGCACAAATAGCGTTCTTGATCATTCTATCAAAACAAGGTGAATATTGTATTTGTAAAGCA
Organism: Thuja plicata; assembly: GCA_018584345.1. NCBI lineage: Eukaryota > Viridiplantae > Streptophyta > Pinopsida > Cupressales > Cupressaceae > Thuja > Thuja plicata. Next base: position 2,183,598 of record MU225525.1, read on the forward strand.
TAGTTCATTTCGGGTACCAAGTTGTTGATAAAGATTTCCATCTTTTCAGATTTGGGTATTGCTCTTAAGTACCTTGCAAAGATTCTCCTCCACCTTTGTAAAAAGTGTGTAAAGGATTCACCCATTCTTTTTTTTGTGTTAAAAAGATCCATCATGGTTACATTATGTTGTATGTTGTAGGAGTAATGTTGAAAAAATCTCTTGATTAACTCCTCAAAATATTGCACACTTGGTGTGAGTTTGGAGAACCATTCCATAGCATTTCCGCCTAGACTTCCTGAAAATAGCCTCATTAGGCAAGTAGGTTCATGCATGTACTCTATGCTTAGAGAGAAAAATTCTCTAACATGGTCATGTGGATCTATTTCTCCCATGTAATTTTTGTATTTGGGTCTTTCCATGTTAGGAGGAAATGGAACCATGTTTATACTTGTGTCGAAAGGAAACTGACATATGTGTTCCAAAGAGTACTTTTCTGTTGGTTTAGTCTTTTCTTGCTTTAGCGTCACAAGTTTTATTTGAATTAAGGTTAATTTATTTGTAAGGATTGAAATAGGTGTTTGTACCACCTTTTCCTTTAGTCTCTCAACATTATAGTCTTTGGGAAGTTTGACTCCAAGAAAAGCCAAGTGTAGGAAGTATTTCTCTTTGTCTTCACCAATGATCTTTTCCAAGGTCTTTTGGAACTTTATACTTTGTTTAAACTTGTTATACTCCTCTTTTGATATGTCTTCCTTGTTCTCTGAATCAAACAAAGGATGACTATGATTTTGTTATTCTTCATGTATTTCTCTATCATCATGTTCTTCGCTAGATTTTTCAAAAGCTACACTCCATCCTTGATGAGGTACTTCCGTTTCAAGTGAGCTTTGATCAAATAGGGGATTAAAAGATCTCTCTCCTTGTTGAAACTTGAGTAATCTAGGAGGTCTCTCTGAGTCATCAACAAGGTATTGATTATGTCTTGTGTTAACCATGAAAGTTGGGTCTCAACTTTGTCAAAGGTTTTCCAATAATGTCAATAGGATATCAAATTTTCCAAATAGGTGTGTCCAAGTAGTGAAAGAGTGTTTGTGTTTGTTTTGAGTGAGTGACTCTAGCGTCAGAGGGTTAAAATGCCCTGATAGTGAGCTAGGAATCAAAAGATTTTGGTAACTGAAAAGACCACACTTTTTGGGACCAATTGTGAGAATCCAAAAGGACATGCAAGGTAGACTTCTAAACAAGTTGTGAAATAGTGACAGTTGAACCAACAAGAGAAATAGGGCCAGAGTGAAGAGACAAAAGGGTATCCAAAAATATTGATTTTTTGTGAGTGATACATGTGCAAGTACCCACTTTCCTAGATGCAACTCCCTAAATGCGAGCTTTGAAATACAGGATGTGAGCTTATGTAGACAAAATGTGATCCTATTTCCCACATGGGAGCTAGGATTTACTAAATGTGATGAAGTTCCCTGAATGCGAGCGTATGCAACCAGATGCTTTCTAAAACTGACCAGATGCAATCCTTTGATGGTTTTACAATTTTGATGTCAATTTTTCTTGAAGTATGTGAAATTTTGTCTGATAACAGGGTTTTTTTCAGACTTTCCAGAGAGGTTTTGAACAAAAAGTATGTTAGGGATAGACATTTGTTTCTTATTTTAAGGATTTTATCTTCTTAGTGTATTTTAGGACACATCAAGCAATATTCGTTAAGGTGACAAAATACATCCCTATTCCCTATATTCTAGGTATAGAGTGAAAATATTTTCTTGTAGACTCAGGTACACACTCACATGCTAAATATAATACGACCATCACCAAGCATGCAATGGCTCCAGTCATGATGCCATATTAGCCGACTCCAAACGCAAGTGAGGGCACAAAATGATGAGTATCTTGGGGAAATTACTATTTACCTTGCACAAAGATTATCACCCTTTCGGAGACAAACCAAGTTGTTTTTTACTACAAGTGTTGTTTAATGGTGGGCATCCATTTGCAATTGTCCCCCATAGAATTTCACGAGGCAAAATTAAGGTGTATAGCCCTATGAGAACTCAAATGTGTGTAGTCTCGCAAGAGAGATTCAATTAGCTCTGCTCCACACATGCTTAAGCATTTTCAAGGAATGATGTCAAAATTCTAAGAACAAAATTGACTACATCTTCCAAGGCATTGGCCTATAAGGAAGCATATTGATTATAGTGAGTTGGAAGGGTTGGCGTAAACCTGTCCTCACTTGGGTCATTCTCGGGAGATTTTTTCCTAAACCGGAAGGCCCTCTAATGTTTTGAAAGAAATTAAAAAGGATTGGCAACTTAGGAGTCTAGATTTATAATTCTTTGTGAGAAGAAGAGAATACTCTCATATTCCATGCCTTTTTCTCCCACAAACACATCAAGCATGTTCATTTCCTCAGATTTTATAACTCAAAACTCAATCCCCCATGACAAGTTTTTTATTCTTCCAACTTGGGAAAAGGAGAAAATCCTCTAGTTGGACCAAGAAATGTGTTTAAATATGATTTTAAGTTCCTATTGTAAGAATTGAAAAAACATGTAAGCAAAGTTTGATTGTTCAATTTCCCCAATTTTAATGACTTTGCTTGTTCAATTACTTCCAACTTTAGACAATTTGTTTGTTCATTTCCCCCAAATTCTTATCAAATTTTAAATTGACTTTTGAGTTTCTAATTTTCCTTAAAGGAAAAGAGCATAATACTTTGATCATTTTATCAAATGAAAAAAAATGTACTTAAGTTTGAAAGCTTGCAAAAATAAGAGTTAGGTTGAATGATTTGACAACCTGCAAACCACTAGTTAGTAACTGCTTTCCAATTTTTTGACAAAAAAGTCTCTGACAACAATCTGCAAGAAAGTGTTAGGCTGCTCAAAATACAGAAACAATCATGATTATAAAATTAGTGGTTAAACTTTAAATTTTGCAAATAAGCTAACCAAATGTGACTATATTTACAGAATGTGATCCTAGAAATCTAGTATGCGATTAAGGATCCTAAAAATGAGCCTTTGCAACTAAAGGCGATGCAGAATTTACTAGATGTGAGTATATACTGGATACGATATGAGATTCCTGGATGCGAGTTTAGAAATCCTGGATGCGATTCCCTTTCCTAGATGCGAGCCTTTGCAACTAAAGGTGAGCTTTGGTTGCTAAATGCAACTCTGTACCTAAAAACAAATAACACAAATGAGTGAATATAGACTTAAAAACAAGGAGAAATCTGAGGATTTGCCCCATGGTGGGTGCCAGAAATGTGTGTATATTTATTGTACCCACAAGCTGCAATACAACACTTCAATATGTCATTAGATTAGTGATAAAACATGAAATATTAGAGTAAAAGCACATAGAAATCACTAAAAGTGATATATTGCTTCCTATCTAAGAAGAGTATAATCTAGATCATAATTACCCTCAAATTATGCCTAAATCAATGAGATATACAAGCTTAGAATGGAGGATTTAATTAGAATGTAAGCTATATGTAACTACAAATTTCATTTTAGTGCTCCAAATGAAAGATTGTGAGATTTATAAGAATGTTGAGATAAAATGCATTTAGATTTCTAATAAATTAGGACAACATAAGATTGCAAATGAAATTCTAAGAATTAGGGGCCCATTGAGCTCAAAATTCATTCCTTTTATAGAAGAATTTGAAGAATGAGAGGTCAAGATTGATTTTTGAAGAGAGGTGGAGATGAAATCTTTGGTGATCCATGTGAGGTGATCCAAGTGATTTAACTCTCATTGGCTAATGGATTGACTTTCCATTTTGCAAGTGAGGAGTTGTATTTAGGAGATTTAGTTAATTCCTTTAGCCATGTATTTAATTCTTTTGATTTGATTAAATAGATCAATATAATTAATGTGAGTTAGTGATGAGATCACTTTTATTTTTAGGAGATTAAATCGATTTTGATGAATTATGCCAATTAATTGAGTAATTGTCTTGACATAATTAGGGGTATGATCACACTTGGGGAAAATAGGGTCTCTAGTTAGAAAAGACCAAATTAGGGTGGTTACAATAATAAGTGGTGTCAAATTCTGCAGCAGACATACCAAGACACGAATTGTCCTTCAAGAGTCTTTTCTATCCTAAATCCTCCTAAAGGATCAACCATATGGGATTTTATGATGGCATTCAGAGAAACTATAAGTAAGTATATTTACTGGGAGGTGAACAATGGTGAGAAGTTAAGTTTTGGAGAGATTCTTGGAATGGTGCACCTCCCCTAATTAAATTTATGGTAATTAATGACATAGTTTCATCTTAGAAAGTAGTTGGGGTAGATATCTGGTAGATTTTGTCTCAGTAATATGTTTTTTTATAAGGAGAGTGATTTGGAAGGATACAGGTGAGTTTCCTATTATACCTCAAGACAGAGATAGACTATCCAAAATAATTTTAGAAAAAGAGGTTTACTTGTTAGGTAAGGAGGACAAGTTATTCTGGGCTCCTGGAAAAGATGGTACATATTCTCTTATAGAATGTTACAGGCTCATTCAGCAGCAAGAGTCAAGTAAATTACATTTTCATGCCTTCTAATTCTACTAGAATCATGTAACTCTTCCTAAGGTGGGTTATTTTTCTTGGATTGCGTTAAAAAAGAGGGCTCTTACAAGTGATAGATTAACTAAATTTCATATATCTCAACCATTTAAGTGCTTGTTTTGTGATCAAGAACTTGAGGATGTGGATCATTTATTATTGAATTTCTCTTTTGTACAACAATGTTGGTTGTTTGTTCTTGGAAAAATACAATACTTCACTCCTCTACCTAACAAATTATGGGATCTTTTTAAATCTTGGCCAGAATTATATATCAATTCCCTCTTTTCTAGCTTGTGGAAATGTATCTCGACACTAGTGGTGTGGGCCATGTGGTGGGAACATAATATGAGAATATTCCACAACTATTCTTCCTCTATTGAAGTTGTTTTCATTGGTATTGAAAGGTCAATACCTGAAGCGACCAATTATAGCCATTCAAAAGTTAGATGTAATCTAGTTTTGTCTAATTGGGATAGTGATATTATTTGCGAATGGAAAGGTATTCATGTGCCAATAGGTTGGTGTCATCAACCTCAAGCAAAAAGTAAACAAGATAGAGCAATAATATATTGGCACCCCCCTATCCTTGGGCTTGTTAAAATGAATTTTGATGGATTTTCTTAGGGTAATCTTGGTAGGTCAGGTGTCGAAGTATGAATTAGAAACCAACAAGGTGAAGTGCTAACTATTAAATCTTCCCCCCTTCCTCAAGGTACAAATAACATGGTAGAAGCCCACGCTCTATTTTCTGGATTAGTCTTGGAAAAACAGGGTGGCTTTCGGAATATTCAGGTAGAAGGTGATTCCATGGTTATTATCAATGCTTGTATCAAAAGAGATTCACATATTTGGAGGATATCATATGTCCTGCAAAAAAATTGGTGTCTTCTAGACTCTATTAAAGAGGTTTACATTTCACACACTCTTCGTGAAGGTAATACTTTGGAAAAATAGTTAGCAAATTTGGGATGTGACGACATGGATCTCATAGCTTTAAAAATAGTTGAAATCATTAGTAAGGACAATGAGATGGAGAGATTGATTTTAATTGAAAAAAATCTATGTAAGGGGTAAGTGTGAAACCATTTCTTTGAATGAGTATAGGGATGACATTGGAAGAGATCTGTAAGTGGCATGCCTCTATTGCATCCTGCACCATTGATATTTACTAACTTAGCTCACAACTGACAACATTATGAATGTGATTTTATATTGTCAATAATTTTGCCATCATTGATCTCGGTTGAGTACGAGAGTAATCTAGTTTTAACTCGCAACTTTCTCAACTCACTTCAAGTGATGACACCTCAATAGTACAAAAATGAAAATGTATGTTGCTTCCACTAGTTTTCTATGAAGCTTGATGCCACAAAGCTCTTTTAGTACTATATTAATTTGATCAAAGGATACAGTGCTCTGGTTTTAAACCTGAACTTGTGCGAAGTGGATTTCACTTGGATATCGAATACGATCTCAATTAATGTTAGAGATTAGATGGGATTTTTGATTTTCCCTGTTATGATTGTTGCATTTCTTGGGTAGCATATATACATGGTTTTCAACTATTAACTTTGCAGTGTGTCATTTCAAAAGTATGACATTCAATTCAACCTCATGCCCATGTTGTGATTCTTGTGAGCTATTCCATGATGACTTTTTGCCAAGAAATTTTAGAATCTATCTTAGTCCGGTGGAAAATGAGGTGACATTTCCCACTTGGGTAGATGACACTCTTCTTAACTCTATTTTCATGTGCCATTCTCAGGTGATTCGCATGGTAATTCATAAGGTAATTGAGGAAAATGTTTTGTCTCCAAAGTCAAAGAAAGTTCTCTTCCCTTCTCAAATGCTTTCAATTTTTCTTTCCAATTTAATGGATCTATTGCAGTCTGTGGATTTGTTATTGCTACTTGCAAACAAGGTGGTTTGTCCTCAATACATTACAGATAAAAAATAATGTTGGCTATTCATAAGAATGATTTGTGGGTGGGGTGTTCTTTTTTGGTAAATCTATTCCCTCGCCATTTTCTTTTGGCTAAACATGAACACAATATGGTGTATGAAAACATCAAGAAGGCTACGAAGAGACACAATTTTAGGTTTGTTAAAACTACTTTGCAAGTTGCGGCTAAGGCTTTGGGCTCTGAACTCAAGGATAATGTCAAAGTGGTTGTCAATGCCTTGCTTGGTCTTTTGGGAACTCCCAATATTCCCTTGTGGCCTCCATCTCCTCTCGATATGCCACTTCACAACTTGAGTGGTTATGGTCTGAATCAGTCACCTTCAGTCGACGCTCCTTCAAGCGGAATCCAAGATTCTCATGCAGATTTCCCTGCTCTGGTAGTTGGTCCTCAACAAAAGGATTATGATGGCTAGGTTTCAAAAAATTTGAATGCTCCTCAAGTTTGTTGGGAGGATGTCATGGAATTTTCTAGTGGTCAATCAGACACTCATCATTCTAGAGCAGTAGATATGGAGGATTGAGGGACTGCTAGATGGTTTTAGGTAGTGTGGGCATTTTTTGGGCTGCTTGCGAATACTACACTACATGCATAATTTTGGTTTGGTTTTTTTTTGAGAGGACAACTTGCAGTATTAATTAATGGATTAATGTTTTATGGTCATGTAGCTATATAGATGTAGATTTTAGGCATTTATGTAATCAGTTGTATCTTTTCTTTAGATAGTGTAAAGGGGGAAGAAAGGGGATAAGGAGAATATTTATTAATTTTTGTTTGATTTTCTTAGAGTGTGTTGAGTTCCTTAACCCTACTTTATATTTAATTGAATTTGATTGATTGTATATTGCAATTGTGATTAGGGAGAAGATATGATGCTCCTCTTCTATTCCCAAATGTACAAATGAAAGATCCAAGTTGATCAACCCAAAAGAAGGGCTAATGCACAAATGAGTCAACTATTTGGAAAAGAGAATAACAAGAAGGATCTTAAATTATGTTAATTATTAAGTAAATATGATTTATTATAGTAATTGAAAAGGATAGGAGAAAGAACCAACATTAAAATAATGCAGATCAAAGAATGCTGTTTTCTGAGGTATGTACTTTGTTTCTGGAAAAACTGAAGTATGATCCAGAACCGGAACGTAGAGACGAAAAAAACCCAAAAATATTTTTCTGATCTGACACCATCTTATGAAAATGGTCAACCTTGAACTACAAATGTCAACCCTGACCCAATAATGTCGACCTTGACCTGCATAGGTCTGACAAAAAATCTGTTCGCGGATCTCAGAAGTTGGCCAAAAATGGTATTTAGATCTGGGTTCAAATCTGCAGTCCTGAACCTGTACCTGCAAGAAAAAGAGTTTTGTTTGTTGGGGGGGGGGGGGGGGGGGGGGGT
>MU225525.1:2196192-2225106 GCA_018584345.1 Thuja plicata
AAGGATCTTGAAGGAAGATCACACCACCATGATGACTAGATCTAGGGTTTGAATGATGAATCTTGAATGTTTGAACCTAATCCCTTCAAAGGCTTGAAAGCTTGAATCCTTGATCTTCAATGGAGAACTTGAATGCTTGAGAGGAAGACTTGAACACATTAAGAGCTTGAAAACATGTAGAATAATGGATGCTTGAATGTCCTTTGAATGCTTAGTTTCCTTAGCGCTTGTTACTTGATAATGCTTAGAGAACATGAGAGGAGAAGGTTCCCTTTTATATGAAACTAGGGAACACTATTCTAAGGAGGCCAAAATAGGATAATTAAATTCCTGTTGAAGCCTTTACTCCTAGGAGAGGACCTATATTAAATATAATTTAGGAATCAACACTTCAGAACCCAAAATAGCCAACCCCGAAGCGGGAAAATTGAATTTTGGATGACCCCCGGTAGTCGACAAGCTTCCAGATTTGAAAGGGGGTCCCTGGATAGGGTCAAGGTTGACCCTAACCTAGGTCAAGGTCAAGGTCGACCCTGACCTATGTCAAGGTTGAGGTTGACCATGACCTAGGTCAAGGTCGAGGTCGACCTTGACCCAGGGGGTTAGAACCCCTGGAAAACATGCCAGGTGGGGTAGAAGGTGCCGGGAGAGGCCCAATCAGGGTCCTAATTAGGCACAAAAGTAGGGGATGATGCAAAAATGGGAGGATGATATGATGGAGGTCAAAAACATCCCCTAAGGAGGGCTAAACATTCTTAACATGAAAGTGCTTCCATTTTAAGATGATATAGATAGGTATTTGCTATGCTACTATTTATGTATCTATCAATGATTCTTGGTTTTCTTCACTGGTTCTTTCCCCATTGAGTCTCTGAATCAGTTTACTATTAATATATACAATGGCTAGTCCACTTTTGTTTAAAAAAAACATACTAATAACACAAAGTCAATAGTCGACATCAATGAAAATATAATATATGATCACCCTGTAATCAAATCAGCATGTCATCACCAAAATACACTTACCATCACTGCAATAGATATGCCAATAATCTCCCCCTTTGGCATTGATGCCAACTCTCTATGCTTCAGCAATGATGGAAACAATCTCTTCATCAATAGAATACATCAACATCCTCAACATGAAATATTAAGAAAAATTTTTCCACTTCTATCTTTCACCTGTTCTACAATTACTCTCCCTTTCACTAGATTTCACACATACATCTTCACATCATCTCCATACATCTTCTATTCTAAACATACATATTCTCCCCCTTTAACAAAAATGTAAAAGGTGCTAAATACACCTGATATCTCCTTTGTAGTACCTGACTAACCAAAGAGCATTACTTCACAGACTGCTCCCCCTAAGGAGTATCCTCACAACATCAATCCACACATAAGAATATTAAAAGAATACATTGGGACTGATGCAACTGCATCTTCTAATTCATATTAGATAGGGGAATGAACCCTAACCTACCTCTTAGGTACTCAAAATTATCCTTAGGTAATGGCTTAGTAAAGATATAGAAACTTTCTCCTTAGTTGGCACATACTCTAACCTTACTTCCTTTTCCTATACATTTTCTCAAAGAAAATGATATTTGATAACTATGTACTTAGTCTTATAGTGCATCATCAGGTTCTTAGAAATGTTAATAGAACTTTTATTGTCACTATAGATAACCACCAGTTCAGTTACCTTCTTCTGTATTCCTTCAAGAATCTTCTTAACCCACACTATCTGAGTACAATTGATTGCAACAATAACACACTCAGCTTCAACTATTGACTTTGATATACAAATCTTCTTCTTACTTGTCTAGGATACAAGCCTCTCTCCAAGAAATAATTAATCTCCACTTGTGCTCTTTCGATCATCAACATTACCTTCCCAATTAGCATTAGTATACACATTTCTTTTGTCACTTGTTTTTACAAAACCAATTTGATTAAGATATGAGTGTAATCTCTCATACCATGCTATAGGTGCTTGTATCAACCCATACAAATATTTCTATAATTTACACATCATAGTCTTACCTTCTCAATTAGCAAATCCTTTAGGTTGTTCAATGTATACCTCTTCTTCAAAAATACCAATAAGAAAAGTTGACTTAAAATCCATTTGATATACCTTGAAACCTTTGTAAGAAGAATAAGAAAGCAATATTCTTACACCTTCAAGTATGTCCATAGGTGAAAATGTTTCACCATAGTGCAAGCCTTCCTCTTGTGCATATCCTTTTCATACCAACCTTTCTTTGTTCCTTACCACTTCACTAGTCTCATCCATCTTGTTCCTAAAAATCTACTTTGTACCAATCACATTCTTGTCCAGTGGTCTGGGAACTAATGTCCAGGTTTTGTTCCTCACAATCTGTCCAATTCTTCTTCTATATATTTCACCCAGTCTTCTTCTTTTGATGATTATTTTATTATTTTGAGCTCAAATTCATATAAAAAACATGTGCCTTCTCTTTCCTTTCTTCTAGTTAAGACACCTGCATTTCGGTCTCCAATAATTTGATCAAGTGAGTGATTCTACTTTACATACTTAGGCAATACCAGTTCAGTTCTAGGATTTCCTTTAACTATTTGTATATGTTCTTTTTCATTGACCTGTCTTTCCATTAGTTCTTCTATAGTATCCTGATCCATCGATTGCACATACACAAACCCATGATAGTCTTTAGGTTACTTTTTGCTGGATTCATCATTCTTTTTAGAAAATTCATCTATTCTTACAATAGAAATTTCCACTATCTTATTAGTTCTCTTTTCTCAAACACTTGTAATCTTTACTCTTAGAGGAATATCATATCCCCTCACCACTTCTAAGATCAAACTTTCCATAATTTTCATCTCTTTTAATGTAGTATCTACTTTCAAAGATTTTGAAATAATTAACACATGGTGTTCTACTATACCATAGCTCATAGTGAGTTTTGTTTGTACCTTTATTTAATTGAACTCTATTCAAAGTGTAAACTATAGTGCTCACCACTTCTCTCCAATAGGTATGATAAACAACTTTGTGAATCATTAATGTCCTTTCAAAATAAATGATTGATCTGCTTCTTCTTTCAACAATACCATTCTACTGGGGTGTTCTTGGAGCAAATATCTATCTTTTAATTCCATGATCTTCACAATAAGCATTAAACTCATGTGAAGTTAACTCACCTCCTTTGTCAGATCTAAGACATTTCAAAGTCTTACCGGCCTCCTTCTCCACTCTAGCTTTATAGATCTTAAACATGTGAAAAGCTTTAGATTTATCCTTTAAGAAGATAGCCCATATTATTCTAGAAAAATATCAACAAATAACATGACGTATCTATCACCATAGTAAATCCTAGTTCTCTTAGGACCACACAAATCAGTATGAACCAAATCTATACAAATCTAAGATATTTTTAGAAGAATAAGATTTACTGATGAAACTAGAACTAGTTAACTTTCCAAGCTGACATTCTTTTCACATTACATTTTCTGGTTTCATTAGGTTGGGAAAACCTCTCACTAACTTCATCTTACTTACTTTGATAACTATCAAAATTTACATGACATAATCTCTTATGCCAAAACCAACAATATTCAACCTTAGGTAGCAGAAAAATCTTAATAGTAGAATTCAGATGGAACAAGTTACCTCTTGTTTGATCATTGGTAGCAATCAATTCTCCCGATTTCCCAATAATTCTACACATACCTCCATTGAACTCCAATCTAAAACCTTTTTTATTTAATTGAGAAACACTTCAGAAAAATCATCAACCCAGTAAACACCATCACAAATAGTTTTATCATTCAAATAAATCATTCCTTTACCTTTCACCAAACATGGAGCATCATTCCCAAACCTTATCGAGCCTCCACCACATTCCTCCAACTTTATGAAATTTCTTTTATCACTGGTCATGTGATGAGTGCACCCACTGTCAATAATCTAGTTAAAATTGTGATTCATGTTATAAACTAAAGGTCTCTCACCTTCGTCTGAGGGATCTTTCTTAATTGCAACAAACATAATTTCTTCTTCATATTTCCATTATATTCCTCATCGGTAACACCTTCCTCAGATAAAAAAAAAACTTTCTTGTTCTTACCCTTAAATCTTCTTGGTTTCTCCTTTCTGTCACTATCAGGGAATATATAGGCAATATGACCAATTATTTTACATACAAAGAACTTCAAAGGAAACTTACCCTTGTATTTACCTTTCCCTCTAGGAAACCTTCTAGAAATCAAGGCTTCCAGATCCTCCCAATCTCTTTCTTCAGACAAGATAGATTTATAATCATTATAGTGACATTCTGAAGAGCTATTAGACATCTCCTTTCCTTTCCTAGATGGTGCAAGAGTCAATGATGTCTTGAAAGAAGCTTCAACTTTAGGCATCCTATTATCATAATTACTTAACTCAATTGCAGCTAATTCCCCTATTAAAGCATCCAGAGTAATAGTAAAACTTCCTAAAGATCTAAGATATTGAATAGATGAGACACTAATAGCGTACTAAGGTAATAAAGTTCTTAACATTTTTCTTACCACATCCTCCTTAGGAAGATTACCACCAACACCTCGAATAGTAGAAACAAATTTTTTAATTCTCTAACTGTATATCTCAATGTTCTCATTGTCTTGCATTCTCATCTCATCACACTTTCTTCTTAAGCTTTCAATCATTTCCTTCTGTACATGTGGATCTCCACTATAGACTATTTTCAACTTCTCCCACATGTCATAACCAGTATCTAAGTCTTTAATATCAACCTACTCAACATCTATAAGAGAACTTGCAATAGCTTCCATAGTAGAACCATGTTCATGCTTATCCTTCAACTGATATGGATTTATGGTTCCTGGGACTGATCACCCAAGCCCTTACACTAGAGCTTCATCCAACCACACAATATAGAGTAGTTCTCTCTTGTGAATTTAGGACCTTCCTTTCTCATCATCTTGTATCTTTACCTCAAGATGTTAAGCTTCACCAAAACAAAGGACCAAAGCTCTGATACCAATTATTTGACCTGAGATAACATTACTGAGAGGGGTGAATCAGTAATCTACTAAATAAACCAATTTTACTAATAAACTATAACTAATTGAATGTTTAAAGATGATAAGTTGATGATCACCGAGCTGCAAAAATGAATGCAAGATATTAAATCAGTTAATGTATTGTATTGTCATTGATGTCAACTTGATATGGTTTGATTTTTCATACACATATTATCATAACCTTGAAGATATGAAGAGACAAAGTTTATGTGGTCGGTAAAACATAAAATGTATGTATACATCAAGTGACAGTGAACACCGAGAAGTTCACAATGTATACATAGCACAACAGTAACTGAGAAAGTGTTACCGAGAAAGAGTTAGTGACCAAGCATAATTAGAGTTGATGACTGAGCATAATTGGAGTTAATGACCGAGCTTAACTAGAGTTGATGATCGAGCATAACCGGAGTTAAAGAATGAAAAAATTCCTTAGCTGGTAGAGCTACAATTTATGGATTGAATGATTGATTGTTTTATTATCAATGATCAGTTAAACTAAAGCAAGGAAGGAGATTAAAAGCATTTTTTATTCACATTTATCAAGGAGATATTTACAGAACAAAACTAAAGGAGAGCTTTATGAGATAAAGCAAAGCATGGCAAGTTTTACAGACCAAGGAGAGATCTATGATAAAAACAAGGAGATTGAGCGGCTAATCATGTCTATATAAAGAGACAAGGAATTAATTATCAAAGAGAGGATTGTTGAGTATTTTTGTGTGAATATAGAAATCTTCATGCAGATCTAATCATACAGGTTGAAGAATAGAGCCAAGGAATTCTGCAGACACCGAGCAGAATAAAGAAAGAAAGAAAGAAAAGGAACTGAAGTGTATATTAATCAGAGAGGTATTATTGGACTAACAATAGATCTGAATATTTGCAAATCAAAGTTGTACTTTGAATAGATCATTTATTGTATCATTTTAACCATTGATTCATAAAATCTCTTAACCGAGTGTGATTTAACAGTCCTTATTGTATTGAGATACTCAAGAGTATAAAAAGGTTTTCTTGTTGATAGCATAGTGAGTGCTAGGTCAAAAAACAAATTGTTGGTTTTAAATCCTCTAACAAGGTCATACTTAACAGTGTGTATTGTAACCTTTAACAGGGTTGGATCTTCATCGAGCTCACTTCAGAAGAGTGGAAATATTTTGGGTTACTGGTCCCAGGTGGTTTTTCCCATATTGGGTTTCCACATTAAAATCTATGTGTCAAATGTGTATATGTCTCATTGCATTGATATTTTGTTTTACACATTATTGAAACTGGATTGGTCGATTAACACTAAGTTTATTTGCTACTACTCGGTAAAGTCCAGAAAAGATAAATAGAATATCTTACCGTGCAGTTTATATTTGTTAAGATTATTTATGGCATACATCTTGTTGAAATTGGGATGGTAAGATAACTGAAGGTATTGTAATTGAGAGATAAGTTTTTGGTTGAATTTTTGGAAAAATTATTAAGGCCACTGATTCACCGCCCTCCCCCTTTCAATTATTCTAAAAATTGGTATCAGATCTTTGGTGCTTGGAAGAAAAGTCTAAAGGGACTTAAGCTAAATATCACAAGATGAGTAAAAGGTATGTGCCTAAGTTGAACAAGGAAAAATTTTCATCATGGAAAAGTAGGATAAGACTTCACCTATCTGGCATTGGAAATGATGTTACACAACACTTGGATACTAAATATGTTGCACCTACTAGACCTCTAATTGTTGATCAATTAAGAGGTAAACATGAACACAATTCTATGATGATAGAATTTTCTTCTTCACTAACTGATTTTGAATTTGAAGATGTGAAATCATGCACCTCTGTAAAGAAAACATGGGAAAAACTCAAGGTAGTACATGCAGGAGATACCAATGTGCTGAGAGCTAAAGATGAAATCCTAAGAGGAAATTTTGATGACCTAAGAATGAAAGAAGGAGAGAAAATCACTGAGTACAGTGGAAAAATCAAAGAAGATGTTAATACTATCCTTGGAGTAGGAGGATTTTTTGATGAAGAAATAGTTGTAATTAAAATTATGAGAACCTTACTGCATATTTATGCTATTAGAGTATCTGCAATTCAAGAAATGAGAGAAGTATCTAATAACAATGTTACTCTTGATAGTTTGATTGGTAGACTTATTTCATTTGAGATGAACTATGACAACAGTGTCTTACTTACTATTGAGTCTGCATTCAAGTCTTCTCTAAAAATAAGAAAACCTAGTAACAAACACACTATGAGAAATGATAGTGACAGTGATAGTGATGAACAAGAACTTGATGAGCTTGAAGCACTAATGGCTAGGTGATTACATAGAGGTAAAGGAAGATATAAAGATAAATTACCATTGGTCTTTTTTAATTGCAAAGAAATTGGACATTTTGTTACTAGATGCCCTAACAAGAGAAAGGATGAAAGATACAATGACAGATCTTATGAAAAGAAGTATGACAGATGTGATGACCGAGACTACAGAAGAAAATGATACTCTTATAGAAGAGATACCCGAGATTACAAGGAAAAAGTCAAGAAGGCTTGTTACCTGGTTGAGAACAAAGCTGAAAATCTAGATACTGATTCTGATGAAGATATTGAGGTAGTATTTGTTTCTATGAAGGATGATTTAGATGAACAAGAAAGGTATGTCGAAACAAAACTCATATCTAAAGTTAGCAAAAATGATATCAAGATTATTGATAGTGGTTGTACTCATCACATGACTGGAGATAAAGAAATTTTTGAAACTTTTGAATTTTATAATGGTGGATCAGTTAGGATGGGTAGTGACTCACCTTGCCCAGTTGAAGGAAAATGTACCATCATGTTGAATAATTTGATCTAATATGAAAATGCATATTGGGTGAAAGGAATTAACTATAATATGTTGAGTGTTTCACAACTAAAAAACATAGGACATCGAGTTGCATTTGAGAACAAAAAGGAAATGATCTATACTAGAACATGAAAGTTGATCGGTACTGGTGAAAAACCAAAAGGTAATCTATTCTATCTTGATAATATTAAGACCACTTGTTTATTGGCTAGAAATGAATACATTTGGTTATGGAATAAAAGGTAATGTCATGTGAATTTTGACAACATGGTTAAGATAAGTTAGTAAATAAAAGTGAGAGGCTTACTGAGTATTTCAAAGCCCGACCATGTTATGTGCAAGAATTGTCAAATAGGAAAAATGACAAAGTCTAGTTTCAAGAGAAAAACCTACACATTTAATGTTATTTTGGAGTTAGTCCATACTACCTTATGTGGACCAATGAGAAAAAAGAGCTATTATTGTGATAGATACTTTATTCTATTTGTTGATGACTATTCTAGGATGATGATTGTCATGTTCTTAAAAGAGAAATCTGAAGCATTTAAGATGTTCAAATGGTATAAAGATAAATATGAAAAACAAAGTGGAAAAGAACTAAAATATTTAAGATCAGATAGAGGAGGATAATTTATTTTTGATGAATTCATTAACTTTTGTAATGAGCATAGGATTACAAGATAGGTTTCTACACTGAGAACACCACAACAAAATGGGATTGCTGAAAGGAGGAATATATCAATTGTTGATTGTGCCAGAACACTAAAGATTGAAAAAGGCATCACACAAACAATCTAGAGAGAAGCTATAAGTAATGCTGTCTATACACTGAACCGAGTTCAATTGAACAAAGACACAAATAAGACATATTATCAGCTATGGTATGGATACACACAAAATGTGAGTTACTTTAGAATTTTTGGAAGTCAATGTTATATACTAAAAGATGATAGAAATGGGAAACTTGACTCTAAAGTGATGAAGGAATATTTCTAGAACATTATACTAAAAGAAAAGATTATAAATGTCTGAACAAATCTTCTAAAAAAATCATTGAAGGTGAAAATGTTAAAGTGGATGAAGTTGCTGAGAAAAATGATGAGGAAAGAAAAAATGAACTTGAAGATTACAATAGATTTGTATACATAGAAGAACCTTACATCTTTCCTGAGTGACAGAAAAATGCAACCGAGCCACAGGCTGCACACAAGAAGTAAGTCACTCAATAATAGATGTTTGATTTGTGATTTTGATCCTAAATTTGTTAATGCTGCGCTTGAGAATCAAGAATGGATTAGTGCAATGAATGAAGAGATTGAACAGATTGAGAAGAATAAAACATGGACATTAGTACCTAGACCAAGTGAAAAAAATTTCATTAACACCAAATGGATTTTCAGAAACAAACTTAATGTCAATGGAGAAGTCACAAGGCACAAAGCAAGACTGTTATGAAAAGGGTATGCAGAAGAAGAAGGTATTGATTATGGAGAAACCTTTGCACCCGTCGCTAGACTAGAAGGAGTAAGAATTCTACTTGCTTATGATGCTTTTAAAGGATTTAAATGATACCAAATGGATGTTAAATCTGCATTTCTGAATGGAATACTAGAAGAGGAGGTATACATTGAACAACCTAAAGGGTTTGTTGATACTAACAAGAGGAACATGGTTTGTAAAATACACAAGGCCTTTCATGGATTGAAACAAGCATCGAGAGCTTGGTATGAAAGACTTCACTCTTATCTCATTATTATTGGATTTGTTAGAACAAGTGCCAATAGTAATCTGTATTTGAAAGGAGATACTAATGATAAGATTTTGATTGCTGAGATATTTGTTGATGATATCATATTTGGAGGTAATGATATGCTATGCAAGTCATTTGTTGATTAAATGAGCAAAGAATTTGAAATGTCAATGTTTGGAGAGATCAAATTTTTTATTGGTCTACAAATTATAGAACAGGATGAAAGCATCCAAATCACACAATAAAAATACATCAAAGAAGTTTTAAAGATATTCAAGATGGAGGAATCCAAATAAGTTGGAACACCTATGGAAACTGGATACAAATTGACAAAGGAAAACAAGACAACTGAGGTAAATCAGACCTTATATAGATCTATGATTATTAAACTAATGTATGTTGTACACACTAGACCTGATATGGCACATGCAGTTGGTATAGTTGCAAGATTCTCTGCTAACCCTAAGGAATCACACATGACTTCTGTTAAAAGAATTTTGAGATATCTGAAGAATACTGAAGAATATGGCTTGTAGTACAATAAAGAAGGAAAATTTGAGCTACAAGTTTATACTGATGTTGATTGGGATAGAAACATAGATGATAGAAAGAGCACTACATGAGGAGCATTCTTTATGGGTGACAGACTTGTCACATGGATAAGTAAAAAGCAAGGATGCATATTTCAATCAACTGCAGAAGGAGAATAATTAGCTGCTGCTGCAAATTGTTCTAACATTGCATGGATCAAGCAATTGCTGAAAGGTATGAATGAGGAAATTCATGACCCTGTAATTATCTATTTTGATATTAAAAGCGCTATAAACATTTCAAAGAACCCTATGATGTATGATAAGACAAGGACCATATCTATTAAGTATAATTACTTGAGGGAACAAGTACAAGAGAAACAAGTAATACTGGAATATGTACAATCCAAAGAAGAACTAGTAGACATTTTCACAAAACCATTGCCAAAAGATACATTTGAATACCTGAGGAAGAGACTAGGGGTTCTTCCCTTGTTCGATGGTCACTAAGCTAACTATGAGGTTGCATCAACCTACACATTATCAGAAGATTAATCATGTTGATGCAAGCTGAGATACAGAGTGCAATGACATATCAGTACACCGAAGGTACTTATCTGAACTACACACAAGAGATATTGTTGGCTACTATAGAGCTATATTTTTTTGGCATTGCTATCAAAGGGAGAGAAAGATTCAATGAAATAACCATCCATCAAAGGGAGATAATTGGAGAGTGTTAACAATGCATATCTATCCATAAAAAATGAATGAAGAAAGGGAGAGTACACATAAAAAATAAAATCTACAGGGAGAGTTGTATGGTAAACATTTTTTGATTAAACATATTAAATCTGAGCTAGAAGAGCTTACCAAGATTCAAATATTTGAATTGGTTATAGAACAATAAGTTTGGTATGTTATGACATGTTTTATACTGCATATTTCATATTGTATTGCCAAAGGGAGAGATTGATGAAATATAACTGATTGAATGTTTGAAAATGATAAGTTGATGATTGTCGAGCTGCAAAAGTGAATGTAAGACATTAAATCAGTTAATGTATCATATTTTCATTGATGTCAACTTGATATAGTTTGATTTTTCATACACATATTATCATAACCTTGAAGATCTAAAGAGACAAAGTTTATGTGGTCGGTAAAACATAAAATGTTTGTATACACCGAGTGACAGTGAACATCGAGTAGTTCACAATGTATATTGAGCACAGTAGTAACTGATCAAGTGTTATCGAGCAAGAGTTAATGACTGAGCATAACTAGAGTTGATGACTGAGCATAACTAGAGTTAATGACCGAGCATAACTAGAGTTGATGACCAAGCATAATTGGAGTTGAAAAATGACAAAATTGCTTAATTGATAGAGCTACAATTTAGGGATTGACTAATTGATTGTTTTATTATCATTGACCTGTTAAACAAAAGCAAGGATAAAGATTAAAATCATGTTTAGTTACATTTATCAAGGAGAGATTTATAGAAAAAAACTAAAGGAGATCTTTACAGGATAAAGAAAAGGATGACAAGTTTTACGGGTCAAGGAGAAATCTACGACAAAAACAAGGAGATTGAGCGGCTAATCATGTCCATATAAAGAGACAAGGAATTCATTATCAAAGAGATGAATGATGAGTATATTTTGTGTGAAGATAGAACTCTTCATGCAGATCTAATCATACAGGTTGAAGAATAGAGCCAAGGAATTCTGCAGACATCGAGCAACAGAGGACAGAGCAATCACCGAGAAAAATAAAGAAAGAAAGCAAAGGAACTAAAGTGTATATTGATCAAAGAGGTATTATTGGAATAACAATATATCTGAATATTTACAAATCAAATTTGGATTTTGAACAGATCATTTACTGTATCAATTTAACCATTGATTTAGAAAATCATTTAATCGAGTGGGATTTAATAGTCCTTATTGTATTGAGATACTCAAGAGTATCAAAAGGTTTTCTTGTTGAAAACATAGTGAGTACTAGGTCAAAAGACAAACTATTGGTTTTAAATCCTCTAACAAGGTCACACTTAATAGTGTGTATTGTAACCTTTAACAGGGTTGGCTCTTCACCGATCTCACTTTAGAAGAGTAAAAATATTTTTGGTTACCGGTCCCAGGTGTTTTTTCCCATATTGGGTTTCCACGTTAAATTCTATGTGTCAAATGTGTAGATGTCTCATTTCATTGATATTTTATTTTACACATTATTGAAACTGGATCGGTCGATTAACACTAGTTTATTTGCTGCTACTTGGTAAAGTCTAGAAAAGATAAATAGTATATCTTACCGAGAAGTTTATATTTTTTAATATTATTTATGGCATACATCTTGTTGAAATTGGGACTGTAAGATAACTGAAGGTATTATATTTGAGAGATAAGTTTTTGGTTAAATTTTTAGAATAATTATTAAGGCCATTGATTCACCCCCCCTCTCAGTTATTCTAACACTTTACAACCACTTAAAATTTAATCACCATTCACAAGATTAACCTTAATAGAAGTTAATAAAAAATTAAGCATCCAAGATCATCCAAAAGTTTGACACACATATTTATCTTTTGAAAACCCAATTAGGGAAAAAACCATGGTGCGGATTAGTACCCACTAAAATAATGTACTCTTCTAAAGTACACCCTATGAGGAGATTAACCCTGTTAGGAGTTTATAACAACACTATTAGGTGTTACCCAGTTAAGGGATTTACCTTAGGCTTGTTAGAACCTTTACCTTGTCAAGAGTAGCCTTGTCAGAGGACTTAAAACACAAACTAATGTGTCACCTTGTTATAGGATTTACAATAAATATTTGATAGCATCTACTGTGTTAGGGGATTTAAACTCTTGTAACTATTAGGGAACAACAATGATCTACAAAATAGTAATACCTCTACTTGATCAGATCCTCTGAAGCACACACTCTCTACTGAGCTTACTTAGCTCTTCCTTGGCTTGATTAAAACATGCACCTTATACTACATTTGTACAACACACACAATCAACACACTTTGCATTCAACTTCAACCTTTAAATAATGAACTCTTAAGTCCACCACCTTGATCGAACCCTAAAATAAAATTACAAAGCATCTTACTCAAATCCAACTAGCCATACAAAAAAATTAAATACACAAAACATATTTCTAAAATCGCGTCAACCTATACAATGATTTATATATGAAATTGAGCCAAAGAGTCAAATACATTTTGACCATACTCAAACTTCCTCAAGAATATTCTCTACAATATAACATCAATCAATGTGATGTTAGATCATCACCTCCAATCGTGAATACACATCACCAAAAAATAATTCATTCATCTTAAATCATAGCTACATTGATATCGATCATTGATACAAGATCTATCATTGGTAGCTCAAGAACATAAATACTTAATCTATTGAATAATATTGTTTCTGTTCACCGACCACTTAACCTTCTCACCGATCACTCAAAGGAGTTGTGATTGCAACTTTAGCATCTAAAAAATGTTGATCACCATATCCTATAATTGTGTCACAAGAAACATCATAGATTTGACATGACATTCAAATCATCTATCACCCATCATCAATTGTTCTATAAGTTGTACTATTACACTCCATTTGGTTAGAACTCTCATATAATATTACTTCACTAGTAGCGGTCATGTATTTGAGATATAGAGAGATACCTAGGTCTCCCCTAAAGATAGAAACCATTGAAACTTACTCAAACTTATCATTCATCACAAATATGCTTGACAACATACTAGGAACATAAATTCAATCATTGACATCAATGACAATATAATATCTGATCATGTTGTAATCAAATCACTATGTCATCACCAAAATACACTTGCCATCACTGCATCAGATATGCCAAAAATCCTTCCTTCCTCTTCCATTTCTCCCACTTAAATCTAATATTTCTTGCAAAATCACTGAAATATACACCTCTCTAATACCATCTATTAGGGTTTTAGGTAGATATGAGCAATAAACAACATTATGATAAAGTAGAATTAAGAGAAGACATAAATATAATAAAACAAATTTAATGTGGCTCACACAATGGGCTACATCCACCAGATAAAAACTATCCACTTATTTTATCATCCACTTAAGAGAAAATTACAATCTGCGATCTCACCCTTAGGGCATTTTTCTACCACTTATTTATAGGCCCCTTTTTTATGGTTTACAAAAAAAGGTCGACTAACAAAATTAACCTAACCCTAAAAGGTATATTCATAATATTTTCTCATATTTGTATCCATGTACTCGTATTCTCCTACTCATATGAGGAAATTTCTTGGGGGGACCTTTGACCCCCTTCCCCAACCTGATGAGTGTACAATATTAGCATGATCACTTGCCACCTGCCAACAATAATAAATGTGATGATGAAGATGTGTGATAGAAACATAATTTCATGTCATCATAAAAGGGCCCACCCCCAAGTTTACATAAATAACATGATTATTTAGAGGAAAACTAAGATAAAATAAGCACCCAAATCAAAATTTATAGTCACATCAAATAAATTAAGTACGCATCCCCAAAATGTCCTACCACCTCATTAGGTCTATATTTGAATTAAAAAAACCCTTACCAATCATCCCCTACTTAGTATTATTCATTGAAGGATGGTGATAAGACAAACTCCAACATGAGGTACATAGTACTAGACACCATAGACAAACCAACATGATATTATCCATATCTGTTAGAAGTTGGGATCTCTGTCCTTATGAGAGTTTGGGTATCCTTTAGTAGATAATATTGTTTCCTCCAACATCTAATTCCTTCCAACGTATAGCTTGTCAAAGCTAGAGAATCAAAAATTACATTCCCTTCTTTGTAAACATGGTCAATTTTGAAGGAGTCCAGGACCAAAAGAGGCCTTTGAATGTTGGACCACAATACCATCAATTGACCAGTTAACCCGAGAAATCCCTTTAACAACCTGAATAAAAAACACCGAGTCACCTTCTCTAGATAGGGTTTTGAAACCAATTTATGGTGCAATATCGATTCCCCGAAGGAGGCCCATAGATTATGCATGGTTATTTGTATAGTTATGCAACTTTCCACAACAAACTTCCACTAGATTCATAGTCTCTATTTTGATCAATCCCTCAGCAGTAGTGTCACCCTGACTTAACTTAGTAGTTCCATCAAAGTTGAGCTTGAGACACCCAAGGTTAGGATGGGTTAATTTTGTGTTCCTCATCTTAATCCACTTAGATTTATCCACCTTGGCTAAGTATTTAGCAAGGCCCTAGTTACTAGCTATTATTTTTTCAAGTTGTGACAGAGGGGAAGAAATGCAAGGCCTGTTGAAGACAGACAAGTTCTCCAAAAGATCTCTGTGGAAATTTTGAAAAACAACCTCCACCAAGCACTCCTTGTCTCAAAAGATTCTATAGTTCCTTTCTTTCCATATTATTTAGGTTATGTGGGGAGGGGTTAGCTTCTAGAGTTGCCTGATTAGATGGTTATAGGAAATCCCTTTCCAATTTTAGACAAGTTGTTGAATCTCCCCATTCATAACCTAGTCCATATGGAACAAGCACAACACCTTAATCCAAAGTTTTTGAGTGAATGGAAAATGAATAAATAGGTGAGAGACATTTTCCTCACTATGATTATAGAGAGCACAATGGTTTGACATCTGAAATTCACACTTGGAGAGATTATCTTGCATAACAATTTTATTATGCATCACTATCCACCAAAAGAAATTGATTTTTGCGATGAGATGGGAATTCTAAACTCTTCTCCAAATGTTAGCATTAGTCTCACAAAGGAGTAGACGATAAGATATTTTTATAGTGAATTGATCAATAACATTCTTACTCCAGAAGAATCTATCCTCCCATTCAAACATCCGATTTCTCACCTACTAAATCATCTTTCGTAGGTGCTTGGTTAGAGGAAAGATTTTTTTTGATCCTAATAGAAAAGAGAAGGGTTCTTAATTGATCTAAATTAAGTTAAATAGTTAGCCATTTGATCCCCAAATACATCCCTCATAAGACCATAGATGGATTTAAACATAGGGTGGGAGGAAAAGGGAGTGTCATCCAGCCATAGATCATCCCAGAATCATGTTAAATGCTCATCCCCATTCTTCCATCTTAGTCATATTTGTAGGATATTCCTACACTTAAGAATGTTGTTCCAAATCCTAGATCCACTAGCAAGGCTTTGTAGAGTAAGGAAGTGATAGAAAATTTTGTTATTCAGGTATTTGAAATCCATAATGTCACACCAGTTGGTTGTATAAAGGGTTAATGTCCAACCAATTTTGGTGAGAAGAGATGTATTAAGATGAGTAGATTCTTGATGCCAAGTCCTCCTATATTTTTTGGTAGGAAAACCTTGTCCCAGTTGATAAGGGAAAACCTTTTTTCTCTTCCAAAACCATCTAGAGGAAGTTTTTCTAGATTTTCTTTAACTTGTCAGCCATAGAGTTTGAGATTGAAAAAAAAGAGAGAAATACATAAGGATCCCTTGAAGGGAGGCTACCAGGAATTGAAATTTACTAGCACTACTGGGAAGTCTTCCCTCTAGCTAGCTAGCTATCTTGCATTGGGTTCTCTCAAGGATTGAGTTTTAGAAGAAACTAGTGACCTTATTAATAGTGAATAGAAGCCCAAGGTAGGTACTAGGAATATTATATCACATTGGAAACCAAGAATGTTTTTAACTTTATTTCATAGACTATCTCATGTATTGAAGAAGCATACATTGTAACCTTTATCATAATTGATATCCCAACAAGGACATGAGCATACTGGTTAAGGAAACATTTCCAAACTCTAGCTTCAACCACCGAGGTAGGAAAAAAGAGGATGGTATCATCCATAAGTTTTTGGAGGACAATTGGAGGTAGTGTGGAGGCAAGCCATATCCCTTGGATTTTACCCTCCCTAATCAACCTTAAGAAATTATTCCCCAAGACCTCAACCAAAATTATTAAAAAGATATGGGGATAATGGGTTCCCTTGTCAAATGCCTCTATTGGCCCCTAAAAAACCCTCTAAACATAATTGACCAAGACAAAGTAATACATTAGTCATACACTCCCTGATAAGACCAATGATTGTGTTGTTAAAGCCAAACTTCTCCAAGACTTTAAACAGGAAGTCCCACTTGAGCCTATCTTTTGGAATGTCCAATTTGAATTCCATCCTATGCTGATGACACTTATCCATGGAGTGAATAGATTCATGGGTTATAATAGCATAATCAATGATAAATCAGTCAAGGATAAATCCTTTCTGATTCAACATAATAAGCTTTCTCAATAAGGGTTTGATCCTATTAACTAGTACTTTTGAAAAAAATCATAGGCTGTATTATAGAGGCTTATTGGCCTAAAATTTGGGATACACCTTGGATCTTGTGTTTTAGGGACTAAGGTAATAAATGAATTATTCAATTCTTTCAACAATTTACCCCTCTTGAAGAATCCCTTAGTAGCATAGAAAACATCTAGGCCAACAATATCCCAAAAAAATTGAAAAAAAGTAGGGGGTGATGAACTATAACTTATTGAATGTTTGAAGATGATAAGTTGACGACCATATACCTGTAAAAGTGAATGCAAGACATTAAATTAGTTAATGTATTATATTGTCATTAATGTCAACTTAATATGATTTGATTGGTCATACACATATTGTCATAAAATTGAAGAGACCAAAGAGAAAAAATTTATGTGGTCGGTAAAACATAAAAGTTTAGTATACAATGAGTGACAGTAAACACTGACGGATAGTGCACACTGATGGATAGTGAACACCAAGAAGTTCACAGTGTATACCGAGCACCACAGTAATGGAGCATAACTAAAGTTGTCACCGAGCACAACTGGAGTCAATGATCGAGCTAACTAGAGTTGATGACTGATCATAACTGAAGTTAAAGAATGACAAAACACTTAGCTGGTAGGAGCTATATTTATACTGATTGATTGATTGATTTATTATTAATGATCAGTTGAACTAAAGAAAAGAGGGAGGTTTAAAGCACATTCTATTCCCAACTATCACTGAGATATTTTCGGAATAAAATTGAAGGATTTACAGATTAAAGAAAGCATGGCGAGTTTTACAGATCAAGAAGTGATCTACGAAAAAAACAAGGAGGTTGAGTGTCTAATCATGTCTATATAAAGAGACAAGGAATTCATTATAAAAAAAGAGGAATGCTGAATATATTCTAGTGAAGATAGAAGTCTTCATGCAGATCTGATCAAACATGCTGAAGAATAGAGCCAAAGAATTCTGTGGACACTGAGAAAAAGAGGACAAATAATTCACCGAGAAGAAGGAAGAAAGAAAGAGAGCAAAGGAATTGAAGATAATATTGATCAGAGAGGTATTATTAGACTAACAATAGATCTAAATATCTATAAGATAAAGTTGTATTTTGAACAGATCATTTACTGTATCAATTTGACCATTGATTCAGAAAATCTCTTAACTGAGTGGGATTTAACCATCCTTATTGTATTGAGATACTCAAGAGTGTCAAAAGGTTTTCTTGTTGACAGCATAGTGAATGCTAGGTCAAAAGACAAACTATTAGTTTTATGTCCTTCAACAAGGTCGCACTTAACAGTGTGTTGTAATCTTTAACAAGGTTGGCTCTTCATCGAGCTTACTTCACAAGAGTGAAACTTTTGGGTTACCGGTCCCAAGTGGTTTTTCCCTTAACATGGTTTCCATGTTAAAATCTATGTGTCAAATGTGTATTTATATCATTGCGTCGATATTCTATTTTACACATTAAATGATACTAGATTGGTCGGTTAAGACTAAGTTTATTTTTTGCTACTCGGTAAAGTCTAGAAAACATAAACAATATATCATACTGAGAAGGCTATATTTGTTAAAGTTATTTAAGGCATACATCTTCATGGACTGAAAGATAACTAGAGGATATTATATTTTAGATATAAGTTTTGGTTGGATTTTTGGAATTAGTTTAAGGCCATTGATTCATCCCCCCCCTCTTGGTTATTCTAACAATTGGTATCAGAGCTTTGGTGCTTGGAAGAAAAGTTTAATGGGACTTAGGCTAAAGATCCCAAGATGAGTAAACGGGATGTGCCTAAGTTGAAAAAAGACAACTTTGCATCATGAAAAAGAAGGATAATGCTTCATCTATCAGGTATTGGAAATGATGTCATACAATACTTTGATATTGAATATGTTGCACGTACTGAACCTATGATTGTTGATCAATTAAGGGAGAAACATGAACATAATTCTATGATGATAGAACTTGCTTCTTCACTATCTGATGCTGAATTTGAAGATGTGAAATAATGCACCACTGCAAATAAAATGTGGGACAAACTCAAGCTAGTACATGGAGGAGATGCAAATGTGCTAAGAGCTAAAGCTGAAATCCTAAGAGGAAAGTTTGATGACCTAAAAATTAAAGAAGGATAGAACGTCACTCAGTATAGTAGCAGAATAAAAGAAGGTGTTAATTATATCCATGGAGTAGGAGGAGTACTTGAAGAAGAAACAGTTGTAAGTAAAATTCTGAGAACGTTACTGCTTATTTATGCTATTACAGTATTTTCAATTCAAGAAATGAAAGTAGTAGCTAGTAATAATGTTACTCTTGATAGTTTGATTGGTAGACTTATTTCAGTTAAGATGAAAAACTCTGACAAAAGTGTCTTACCAACTATTGAGTCTGTACTCAAATCCTCTCAGAAAATAAGCAAATCTAGTTACAAACACACTATGAGAAATGATAGTGACAGTGATAGTGATAAACAAGAACTTGATGAACTTGAAGCACCAATGTCTAGGAGACTACATATAGGTAAAGGAAGATATAAAGGTAAATTACCATTGGTCTATTTTAATTGCAAATAAATTGGACATTTTGTTGCTAGATTCCCTAACAAGAGAAAGGAAGAAAGAAACAATGACAGATCTTATGAAAAGAAGTTTGACAGAAGTGATGACCGAGACTACATAAGCAACTGACACTCTAATAGAAGATATAACCGAGATTAGAAGGACAAAGGTAAGAAGGCTTGTTACCTGGTTGAGAAAAAAGCTGTAAATTCTACTAATGATTCTGATGAAGATGTTGAGGTAGTATTTGTTGCTATGAAGGATGATTCAAATCAAGAAGAAAGGTATGTTGAAACTGCACTCATATCTAAAGTTAGGAAAAATGATGTCTAGATTATTGATAGTGGTTGTACTCATCACATGACTGGAGATAAAGAAAATTTTGAAAATTTTGAATATTATAATGGTGGATCAGTTAGGATGGGTAATGAATCACCTTTCCGAGTTGAAGGAAAAGGAACCATCATGTTGAATATTCAGATCAGATGTGAAAATGCATATTGGGTGAAAGGACTTAACTATAGTTTATTGAGTGTTTCATAGCTGAATAACATAGGACACTGAGTTGCATTTGATAACAAAAAGGCAAGGATATATAATGGAACTAGAAATTTAATCGGTACTAGAAAAAAAAAAGGTAACCTATTTTATCTCGATAATATTGAGACCGCTTGTTTATTGGCTTAAAATGAAGACGTTTGGTTTTGGTATAAAAGATTATGTCATGTGAATTTTGACATGGTTAAGATAAGTAATAAAATAAAAGTAAGAGACTTATTGAGTAAATCAAAGCTTGACCATGTTATGTGCAAGAATTGTCAAAAAGGAAAAATGACAAAGTCTAGTTTCAAAATCAAAACATACACATCTAATGCTATTCTAGAGTTAGTCCATACTGACCTATGTAGACCAATGAGAACAAAGAGCTATTATGGTGATAGATACTTTATTCTATTGTTGATGAATATTCTAGGATGATGTTTGTTATGTTCTTAAAAGACAAATCTGAAGCATTTAATATGTTCAAATGGTATAAAGCTAAAGTTAAAAAGAAAAGTGGAAAAGAACTAAAATGTTTAAGATCAGATAGAGGAGGAGAATTTATTTATGATGAGTTCACTAACTTTTGTAATGAGCATGGATTACAAGATAGGTTTCTGCACCGAGAATGCCACAACAAAATGAGATTGCTGAAAGGAGGAATCGATCAATTGTTGATTGTGCCAGAACACTAATGATTAAAAAACACATCACACAAACATTTTGGAGAGAAGCTGTAAGTACTGTTGTCTATACACTAAACTGAGTTCAATTGAAGAAAGACACCAATAAGACACCTTATGAGAAATGGTATGGATACACATCAAATGTGATTTACTTTAGAATTTTTGGAAGTCAATGGTATATACTGAAAGATGATAGAAATTGGAAACTTGACTCTAAAAGTGATGAAATAATATTTCTAGCATATTCTACTAAAAGCAAAGCTTATAAATGTCTGAACGAATCTTCTAACAAAATCATTGAAAGTGAAAATGTTAAAGTGGATGAATCTTCCAAGAAAAATGATGAGGAAAGTAGAAAAGAACTAGAAGATTACAAAATATTTGTCTACATTGAAAAACCTGACACCTTTCCTGAACGAAAAGACAATGCAATCAAGCAATAGGCTGCACACACCGAGAATAAGGAAAATTCTCACAATGTTGAACTCTAGTGATAATGAAGATCACAATGATGATCACAATGAAGATCAAAATGAAGAACAAAGATTTGAACCTTGTTATGCCCTGCATCCCCGTCCCTACATTTTGTGTGAAAAATGTTCGGTCCCCCTTTTTGCTTTCTGCTTTTGGCTCTTGTCTTGTCTTTTCCTTTATTTTCTTTGTTTTCCTTCTCTGGGGTTTTCTTCCCTATGGTGTCATTTTTTTTTGTTGGTCTCTTGTGCCTCCGGGACCCCGGTCCCAGAGTTGGTCATCCTTTATCGGGAGCCAGATTCTAGACTCTGAGATTCTTCACCGCGATGTCTTCTTTCCTTAAGATGGTATTATCACATGGAATCTCCGGGCCTGGAGTCCGGAGGTCTGTCTGTCTGGAGTTTGCAGAAGGAAAGGTGACTTTATTTTTACCGTGGGTATAAATAGAAGTTACCTGTCATTTTCACATTTACCGTGATTAAACACTTAAGCAATCAGAGCGATTTTAGAGTGATTTGCAGCAATTTAGCGATAATCTAGTGCTAATCATTTTGAGCATTTTTGAGTGATTGCGAGTGGTTTGTGGTGGTGAGTTTTGATCATTCGGCAGTTGAAGCTATTGTAGAGCTTTTGCAGAGGCTTCCTTTCCTCTCCTTTCTGTATTTTCAGGTTGGTGCCTCCTCTCCCTTCGCCTTTCTTTCTTTCTTTCTTGGGTTGCCTTTCTTTTGTTTGTTTGTATTGCATTTCTTTCTAGTTTGCTACTTGTTGGTGGGTCGAATCTGCTAGAGGGTTGTCCGCCCTCTGTGCAGATGTAATCTAGTCTATAGATGGTGTAGAAAGTTGTAAATATTCTATACATTGTCTGGTTTCTTGTAAATATTTTCTCTGCGCTGTGTATATATGTGAATTTGGTGTATATTTGTTGTATATCCTTCTAGTTTGCATGTATATACCCTTCAGCTTTGATGTATATTCCATGTGTACCCTGCCTGGTAGCCTAGCAAGCTCACCATGATGCCTCGATTGCTGGTTTTAGTCTGCGACCTCGTTCTGTGTAGAATACCGCCTGTTTGAAACTCAGCTCTCAGCCAGTTTCAAACAGGTGGTTTTCTCTCTCCTACATAAACCAATTTGAACTTCATTTATGTCCCATGTGTGCATTTAAATCTATCCAAGTGGCCTTCACTTTTCGCACATTCAGATAGTTGGCTCTGTCGTCATCACCATAACTCCTATTTATTACTCACCCATGTGGCACCCACGTGGGTCTGACGGCTCACTTTTGTACACCTCTACCAACGATTACTTCCCTAGGCTCTGGGTCTCTTTCCATCACCCATCCTATGTCCTTCTTTTACTAAGTGATAAAATCCCTGGACCTAGATGGTTAATTAAATCCCAAAGTTTGCAATATATATATGTATGCTTTCCAGAGTTTTTGAACAATGCTAACTTTTTTGGGGGAAGCAAATGCCATGATGGTAAGATCTTTAGACCCTGAAATATTTATCTATTAATGGGTCCTGATGGTCGCCTTGCCTTGTAGGTTTTTAGAGTAGCAAAATTTGCAAATATGTCTGAAGCTTCCGCATCCTCCCCACCCAGAAGTCCGGAGCTTCCTTCCATGGCAAGTACTAGGGTGGCAGTTAGATCTAAGTTGGAAAAGGCCCTAGAGAAATTGCCTATGAGCCTAAAATATGTAAAGGATGGGGTCATCATGGGCTCAAAGATCGAGTCCAAAGTCTAGCTCATCATTGATACCAGCGTCGAAACATGGCCAGAAATGCAGGCCTTGGTAAAAGTTATGTACATTCAGTGACAGGCCAGAGATTCTTTGGCCATTCAAATTGGAAACTCTGGGATTCTCAAGGCGGCTTGTTTCCCATGCTTTTTGCAGCCACCAGAGCTTATTCTCACACTTTCAGCACACTACAACACATCTGTCCAGGCTGTTATGCTCGCCACCCTGAAGCCAACAGGGTACCCCACTCCCATGGTGTCCCTCAATCCTGATACCTTCCAAAGGGGCTTGGGGATCCCCCAATTTGACAAACTATCCATGGTCACCCAGTCAGATGCCTTGGCCCAATTCCCTCAATTGGAGGAAGCGGCCCGTATATACATGAACAATCATTGGCTAAAGACCCTGAAGAGGGATCCAAAGAGGATGAAGCTGAAAATCCCCATGGCCAAATTTAAAGAAAGTATCCAAATGGGGATGATAGCCTTATGCCAGGTCTTCGGACAACAACATGCCCGGGAGTTCTCCGGGTGGATGTACTACTTTTTTCTAGGTATCAGCACAGGCAGTGAGTATTTTGACTGGGCTGCCATAATCTCCAACCATGTGGACTCCTAGTTCCTCCAACTGGCCAAGAAGAAGAAGTTTTATATGAATTCTTATGTCCTCTGGGCCTTGGTACAACAACGGCCCCATACCAATGGTTTACTTAAAGAGGGTGTGCTCAGGATCGAGTCCAAAGTCCAGCTCATCACCGATACTAGCATCGAAACATGGCCAGAAATATAGGCCTTGGTAAAAGTTATGTACATTCAGCGACATGCCAGAGATCCTTTGGCCATTCAAATTAGAAACTCCAGGATTCTCAAGGTGGCTTGTTTCCCATGCTCTGTACAGTCACCAGAGCTTATTCTCACACTTTTAGCACACAACAACACATCTATCTAGGCTGTTATGCTCGCCGCCCTGAAGCCAATAGGGTACCCCACTCCCAAGGTGTCCCTTGATCCTCATACCTTCCAGAGGGGCTTGGGGATCCCCCAATTTGACAAACCAGCTGTGGTCACCTGGTCAGATGCCTTGGCCCAATTCACTCAATTAGAGGAAGCAGCTCGTATATACATGAACAATCATTGGCTAAAGACCCCGAAGAGGGATCTCAAGAGGATGAAGCTGGAAATCCCCAGGGCCGAATTTAAAGAAAGTATCCAAATGGGGATGATAGCCTTATACCAGGTCTTCGGACAACAACATGCCTGAGATTTCTCTGGGTGGATGTACTAATTTTTTCTAGGTATCAGCATGGGCGAGGAGTATTTTGACTAGGCTACCATAATCTCCAACCATGTGGACTCCCAGTTCCTCCAACTGGCCAAGAAGAAGAAGTTTTATATGACTTCTTATGTCCTTTGGGCCCTGGCGCAACAACAGCCCCATACCAATGGGTTACTTATAGATGGCATGCTTGGGATCGGCTTGGGGTAGAAGTCCCCTTGGGACCACTTCCCACAAATACAATGGGAGGCTAGTTTCCCCAGTTTTTTCCAGGTAAACGATGCCTTCGTTTACTACCACCTGCTCACACCCACCCAGGATGTAGGATACCACCTGTCCACAGAGGTGATGAATTTGGTCAAGAGTTACAGATATTATTATATACAATTTCAGCAGCATACTTATATAAGGGTGACCAACTTCTCTGGGAAGCCCTACTTATTGCCCAAACATTGCGGGGACAAGATAATCCTCCTATAATATTGTAGGAAAGTGATGGAGTTGCACTCCTTCTTTGCCCTGAAGAAGGTAAGAAATATTCCATTCCTGATTACCTGCGGGAATTATTCATGCAGTTTGGCCACCGCCAAAGAGGCGGATAATGAGCTTAAGAGCTATAGCCTGACAAAATTTTACTTAGCTTGGAAACATTTTCATCCGCATGGCAAGATCACAGCAGTGCTTCCCCAGGCATCAAAGCCCCACCAATATCATATAGAAGACTTCTGGGAGGATTGCTAGGATGACATGGAGGTCCGGGGGTGACTTTATGTTAGGATGACCACAGGGATGATGGAAAGATTGAAGCTTTGGTGGTTCCTGGAGGACTTCTCAGATACCGTCTCCATGATCAATTTATAGTACAAGGCAAAGGGGATCGATAAATTGGTCCTTCCACCAGTGAACTGGGATGCCTAGGAAGGGCTCACAATTGAGGAGTTCACTCACAACATAGTTGAATGTAGCCACCTCTATTTTAAAAAGGTGTGCCCTGGGAGTGTCTACCGAGTGGCCCAGTCGATACCAAAGTTAACTCCAAGGGCTGACACGTCCTCACAAAGAGTAGATAAAGGAAAAGGGGTAGACACAATCCCACTGTGTAAGAAGTCCATATTAAAGAATAGATAAGGCAATCGGTAGCAGCCTCCCAGAAAATGAAGGAGAAGATAATCACATGGCTAGCTACCCTGGTGCATATGGCTGGACTGATTCGACCTCCATCCTCCACTTCACTAGAAGCCTTGATGGTTAAGGCAACATGGGTGGATCCGGTAGAGAAAGTAGCAATAGGGGATGTGGGGCTACCCTTGATTACCAGGAGAATGAGGAGGCTTGACCCGAAGCCCAAGAAGGAGCCAGAGTTGGGGATGCCCTAGAATCCACAAGTTGAGATCCTTTCTTCCGACTCCCTAGAGCTGGAAAAGGAAATAGAACTTGTCGATGTCCCAGACAACCCTCCACAGCAGGATGAGTTTGATGATGTTTTTGCAACCGACGAGTTTGGTAATCTTTATGGGGACATCAAGCAAATGGAGGCTAAAGTCCCAATAGAAGAGGAAGCTGATGAATGAAGACGTGCATAAGAGAAGGAGGAACAGATGGAAGAATAGGAGATAGAGCAGGAGATCACCTCTGAATTTCTGGAGATGCAAGATGCAGGGACAGACCAGCAAAAGCAGAGTGAACAAACGACATCTGCTAAGGGAACCATACCTACGGGAGCAACCGTAACCTCAGCAACCATGTTCCAAATGCTACTCCCTGGAGTGACCTTTGGGAAGGTAATAACTATGGCCTAAATGCTAAATCTTGGCCCGGTACCTCCCCCATTACCAAAGGATATACCAACAAAAGAATAAATCTCAGCGACATAGGCCGAGGAACAAGAAGAACAACAAGAGGAGGAAACCCCCTGGATAGCCAATGAAGGTCCTGGTGAAGCTGAAGATATAGAGGACAAGGCAGAAGAAATAAATGTTGCCGATGGAAATGTTCCTGATGAAGCCCAAGATAAAGAGAAAGGGGCTGGTGAGACTCACACCATTGAGGGAGAACAACAAAAGGACACTAGGGAAGAACTGAAAAAATAGACTTTGGAAAATAAGCCACCCTTGCCACCTCAGTGGTTGGTTGAAAGTAAGAAAAGAAAGGCTTCATCCACCCCTAGAGCTCACCTCTCCTTAGCAGAAATGATGGCTCAGGTCTAGGGCCCACCAAAGGCCAAGAAAGCCTGGATGGTTCATACTCTTCGAACAGGGCTGGGAGGAGAAACAATTGTCATTATTGCAACACCTCCCCCAGAAGCTGATGAGGCAACTATCGAGGCTAAAGATTATGATATCATAGAGATATCACTGGGAAAAAGGGGGAAATAGGGCGAAGTGAACTTGTTAAAGGAGGAAACCATAGCCGTGGAGGCCCGATACGAAAAGGAGGCCCAAAGGCTCAAAGCGGAAAAAGAAAAGATGGTGAACCTTATGGAATTGCTTACTAAGCTGGCCAGGCCTATTAGTGCCATTCCTCTGAAGACCTCCACATTTGATGCGCCATTACCATAGAGCAACATTGACTCCCTGTGATCAATGAAGAAGAAGGCCCAAGCAGTCGATGAGTGGGTTGCTCTGCAAGTAGGAAACACCCAGCATTTCCTAGTATCCACCCTCCCAGATTTATATGCGGCTCAACACATTCTGCATTAGGTGGAAACCATCCTTAACATATAGGAGGGTGATATGGAAAACTATGAGGCATGGAAGGTAGAACTAGAAGAGCTCCTCGGCCTTGGGGAAGAGATGGTCTCTGAGTCTAGGATTCTAGGAGAAGAATCATTCAATTTTGTGAGGACCCAGCACTCCAAACTTGACCTCACATTGGAGGTACTCAAGCAACTTGTAGGGGTTCTGCACGACAAGATCAATGAGATTTAGTATTCTTCAAATATTTACAAGGCATTTGTCACAAAGGTCTCCAGAGCTAGCCCATTCAACACTAACACATGCACTCCAGAGGAGTATGTTTTGGGTAAGTTTGATGAATTAGTGGAGTCCAGGTATCAATCCTTGGAGGGACTGAACAGGACTCAAATGGTGAGATTAACTTGCATGATCCTTAGTGGCCATGATGCGACAAAAATGGCTGATGAGTTCAAGAGTAATGTTCCAGAGCTGGGAGAATAGATTGAGGTGGCTAAGTACCGACGGTCCGGCCTCAGAGAGATTGATGAGGATGGAATCTCCTACCTCCTCCAAACCTTCAATGACAACAAGAAACAATAAAGTTTCTTCGGAGGCCGGAGGAAACCTAAACATCTTGTATTCTTTATTCTTTCAGAACATAAGTTCCTGGATCCTGGAGTCCCAGATCCTAAAATTTTGTATTCTTTCAAGTGATCTGTGTCCTGGTCCCCGAGGCCGACTAGTCATTTTCAAGTAGTTAATAAAGGTTATTAAAGACTGTTGTGTGTGTGTGTAAATGGGTACCTGTTGAAAAAAACACAAACACTCAATAGGTCATTGCATTAGTTCAAATGGTTAGTCAAAATGTTAAAACCCCTAATATCGACCTATTGCCTTCTAACTAGAAAGAGTGTGATTAGTTGCATATCTAGCCCTTAGAATATGCTTCAAATCAGTGACCAATACTATTCTAGCATGAAGGATTTAATTCAAATTTAAGCTAAAAATGTGAAAAAGCATGCAATCTAGCTTTAAAAGATGAAATGGAAACAATGAACTAGCATGATATAATAGATGAAATATGAATCTAGGATGAATCTAACAGCATAACAATATATTTTTGATCTAAAGTGAAGGCTCTTTTACTCTCAAAATAGGCTTCTATTTATAGAAGAATGGGAGAGAGAGAGGGGGGACAAGGTTCATTTATGAATTTGGAGACTCATAAATGAATATGTAAGAGCCATTAATGCCCAAGGCATTAATAAGGCATGGGAGAGACATAGGCTTAAGGTCTTGATATTAATGAAGGCATTAATGAAGGCCTTAAAGAGGCAAGGGAGGATGTACGAGAGTGGCTTGAGAAAATGGACTTTAAGAAAGTCCAGCTTGAGAAAGTGGACTTTCTCAAGTGGGTTGAGTTGTT
>MU225525.1:2241585-2258734 GCA_018584345.1 Thuja plicata
TAAGCATTCCTTAATGGAATGTGACAACATTAGGAGGTGGGTTAGAGAAGAATTTAGGATTAGGATTAGATTAGCATGGGTGAATGGGTTGAGAAGGGTTAGAACCCAGGGTAGAAGTGGTTGAGGTAGGTTAGGTTGGGGTTTAGGGGAAAATTAATAAATGAAATAAACTTATTTAATTCATTTAAAAACATAGGAATTAATTATTTAAACAATGAAATTGCTTTTTACTAATTAGAGAACTATAGCCATTTTAATTAAATTAAATAGGCTAGGGGAATGGGTTAATTGCAAGTGGGTATTTGATTTAGGGATTTATTTAATTCCTTTATAATTAAATACTATAGCCATATTTGATTTTGATTTGATTTGATTGGTCGAAATTGATTTGAATTGTATGGCTATAATGGTTAATATAAATCAGTGATAAAAATCACCTAGGATATTAAATTGATTTAAAGAATTATGCCAAGCAGTAACAGGGTCGTTTGGATATAAATCGAGGGTATGATCACACTTAGGACAAATAGGGTCTATAGTTACAACAGACCAAATTTAGGTGGTTACAACTGTCAGAGGGTAGTTGGCTACATCCAGGAATGTTGGATCAACTGTTGGTTCTGACAGATGGTCTTCTCGAGGCACCGCTTTGGATGTACACCTGGCACATTGGAGACAGGATGTTGCATTTCCCATTTATGAGGCATGTAGCCTCGATCCCGGGGATCAGATTTCTTCCTTTTCTTTTCATGCTCTCTTCTTGAGGCCGATTCTTCCACTCTACCTTCTTGTCTTATTCTTCTGATAGGTCAGGCCTATTTCATCTCAAGGTCTTTTGTAGGGTGGTGTAGGTAATACCGGCCCCTAAATAATATATTTTATTATAGTATAATGTAAAATAGGGTTAGGGTTAGGGTTAAATGAAAATGTGTATAAATAGTAAGTTTGGCCCTTTTCCAAGGGTCACAAAATTGATAATTTTGCAGTCCACAGCAATAGAAGAGTATTTTGTTTTCAGGTTGCAGAGCTCAATGCTCCTTAGTCTTTAAGCATTCAGTAGTTAGATGCTCCCTTGGAGCCACCATTGTACCATGTACCAGTGCTTGCTGGAAGAAATCTTAATGAAGAAGGGAAAGTTCTTGCAATGATGTTGTTAGCATTCAATCTTCTGAGTTAATGGTATTTTATGTTTACGTTCTTCATGTCTTCTTCTCTGATATTTTAAGTAGCTTAACGACCTCTTTTCCCTTTCTACTGATGAAATATGAACTAATGGTTGTGCATTTCTTCAGTATTTAGTGTAGTATATCAGAGCATTATTGATGTATTAAATTTTTAAACATAAATATAAGTAGATGAAATACTTCTAACCCTGCAGGATCTTTTTCAATTTATTTGCTAAGTGTAGAATGTTTGGAGAAACCCCACCTTCCTAAATCTCTAGAGAGAACAAGTTGAGGAAACCAGCTATCCCCCTCAAAAATAGTCACATCCCCCAACCGAGCTCTGCACCATCGTGACCCAACACCCAGGTGCTTGGAGGCCCGGGGAATCTCACTTCCCCGGATAACCTTTGCAGGCAGAGTTGACCGATATCCTGGTACCCGGTGACAACTTATGACTGTTGGCGGACCCAGTCACCAAAGTCTCATCAACAGAAACTAGCGCTAGAAGGAGGGCATGAACTCATCCCCCTCTTGAGATTTCGATTTTACACTTCCCGAGGGTTCCCAAAGCTACAGTTTTAGGAGTCAAGGCTTTAGTGGGATTGGGTCTTTCTCCCCAGTGGAATTTGAGAGAATCCTTAGGGCAGCCCCAAACCCCAGAAGGTTTGTTGAACTTGAGCCTCCTGCTCAAAAGAAATGGACCCCAAAAACCACACTAGCCACTATTGTCTGGGGATCTAGTATACCTCAGAATACCCAAACTTCTCAGATAATCCTGGGAACCACCACTCAAACTACTCAAAATCTAGTTCCCCCAATGGCTGCATATTTTGGCAACACTGGGTCCCCAATGGGAACTTTTATGGGCACAATCAATGACTTACCCTCACACCCAGAGAAGATTTACCCATGATATGGGCACCTAGGCTCACGAACCACATAGGAGCACTTATAGGCATACAAGGATGCCATGAACTGACACTAGATCCAGCATGAAGATGTTGTGACCTGGATGTTTCCCCTGTCCTTAGGGCAGGGTGAGTTAAATTGGTACCTTAACCTTCCCGCCAACTCCATTAATAGTTGGTAGGACATAGAGGATGCCTTCTTGGCTACCTTTCGCATACATGTGGACCCAGCCTGGTCCCATAGCTAGTTCATCTCTATTAGGAAGGAACCAAATGAACCTATTGCAACATTAAACCATCGGTTCCAGTGCACCTTAAAATGATGCACGGGCCCTATTATTCCATCCCTGGAAGTAACCATACAGACTTATCTTAACATGATGGACCCCTTCATTGCCACTCTCCTTTGGAGAACAACCGCCGCAAGTGACCGGGATACTTTGGTGAAGGTTTACAATCTAGCTTTAGAATTACCCTGTGGTCTCAACAAATCCCCAAGCGGGATTGGGTAGAGCATGTCCTTTAACATGATCCCTAGTGGAACAACATATGCCAGGGGTATAACCCCAATCTCGCAATGGGTGCCCCTGCGATGGAAATGAATCCCCCACCACCGCCGATAGACCAGCAGGCCCGATACGTTTACCCATCACAGACTTAGGCAGTACCAGGTTTAGAAGCCTTCCCTTGGAATCAGTTGTAGTAAGCACAACAACCCTAGACACTACCGCCTAGAGTGCCCTTCTTTCAGTCATCCATGGCTGGAGAATTTCTTCCCTCGACTCTGGCAAATACTGCTGCCTTCCCGGGAAACCAACAACAATAATCGTCACACTGTGATGCAAACACTCAGTTGACCGCCGAGGTTGAGTCCCTCCGGTGAATGTTGTCTACCCTGACTGTGGATATGGGTCAGCTAAAGGTGGGGTCTTATGCACCGCAAAATTCTAATTCCCAGAGAGGGAATATCTTCTCCGGCCAATGAAATAATAATGCCGGGGGAAGAAACTTCAACAATGGGCCTCGGCCCAATCAACAATAATGAAAAAATAACGTGAATACTGGAGGTCCACTTCCAAACCAAAATACCAACCAAAGTGGTGCTAGACCATCACATTTCACACTAGTCAGAGACTTTCAGCCCATGACTAACTGGTGTAGATTGAATGACACAGGCTCACACAATGAGGTGAATTATGCCACACTGGAAAAGGTCATCATGATCTCCCAGCTAGACAAATAGCAATCGCATGATGCTACTCCCCTAGAGCCTCCTGTGCAAGAGTCAACCCATAGTGCCTTCACCTATGAGACCATCTTCTTTGAAACTTTTAGGGAAGATGAAGAGGAATCCAAATTGCATGGATTCTTTGATGAATCTATCCCGCCCTTTGAGGCCAATGCCTTCACCAACCCGCATAATCTATACAACAATTAGAGTCAGGTTGGTAAAGGACCAGCTTACACACCTACACCCCCTATCAAGGACACTCCTCCTGGAATAACACAACTGACCGACCTACCCCTCTAAAAGGTTTTAGCTCTAACCAAGTGAAAGACCTAGCTAAGGGAAGTCACCAATTCTCAAGAGGGAGATTCAACATTACAAAGGCATTAGAGAAAACCACCACCTCCATGACCTTGATGGAGGTTTTGCTAAATTGTCCCGAGTAGAA
Source organism: Thuja plicata (assembly GCA_018584345.1). NCBI lineage: Eukaryota > Viridiplantae > Streptophyta > Pinopsida > Cupressales > Cupressaceae > Thuja > Thuja plicata. The sequence continues at coordinate 2,245,336 of MU225525.1, forward strand.
GAAGTCTCTTCTGAAACTCTTGGGAAACCCAGAACTTGTCAGTCACTCGCCCAAGACTGTCTCTTTTGAGGATGCCAATGTGGCTATCTTTCGGGGAAACAATGAGGATCCTCCCTTCCTACTAGGCCTAAATATCCAAGGCAAAAATATACACAATTGCCTAGTAGACTCCAGAGCTTCAGGAAACATCATGCTCCTTTCCATATGCCAGAAGCTCAGATTCCATCCCACCCCATCTAATGGTGCAGTGATTTAGCTAGATAAGACTGCTATGAAAATGGTGGGGGAATTGAAGAACATCTGGATACAGCTTATCCAAGACCCCAGGATAGCCAGCATAATCGACATCCAAGTGGTGGACATCCCAAAGACTTATGAGATTTTATTAAGTCAGAATTGGTCTAAGTCCTTGAATGGATACTTTTCGACTGACTTCTCCCACTTATGGCTCCCCTGGGAAGGAGAATCAAACAAGATCCAAGTTGAAAGTGAACCCCAAATGAAGTAGGCCCATACCAAGGTCAGGAAGGTTAGTGAGGTCTTCTTCTCTAAGACTTCCCTCGGGGTGTACCGATCCCTTGAAATCCTAACATTTGATTTCACCCCCAGGGAGGATCCCATAGTTCTACAAAGAACCTAGGACCTAGAAGAAAAGATGAGAGTTGAGGTCGACTCTCAAGATGCCACAGTGATCCCCGCTACGCTCATATCTGGCACTTGGTGCCGAGCACACTATCAAAAATATTCAAAACTAGAGTGCAGACTCTGCCTTTCCATCGCTGCCCGACACATCGACACCTTCTAGAATAAAGAATGCCTAACTGATTCCTTAGGGGCCAGTGTTCCTATGGGATGCACTCCTTTGGTGCCATCTCCCCAGGAATCCCAAATTCAAACTCCTCTAGAGGTAAACCCCACCCATACGCCGACAGTTCAGGAGGAAGCTCCTCCTAAGTTTCCCAGAGGAAATCCAAAAGCTACCCCCTCTCCCCAGCTCCAGAACACAAGTAACGATTTGTGGACCCTCAAGTTTGATGGGTCCCGATCCAAACAAGGCTGCAGGGCCGGGGTAGAATTAATCAACCCGTGAGGGAAATCCTTTCTCGCATCCTACAGAATGCAGTTCAACTGCACAAACAATGTTATGGAGTATGAGGCTCTAGTCCTTGGACTCTTATTTGCATTAAGGAAAGGAGTCACCCACCTCCAGGCTTTGGGTGATTCAGAGTTGGTTGTCAAACAAGTTTGAAGTCAATATACATGTCATGACAAGAGGCTGGCCACATACCGCAATCGAGCTTGGAGCCTTATTAAATATTTTGATGCCTTTGGCATTGACCTCATTCCCCAGTGGTGAAATTATGTCCCGGATGCCCTTGTTTTTGCTCCCAGCACACTTGAGCCCATGGCTGGCTCGCTACTCCAGATATTTTTAGTTGAGATGGTCCCCACCCCATCCATTCCAGATAATGTCACCCACTTTTAGGCTTTTGAGGATGACTAGCATATCCTAGCCTTCATGGTCAATGTTGGAGTCTTCAAAAATTAGATAGTGGAAGAGCGAGACCATGACGGTACTGGACAGGGTGACGAAGATGATGGGATCATGGATCTACCTCCTAACACCATCCCGAAGGGGATGGTCGTGCTTGAATGAATCTTCGACTTGGACCCTCGGGCTTGGGAAAAGATGTCATCTTCCTTTGAAGGAGGAAAGTTTGAAAAAATAAATATCGGCCAGCCCGGTGAAGAAAAGGTGATACACATTGGCACCTCCTACTCTCCCGAGGAGAAGGAGATCAAGATTCTCATGGTTCTCTAAGAATACATATATGTAATTGCATGGGGATATGAAGATTTAAAAACATATGACACATCCATTATGAATTATACCATTCCCTTGAAACCTGATGCTAAGCCTTTTCGGCAAAAATAATGACCAGTCAACCCACTAATCAAGCCTCTAATTTGTTAGGAGGCAGAGAAATTACTATCAGCCCAGATAATATTTCTAATCTAGCATACTACATGGGTTGCCAATCTGGTCCCTATGAGAAAGAAGAGCGGTGAAATTTGCCTTTGCATAGATTTTTGAAACTTGAATAAGGCCTCCAAGAAAGATAATCACCCTCTCCCTTCATTGGATGAGGTGTTGCAGATAGTGAATGGATCCCAAATGATGTCATTCCTGGATGGGTTCTCCGGGTATAACCAGGTCATGGTTAAGTATGAAGATAAAGAGAAAACAATGTTTACCACCAAGTGGGGAACGTTTGCATATAGAAAGATGCCCTTTGGTTTGATTAACGCAGGGGCCACAATTCAAAAGGCCATGGACATTGCATTTGAGGGCCTTGTGAATTGGTGCATAATCATCTACATGGATGATTTGACCATCTTTTCCCAAGATAGATGTGACCATTCTACCCATCTCACTCAAATCTGTGAAAGATGTCACCGGTATGGAATAACCCTCAACCCCAAGAAGTTCATATTCGGGGTCACTGAAGGGAAGTTGCTCGGGCACATCATCTCCGAAAAGGGCATATCCATTGACCCTAAGAGAGTTGAAGAACTACTAAATTTATAGATGCCTGACAGTAAGAAAGAGATGCGGTCTTTCTTCGGAAAGATCAACTTCGTCCAGTGGTTCATCAATGGATTTTCCGAGATAGTCAAACCACTCAATGAAATGATTAAAAATGATACTAAGATTGAGTGGAGTTCTGAAGCAAAGCAGGTGTTCACCCAGATCAAATAGATAATAATGGAAGCACCTGTCCTGGCTAGTCCAGACTACTCCCTTCCATTTTATATTTACTCCTTTGCTTCACCACATTCTACCATGGCGGTGTTGACTCAAAAGGTTGAAGGGGAAGAATGACCAATAGCTTTCATGAGCTCCCCCTTCAAGAATGCTAAAGTTTGGTATTCATCGCTAGAAAAGTAGGACTTTGCTCTTGTTCATGCCGTGAAGAAATTCTGGCATTAGATTCTCTGAAGAAAAGTGTATGCTATCGTCCTAGATCAAGCTGTTAAGTCTCTGCTGATGCAGAGCGAGTTGGGCGAAAGACAGGGGAAATAGATGGCCATCCTCCAGGAATATGATTTAGAAATGCAGCCCATGAAGATAGTCTGAGGCTAGGGATTGAGTCGATTAATGGCAGAAGAGACTCCCCGCATAGAATGCCAAACTTACATGGTGGAGTCCATCACTTGAGACCCGTGGTATACTGATTTGGTATATTTTCTATTGAACAAAAAATGCCCGAAGGGGTTACCTCCCAATAAATGCCGCACCCTGCAGATGAAAAGTGCTCACTTTATGATAAAAAAATCTGCGCTTTACCGCAGGAACTATGAGGGAGTGTACCTCTGGTGCATCAATAGAGACCAAGCTACGAAGATGATTGATGAATTTCATGGGCAGTTTGGAACTGGGCATGGCTCAGCTGACACCATTGCCCATCAGATCCTTCAGGCTGGATACTATTGATCTTGTATATTTAAATATGTTTACACTCACGTTTGAAGGTGCCACACTTGCCAAACCGTGTTGCATCATGAGTGTAACCCGACTATGCCTTTGCAACCAGTCTTCAAGGCTAGGCCCTTTGCCCTATAGGCATTTGACTTCATTGGGGAAATCAACCCCAACTCGTCTGCCAACCAGTGATACATCCTTACTGCTACTGATTATTGCACCCGGTGGTCCAAAATTGTACCTTGCAAAAATAATACGATAGATGTATTTATCAAATTCCTGGAAGAAAACATCGTCATGAGGTTTAGAATGCCCTTTGCTTTGGTATGTGACAATGGTCCAGCATTTTCTTTAGCACAACTACTTGAATGGACCTACAATCAAAGGATCACTCTGAAGTTTTCTAGCAACTATTACCCCCAGGGGAACGGTGTTGCTGAATGTACGAACAAAAAATTACTTAAAGTGATCAAACACCTGTTAGAACAAAATCCCCGAGATTGGCACCAAAAGCTGAAATTCATCCTCTGGGCAGATCGCATTCGAATCAAAGCCACTCTGTGAACATCCCCATTCCATTTAGTTTATGGCCTGAACCCCGTGTTCCCAATCAACTTACAGATCCCAGTTTTATAGTTTATGCAAGAATTCAGCAATCGGGATAACATCATGGAGGTTCGGATCCTAAATCTAGTACGGATGGAAGAATAATGAGACATATCCCTTGAACATTTTGTGCGTCATCAAGCAGTGGTAAAATGATGGTTTGACCGTAGAGCTCAATACAAGTCTTTTCATATTTCAGGCTTGGTTCTGTTGTGGGACAAGGCCTGAAAAAAGAAAGGTAAGCACACCAAGTTCCAACGGCTCAGGCTCAGGCCATATTTAATCTTAGAAATTTGTGGGGCAAACACTTACCGCCTTAATACCATGATTGGAGAACATGTCCCATTGCCCGTCAATGGACAGTTTCTCAAACATTATTTCGAGTAGGGTAAGTTTGTTCAAAATTGTATTTTTATGTAAAGCCCTTCACTTGTAAATATTTATTTCCCGGTGCCTTGTTGGGAGGTACCATGCCTTGTAGATAGCCTTGCTAGCTACCCTCTAGGGCAGTCCTTTTCTTGGTGGTTTTCATTTTTGTTTCTTGTTTTCTTTTTAGGTTCTGGCATTTTGTTCTCCTGTGAGGATTGGAATGCCTCGCATAAACTCTGGTCTCAGGGATGATGTCTGTAGCATGGTGAACTTGAGAATCTGTCTTTAGCATGATGGAATCGGTCTGATCTCCACAGATATTTTGTGGGTTTGGTGGTACATTTTGAGAAATCTCCATCGGGTTTATTTTTGGAAGTCTGGCAATCAGTGAAATAAAAATAAGAAACAAGTAATCAGACACACCGAGGGTAGATCGGTTGTACTAGTTGGTTGACCCAAGTCTGAACTTTCAAAAATAATTCTTTCTAGGTCTGGAGTTTTATCCCCTATTCAACATATAAAATAGGTGGAAGGGTGAAATAATTACCGCCATTAAAATTAGCTAAGATTAAGGTAGATGGTGAAATAAGCACCACCCTCCCACCTCAAAACGTGCAAAATAATAGGAAAATGGAAGCGGGACAAAACTTCGGTCTCTGGGAGAAATGAGCAAATATGATGACTTTATGGTTTGATGTAATTAGTGCCTCCTCTCTACTCCTCCCAGAGGTCATCGGCTTAGTTTCCTTTCAAAGCACACACTCCACCACTGATGAAAAGATCATGGACTGGGTCCTGTGTGGCTGGGTTTTCTTAGACATGTTACTCTTTGCCTGTAAGATACTTTGAGTAATGACTTGTTCCAGTTTTTTCTAACCAAAGATTCTGTAGTTCTCAAATGTGCTAAGTCATTTGTCCCAGATAGTCACCATTTGTTATGCCCTGCATCCTTGTCCCTACATTTTGTGTGAAAAATTTTGGGTCCCCCTTTTTGCTTTCTGCTTTTGGCTCTTGCCTTGTATTTTTCTTTGTTTTCCTTCTCCGGGGTTTTCTTCCCTGTGTTGTCATTTTATTTTGTTGGTCTCTCGTGACTCTGGTTGGTCATCCTTTGTCAGGAGCCAAATTCTAGACTCCGAGATTCTTCACCGCGATGTCTTCTTTCCTTAAGATGGCATTATCGAATGGAATCCCCAGGCCTGGAGTCCAGAGGTCTGTCTGTCCGGAGTTTGCAGACGGAAAGGTGACTTTCTTTTTACTGTGGGCATAAATAGAAGTTACCTGTCATTTTCACATTTGCTATGATTGAACACTTAAGCAATCAGAGCGATTTGCAACAATTTAGCGATAATTTAGTGCTAATCATTTCGAGCATTTCTGAGTGATTGTGAGTGGTTTGTGGTGGCAAGTTTTGATTGTTTGGCAGTTGAAACTATTGCAGAGCTTTCGCAGAGGCTTCCTTTCCTCTCCTTTTTGCATTTTTAGGTTGGTTCCTCCTCTCCCTTTGTCTTTCTTTCTTTTTGGTTTTGTGGGTCTTGGGTTGCCTTGCTTTTGTTTGTTTGTCTTGAGTTTCTTTCTGGTTTGCTGCCTGTTTGTGGGTTGGCTCTGCTAGAGGGTTGTCCGCCCTCTGTGCAGATGTAATCTAGTCTGTAGATGGTGTAGAAAGTTGTAAATATTTTGTACATTGTCTGGTTTCTTGTAAATATTTGGTCTACACTGTGTATATATGTGAATTTGGTGTATATTTGTTATATATCCTTCTGGTTTGCATGTATATACCCTTCAGCTTTGATGTATATTCCGTGTGTACCCTGCCTGGTAGCTTAGCAAGCTTATCGTGTTGCCTATGTTACTGGTTTTAGTCTGCAAGCTCATTCTATGTAGAATATCGCCTATTTGAAATTTGGCTCTCAGCCAGTTTCAAACAGGTATTTTTCTCTCTCCTCCGTAAACCAGTATGACCTTCATTTATGTCCCATGCGCGCATTTAAATCTGTCCAAGTGGCCTTCACTTTTTGCGCATTCAAACAGTTGGCTCCACCATCATCACCATAACTCCCATTTATTACTCACCCATGTGGCGCCCATGTGGGTCTAACAACTCACTTTTATACTTCTCTACCAACGGTTACTTCCCCAGGCTTCGGGTCTCTTGCCATCACCCATCCCGTGTCCTTTTACTAAGTGTGATAAAATCCTCAGACCCAGATGGTTAATTAAATCCCAAAGTTTGCAATATATATGTATGCTTTCTGGAGTTTTTGAACAATGCTAACTATTTCGGGGGAAGCAAACACCACGATGGTAAGATCTCCAGACCCTAAAATATTTATCTATTAATGGGTCCTGATGGTCGCCTTGCCGTGTAGGTTTTTAAAGTAGAAAAATTTGCAAATATGTCTGAACCTTCCACATCCTCCCCACCCAAAAGTCCAGCGCTTCCTTCCACGGCAAGTACCAGGGTGGCAGTTAGATCTAAGTTGGAAAAGGCCCTGGAGAAATTGCCTATGAGCCTAAAATATGTAAAGGATAGGGTCATCGCAGGCTCAAAGATCGAGTCCAAAGTCCAGCTCATCACCGATACTAGCATCGAAACATGGCCAGAAATATAGGCCTTGGTAAAAGTTATGTACATTCAGCGACATGCCAGAGATCCTTTGGCCATTCAAATTAGAAACTCCAGGATTCTCAAGGTGGCTTGTTTCCCATGCTCTGTACAGTCACCAGAGCTTATTCTCACACTTTTAGCACACAACAACACATCTATCTAGGCTGTTATGCTCGCCGCCCTGAAGCCAATAGGGTACCCCACTCCCAAGGTGTCCCTTGATCCTCATACCTTCCAGAGGGGCTTGGGGATCCCCCAATTTGACAAACCAGCTGTGGTCACCTGGTCAGATGCCTTGGCCCAATTCACTCAATTAGAGGAAGCAGCTCGTATATACATGAACAATCATTGGCTAAAGACCCCGAAGAGGGATCTCAAGAGGATGAAGCTGGAAATCCCCAGGGCCGAATTTAAAGAAAGTATCCAAATGGGGATGATAGCCTTATACCAGGTCTTCGGACAACAACATGCCTGAGATTTCTCTGGGTGGATGTACTAATTTTTTCTAGGTATCAGCATGGGCGAGGAGTATTTTGACTAGGCTACCATAATCTCCAACCATGTGGACTCCCAGTTCCTCCAACTGGCCAAGAAGAAGAAGTTTTATATGACTTCTTATGTCCTTTGGGCCCTGGCGCAACAACAGCCCCATACCAATGGGTTACTTATAGATGGCATGCTTGGGATCGGCTTGGGGTAGAAGTCCCCTTGGGACCACTTCCCACAAATACAATGGGAGGCTAGTTTCCCCAGTTTTTTCCAGGTAAACGATGCCTTCGTTTACTACCACCTGCTCACACCCACCCAGGATGTAGGATACCACCTGTCCACAGAGGTGATGAATTTGGTCAAGAGTTACAGATATTATTATATACAATTTCAGCAGCATACTTATATAAGGGTGACCAACTTCTCTGGGAAGCCCTACTTATTGCCCAAACATTGCGGGGACAAGATAATCCTCCTAGAATATTACAGGCAAGTGATGGAGCTGCACACCTTCTTCACCTTGAAGAAGGTATCAAATATTCCATTCCTGATTACCTGTGGGAATTATTCATGTAGTTTGGTCATCGCCAAAGAGGTGGATAATGAGATTAAGAGCTATAGCCTGGAAAAATTTTACTTAACGCAATTTTTTTTTGATTTGCATGGCAAGATCACAGCAGTGCTTCCCCGGGCATCAGAGCCCCACCAATATCATATAGAAGACTTCTGGGAGGATTTCTAGGATGACATGGAGGTCCAGGGGCAGCATTATGTTAGGATGACCGTAGGGATGATGGAAAGATTGAAGCTCTAGAGGTTCTTGGAGGACTTCTCAGATACAGGCTACACAGTCAATCCCCAGTACAAGGCAAAGGGGATCGATAAATTGGCCCTTCCACCAGTGAACTAGGATGCCCAGGAAGGGCCCATAATTAAAGAGTTAAATCGCAACATTGTTGAACATAGCCACCTCTATTTTAAAAAGGTGTGCCCCGGGAGCATCCGTCAAGCAGCCCAGCCGATACCAAAGTTAACTTCGGGGGTCGACACCTCCTCACAAAGAGTAGATAAAGGAAAAGGGGTAGACACAACTCCCACTGTGAAAAAAGTCCCTAATAAAGAATAGATAAGGCAATCGGTAGAAGCCTCCTAGTAAATGAAGGAGAAGCTAATCACATGGCTAGATACCTCGGTGCTTATGGCCAGACCGATTCGACCTCCATCCTCCCCTTCACTAGTAGCCTTGATGGTTAAGACAACAGGGGTGGATTTGGTAGAGCAAGTAGCAATAGGGGATGCGGGGCCACCCTTGATTACCAGGAGAAGGAGGAGGCTTGACCTGAAGCCCAAGAAGGAGCTGGAGTTGGGGATGCCCCATAATCCACAAGTTGAGATCCTTTTTTCTGACTCCCTGGAGCTAGAAAAGGAACAGAACCTGCCGATGTCCTAGACAACTCTCCACAGTAGGATGAGTTTGATGATGTTTTTGCAATCGACGAGTTCGATAATATTTAGGGGGACATCAAGAAAATAGAGGATAAAGTCCCAATAGAAGAGGAAGCTGAGGAACGAAGACCTGCACAAGAGCAGGAGGAATAGATGGAAGAAGAGGAGATAGAGCAGGAGATCACCTTTGAAGTTCCGTAGATGCAAGATGCAGGGGCAGACCAGCAAAAGCAGAGTGAACAAATAGCATCCACTAAGGGAAGCAGACCTATAGGAGCAACCGTAACCTCAGCAGTCATGTTCCAAATGCCACTCTCCAGAGTGACCTTTGGGCAGGTAATAACCGTGGCCCAAATGCAAAATCTTGGCCCGGTACTTCCCCCATTACCAAAGGATATACCAACAAAAGAATAAATCTCGGTGACAAAGGCCGAGGAACAAGAAGAACAACAAGAGGAGGAAACCCCCAAGACAACCAATGAAGGTCCTGACAAAGCTGAAGATACAGAGGACAAGGTAGAAGAAATAAAAATTGTCAGGGGAAATGTTCCTGACAAAGCCCAAGATAAAGAGAAAGGGGTGGGTGAGACTCACACCACTGAGGGAGAACAACAACAGGACACCAGGGAAGAACTGAAAGAATAGACTTTGACAAATAAGCCACCCCTGCCACCTTAGTGGTTGGTTGAAAGTAAGAAAAGAAAGGCTCCGTCCACCCCTAGAGCTTGCCTCTTCTTAGCCAAAATGATGGCTCAGGTCTAGGTCCCACCAAAGGCCAAGAAAGCCTGGATAGTTCATACTCTTTGAACAGGGCCGAAAGGAGAAATAGTTACCATTGTTGCAACACCTCCCCCAGACGCTGATGAGGCAACTGCCGAGGCCAAAGATTACGATATCATAGAGATATCACTGGGAAAAAGGGGGAAACAGGGTGAAGTGAACCTGTTAAAGGAGGAAACCATAGCCGTGGAGGCCCGATATGAAAAGGAGGCCCAAAGGCTCAAAGCGGAAAAAGATAAGATGGAAAACCTTATGGGATTGCTTACTGAGCTAGCCAGGCCTATTAGTGCCATTCCTCCAGAGGCCTCCATATGTGATGCGCCATTACCACAGAGCGACATTGACTCCCTGTGAGCAATGAAGAAGAAGGCCCAAGCGGTCGATGAGTGGGTCACTCTGCAAGTAGGAAACACCCAACGTTTCCTAGTATCCACCCTCTCAGATTTATATGTGGCTTGACACATTCTGCATCAGGAAGAAACTATCCTTAACATACGGGAGGGTGATATGGAAAACTATGAGGCATAAAAGGTAGAACTAGAAGAGCTCCTCAGCCTTGGGGAAGAGATGGTCTCTAAGTCTGGGATTCTGGGAGAAGAATCATTCGATTTTGTGAGGAACCAGCACTCCAAACTTGACCTCACATTGGAGGTACTCAAGCAACTGGTAGGGGTTCTACATGATAAGATCAAAACGGTTCAGTATTCTTCAAATATGTACAAGGTATTTTTCATAAAGGTCTCCGGAGCTGACCCATTCAGCACTGATACATGCACTCCAGAGGAGTACATTTTGGGTAAGTTTGATGAATTAGTGGAGTCCAGGTATCAATCCCTGGAGGGACTGGATGGGACTCAAATGGTGAGATTAACTCGCATGATCCTTAGTGGCCATGATGCGGAAAAAATGGCTGATGAGTTCAAGAGTAATGTTCCGGAGCTGGGAGAATAGATTGAGGTGGCTAAGTACTAGCGGTTTGGCCTCAGAGAGATTGATGAGGATGGAATCTCTTGCCTCCTCCAAACCTTCAATGACAACAAGCAACAATAAAGTTTCTCTGGAGGCCGGAGGAAACCTAAACATCTTGTATTCTTTATTCTTTCAGAACATAAGTTCCCAAATCCTGGAGTCTCAGATCCTAAAATTTTGTATTCTTTCAAGTGATCTGTGTCCCGGTCCCCGAGGCCGACCGGTCATTTTCAAGCAGTTAATAAAGGTTGTTGAAGACTGTCAGAGGGTAGTTGGCTACATTGAGGAACGTTGGATCAATAGTTGGTTCTGAAAAATGGTCTTCTCGAGGCACCACTTTGGATGTACACCTGGCACATTGGAGATAGGACACCGCATTTCCCATTTATAAGGCATGTAGCCTCGATTTCTGGGGATCAGATTTCTTCCTTTTCTTTCCCGGCTCTCTTCTCGAGGCTGATTCTTCCACTCTACCTTCTTATCTTATTCTTCTGATAGGTCAGGCCTATTTCATCTCAAGGTCTTTTATAGGGTGGCACAGGTAGTACCGGCCCTTGGATAATATATTTTATTGCAGTATAATGTAAAATAGGGTTAGGGTTAGGGTTAGATAAAAATGTGTATAAATAGTAAGTCCGGCCTTGTTCCAAGGGTCAGCAAAATTGATGATTGTGCAGTCCACAAGAATAGAAGAGTATTTTGATTTCAGGTTGTAGAGCTAAATGCTCCTTAGTCTTTAAGCGTTCAGTAGTTAGATGCTCCCTTGGAGCCACCATTGTACCATGTACCAGTGCTTGCTGGAAGAAATCTTAATGAAGAAGGGAAAGTTCTTGCATTGATGTTGTTAGCATTCAATTTTCTGAGTTAATGGTATTTTATGTTTATGTTCTTCATATCTTCTGTTCTGATATTTTAAGTAGCTTAACGACCTCTTTTCCCTTGCTACTGATGAAATATGAACAGATGGTTGTGCATTTTTTCAGTATTTAGCGTAGTATATCAGAGCATTATTGATGTATTGAATGTTTAAACATAAATATAAGTAGATGAAATACTTCTAACCCTGCAAGATCTTTTTCAGTTTATTTGCTAAGTGTAGAATGTTTGGAGAAACCCCACCTTCCTGAATCTCCAAAGAGAACAAGTTGAAGAAATGAGCTATCCCCCTCAAAAATAGTCACATCGCCCAACCGTGCCCTGCATCGTCATGACCCGACACCCAGGTGCTTGGAGGCTCGGGGAATCTCACTTCTCCAGATAACTTTTGCAGGCGGAGTTGGCTGGTACCCCGGTACTCGGTGACAACTTATGACTGTTGGCGGACCCGGTCACCAAAGTCTCATCAACAAACCTATACTTTCTAAATATGTCAGAAGACACCATCCATAGGACCAAATCATTGGAGACAAAAGAGAAGCAATGAAAATAAGAAGTAAGTCACTTAACAATAGATGTTTGATTTATGATTTTGAGACTAAATTTGTTAATGCTGCACTTGAGAATCAAGAATTGGTTAGTGCAATGAATGAAGAGATTGAATAGATTAAGAAGAATAAAATATGGACATTAGTACCTAGACTGAGTGACAAAAATTTTATTGGTACCAAATGGATATTCAGAATCAAAGTTAATGAGAATGGAGAAGTCACAAGGAACAAAGCAAGACTGGTATGTAAAGGGTATGCACAAGAAGAAGGTATTTACTATGGAGAAACCTTTGCACCCATTGCTAGAGTAGGAGTAAGAATTCTACTTGCTTATGTTGCTTTTAAAGGATTCAAAGTATTGTTAGTAATAACTGAGAGGGGGGGGGGGTGAATCAGTGGCCTCAAAAATTAATCCTTAAATCAACCCTTAAAACTTATAACCATAGATTATGCCTCTAGTTATCTTCTGTCCTACAAGATGAATGCCTTGAAATACTTATATGAATTTTCTACTTGCCGGATTGCTTTGTTAAACCTTACTTTTTATGTTTATAGTAAATATGTAGAGTATACCGATCAATCCAGAATTGCATATGTGAAATGTTAAATAGTAAAGTATTAAAACATAAACACATAACACATGGATTTTTAATGCGGAAACCTTGTTAAGGGAAAAACCACTAGGATTGATACCCCAAATTTTTACTCTTCTAAAGTGAGCCCTGTTAAGAGCCAACCCTGTTAAAGGTTAAAAACAGACTATTAGGTGTGACCTTGTTAGAGGATTTAAAGATAGTTTGTTACCTAGTATCTAGCATCTAATGTTACCATCCTTGATCAAACACTCACTTGGCCTGTCAATAGGTATCAGGCATATCCAATGCTACTTTTATGATCAAAATTTTTGATACTCCTTGCGATGTATCTCAATTGTAAAAGACTTTTAAGTCTTTCTCGGTTAAGAGACTTGATGCTTCAATGGTTAAACTGAAACACTAATGATCTGTTCATACATACAACTCAATTACAAATTTTTAGATCTATTGCAAGTCCTGTAGACGTCCAAAATCATCCTTATATTAATTTAACTAATATTTCCATAACATTATAGTTAATTTTAATTAATTATATTTGTTATATTCTTCTATCTATTTAATTAAATTTATTTAATTAAATATGATTGACTTTCCTTAGTATTTTAATTTAATTTAAATACTACCCTCT
>MU225525.1:2264940-2277939 GCA_018584345.1 Thuja plicata
TCAGGTCGAGTAGAGTCAGTGAAAACTCAGAATTGCCTAGTACAATAGGACTTTGATGATTTAGAAGAATAACAAATGCAACAAAATTGGTTAGGGTTGCAAGATGCCAATTTTGGGGTGTTACAGAGATCACAAGTCCATCTTCAAGTAGAACAGGTATTACTTCAAATCCTTTTGTGTTTTTATCATCATAAGGTTTAACATGCTTAGGTTTTGTTCCAAAAACCTTTAAATCAATTATCCAATCAATCAATTCAATCAATCAAATCAATCCTTAATCCAAACCAATCAATCACTCCAATCAAATCCAATCAAATTCAATCAAAGATCTTTGCTCCATTTTATCTCCTACATCTCCTTATCTTTCATTCATCTACCATTGTATGGTTGTCACTCGATCCCAAGCTAGAAACATGAGGCAAACAACATTCAATACAGTCAATCATGAAGAGAACCCATTTTTCATGCAATACTTTAATGGGAGTGGGGTACGAGCTGAAGAAGTGGCCAAAGAAATGGAATTAGTGGACCAAGAAGAAAGACCCACCCAAGTGATTGACTTCCTTAGAGACCCCTACAATTTGGAAATGGTTGAGAAGGCCATTTTTCATAACAGTGAAGAGATATTTTTGAATCTCATTCATAATGGTGTCACAGTTCCTATTGACTTTGATGAAACACTCCTTACCAAAAATGTCACTAAAGTCACTGCTGCCACTACTGCAGCCATGGCTTCTACTTCAAATGCTACATCATCACATGACACTGGTAAAGGACCTCTTAGCGAACCTCCCACATCAGTATCAATATCATCACCTATATCAACAACCACATCAATACCCTAATTGACACCTGAACGGGACTCCAACAGATCATAAGTGCTTTGCCAAACAATACTACACACAATAGCACTCAAACGACAACGAATCAAGGAGAAAGTGCTAATGTCAACAACATAGGGCAAGTTTCCATGCCATTGTCTTCATCTTTGTTTCAAACGATGGGGAAAAAAACATCTGTAAACAATACATCATGAGCCTATCAATATATACCTCCTACCATTGGTATGACCTCCACAGGATTTTCAGCTGCACAATTTGGAGGAGGTGGAGGTTATGTACCCTCATTTTTCACACAAAATACTCCAGATTTCACCCAACAATTCAATGAGCTCAAAAAAATTGTACAAGGTTTACAAAGTGGGGGGAAGAAGGAGTTTTCTTTTGAAGAGATTTGTCCCTATCCATTTGACAAATCTATCACAACGCAACCATTCCCACCAAACTTTGAGATGCCCAAATTTGAGAAATACAAAGGTGAGACATGTCCTCTCCAACATCTCAAATAATTTTACATCGCATGTCAAGAGGTCACCTATAACAAGAATTATTTAAAAAGACTTTTCACTAGGAGTCTTGGAGGCGCAGCCTTGGAATGGTTCATGGCCCTTCCTTATGGGTCAATCTCTACCTTCTCTGACCTTGCAGAGAATTTTGTTGGAAAATATTTGTATAACATTGAGCATCAAGCAACACTCAGTGATTTGTGCAATACTAAACAAAAGAATGGAGAAACCTTTGCTAGTTTCTTGCAATGATGGAGACATATTGCGAATCACATGCCATGGAAAATACCTGATAGTCACTTAATTGACATCTTCACAAAGAATTTAATCTCTGAGATGTCTTTCCAAATGAAAATGGCTTCACCTGACACCTTTGAATCCCTTGTCAAGAAGGGAAAAGACATTGAAGATGGCCTTTTGCAAAGAGGTAGCATCAAACATTATACTCCATCCAATAATGATAAACCAAAATTTTGGAGTAAGAACAAAGGAGTTGTCAATGATGGAGTGACTAATGCCAAACATGTTCAAAATGTTCAAGCATCCAACAATACCAATCAAAACAATCACAATAACAATCAGAACCAAAATCAGTATCGCAACAACAACCAAAACCAGAATCAGAATCAGCACAATTAGAACAATCAGAATAAAAACAACAATCATAATCAGAACAACAATCATAACAATAATCAACAACCGCACAATCAATCATTCTTGTTTCCTCACAACAACTACAACAACAATAACAATAACAACAACAAAAACGATAATCAACAGCGATGACAATTCACAACTTTAGTAGAGCCTTTAGATGTGATCTTCAAACAACTCGCGGATCAAGGAATGATAGTTTACCTAAATACTCAACCTTTTGATGAGAATCAACCTAAACCTATTTGGTATAGGGATATTGAGTATTGTGATTATCATCGCATCAAGGGCCATGATACCAAGAAATGCATGAAGCTTAGACACTTTGTGCAAGACCTCATTGAAGATGGAAAAATTGAAGTGGAAGGTCAGAATGCATCCTCATCTAATGCAAGACTCAAAGTCTACAATCAACCTTTCCCACCTCATAATCAAAACAATGCATCCAACGCAATCCCATATGACTATTCTACCAATACCATTATAGGTCATGATCGAACATGTGGGAGTTTAAATGAAAATGATTTCTTTGGCTTTGACTCTCTTTGTGGCCGCGTTGAAGAAGCTAACACACATGTTAATACCATAATACTCAAAGATGCTGATTGTAATGCTACTACACGAAGACCCAGAGTCACTATTCAAGTTGCTGATAAACCTTCTACATCTGCAAATCCACCAATTGCGCCATCTACTACCACTTGACCTGCTTCACACTTTGACTTGTTGGCCCAATTACAAAAGAAACCTACATAGATATCCATCCTAGAGCTCTTGACCACTTCACTAGTTCATAAAAAAGTCCTTGATAAAGCTCTAAATGAATCCCGTGTCCCTAAGAACATCAGCGCTGCACAATTCAAAGCCATGATAGGGAACCTAGCCGCACAAGACAATCTAGTTTTCACTGATAAGGACTTTAGTGGTTCTAATCCTCATCATAATAAATCCCTCCAGATAGAAGGCAAAATCTGCTCCACAAGAGTCAAACAAGTCCTCATAGATGGTGGATCTGGCCTAAATTTGTGTACATTGAAAATGATTTGTAACATCAGTCTTTCTGAGGACCTCATTAATGCAGACAAGAGAATTACAACAAAAGCCTATGATGATCGAGAATGAGAAAGTAAGGGATTGATCACATTTCCCTTACAAGTGGGCCTGGTCCTGATTGAAACTGTTTTCCATATACTGGATCTAGATCTACCTTATAACATCTTGCTAGGACATCCATGGATACATGATATCAAAGGTTTACCCTCTACCTATCATCAATGTCTGAAGTTCCCACATCACGGTAGAGAAATCACAATTCCTAGAGATCCTGAGCCTTTTCAATATTGCAAATGATTGGAAGGAAAACAAGCTAATTACTGTCCATTGAATGAATTTGGTCGACATTTCAATAAAGAAACCCTTGGTTCAGAAAAGACATTTGAAACATCAACTGAGCAATCAAAAGGAAAGGAAAAAGTCACTGAGGACAAAGCTACTGAAGACAAACCCTCCTCATCTGAAGCAAAGGCCACATTTAAAGATCAAGGCATGGGAGAGTATAAATTTGAAAGTGCTCTATGTATTGGGCAACTCCCCTTATCTCCAAAGTCTTATGGAAGACCATCACCATTACCCCTCTCCAAGGATAAAGCACTTATGCACTGCAAGTCAATTGTTTTTGAACATTGGGGGTCCTTATCAGATGAACACATGGATTATAGTGTCCTTGATTGGCTCTATAATGATGAAGAAGAGCGACCTGTAACTTTCCCCAAAGGAAAGTATCCTAAAGTTACTCCTATTGTTGAAAACATGGGATATCAAGGTACTGGTCTTGGAGCTAATGAAATAGGAAAGAAGAAGATCATAATAGCTAATGGTTATCCTAAAGGACATGGATTGGGTTCCGTGGAAACTAAGACTAACTTCGCTAAGAATTATTTTTTAGCTGCTTCAGGTTCAGACATTGAGGAAGAGTTCTTCAAAATTCCCTTCCAATATATTGAAGATGACCTAAATGAAAATCATCATGTCTTCACCATTACCCAAGCAGACCTTTCATCCCCCCGTCTACCCCTCACAAACCCTGAATTGATTGACTGGGATCAACAAGACTCACCACCAGCTTTGGATATATGCGATTTGGATGAGGTAGTTTTAGCCCTCTTTGAAATTAAGAATCTCCAAGAATATGAACATCATATACACTACAGTGAACAAGCCTACTTCTGTAGCCAAGTCAACTCTCTCAGTTGCAAAAATGGAAAAGAAAATAAAAATAAAAAAAATAAAAATACATCCTCTGGTGAAAACCTCTCGCAGGCACCTAAGGATGAAGAAAAAGACAAAATAAAGGACGCTTCCTCTAGTGAAAACCTTTCTGAGGTGCTAGGGGAGGGAGAGGTTGACTTGCCATTTATATCATCAGAACTAGAAGTGTCCTCTATCATCATTGAAGATACTATTCCAATCAACCTAGGCACATAAGAAGATCCACATATCACTTACATTGCAGCTTCTCTCAGTGATCAATAAAAGAAAGACATGACAACATTTTTGCATAAGCACAAAATCAACTTTGCCTAGACTTACAAAGACATGCCCAGGATTGATACAGATCTTGTCATGCATCATCTTGCAGTAGATCCAAATGTAAAACCTGTTAAGCAGAAGCTTCGCAAGATGCATCCTCAAGTTGCATTGGTAGTCAAAGTAGAGCTTCAGAAGATGTTGGATGCTGAAGTAATCAGAACAATTGATTATCCTGAATGGGTTTTTAATATTGTACCAGTAGGTAAGCTTGCTGGGGGTATTCACATCTACACTGATTTCAGAGACCTCAACCTTGCATGTCCCAAGGATTATTTTCCACTACCTAATATTGACATTATAGTGGATTTGACGGCAGGACATGAAATGTTGTCACTTATGGATGGATTCTCAAGTTATAATCAAATCAGGATAGCACCAGAAGACCAGCACAAAACCACATTCACAACACCTTCGGGCACTTTTTGTTATCAAGTGATGCCTTTTGGTCTTAAAAATGCCAGAGCCACTTATCAACGAGCAATGACTACCATCTTTCATGACATTTTGCATGTCATCATGGAAGATTATGTGAATGATCTTTTAGGCAAATCCAAAATAAGGGAATCACATATTCCTATCCTTACTAACATCTTTGAGTGATTGGAGAAATATAAGCTTAGGATGAATCCCAAAAAGTGTGTCTTTGGAGTACAATCTGGTAAGCTATTGGGATACATTGTGTCATGGCGAGGAATAGAAGTTGATCCAAAGAAAGTGAAAGCAATCCTAGAGATGCCACCACCTAAAAAATTGAAGCAATTACACAATTTACAAGGCAAACTGCAATCAATCAAAATATTCATGTCATAGCTGGCTGACAAGGTGCATCCATTCTCCCATCTTTTGCACAAGAATATCAAGTTTCAGTGGGATTGCTTGTGTCAAAATGCATTTGAGAAAATGAAAGGCTATCTAGATAATCCACCCATGTTGGTACCACCTATTGCTGGTCGCCCTTTGATTTTGTACATATCTGCTATAGAGGTCATGTTGGGAGCCCTTCTGGCACAATTAGATGATGCCGGCAAAGAGTGAGAAATTTACTATCTCAGTAGAACTCTTATTGGCTATGAGTTGAATTATTCCCTAATTGAGAAAGCATGTTTGGCCATTGTTTTCTGTACACAGAAGCTATGCAATTATATGCTTAATCATAAGATTCATCTTGTTGCTAAAATTGATCCACTCAAGTATCTCCTGGCACACGCTGCTCTTATTGGTCGTACAATAAAATGGGTCATGATCCTTAGTGAGTTTGACATTATTTATGTGGATCGAAAGGCCATCAAAGGACAAGTGATTGCAGATCAGTTAGCTGAAGCACCTATTGATGGTAAACACCCTCTGATCACTAATTTTCTAGATGAATCAGTCTTAAATCTTGCCCCAAGTCCGCCATGGAAGCTGTATTTTGATGGATCCTTCACTCAGAAAGGATCAAGGGCAGGAATCTTGTTTGTTACACCAAAAGGGGATCTCATCCCTAAATGTTTCAAATTATAGTTTCCTTGTACCAACAATATTGCAGAATATGAAGCCCTTGTACTTGGACTTTGACAGGCCATACAATGGTATATTCTCACTCTATTGGTGCTTGGTGAATCACAATTGGTTATCAAACAAGTTATGGATGAATATCAAATGAAGGATGACAAGTTGCTTCCCTATCGCTAGACAGTTAAAGATCTCAAGATGCATTTCACTAAACTAACCTTCCAGCAGATCCCTTACATGAACAATAAATCAGTAGATGCCATGGCAATAATTGGGTCCTTTATCACTATGCTAGAACACAACGCATGGTGTGAGTTTCTTGTTGAGAATCTTATGGTCCATGCCTATGACAAGTCAAATTATGAAATGGTATGTGAGATTGCTGATCCCATTTCCCCATGGTACCAAGAAGTGTATTCCTACCTATGCGATGGACTTACGCCACTTACTTTAACCCCCAATCAACATAAAACCTTCATTCGTCGAACCTCCCGATACACAATCCTCGTTGATACCCTCTACCGAAAGCATTTTGATGGAACTCTTTTATGGTGTCTGAATTTTGATGAAGCACAAACATCCCTAGAGGAGGTACATCAAGGAATTTGTGAGGCCCACTCTAGTGGACTTACGTTGGCCAAAAAGTTGTTACGCACTGGATACTACTGGCCTACTATGGAGCAAGATGCCTACAACTATGTGAAGAAGTGTGTACCTTGTCAGCAGCACGACAATTTGATACACACTCCCTCTCAATCACTCCAACCCACCATCACCCCTTGGCCCTTTTCACGCTGGGGTCTCGACCTCATTGGCCAGATTTTCCCTAATTCATCCAATGGCCATAAATATATCCTAGCTTCTACGAAGTACTTTACCAAGTGGGTTGAAGTTGTTCCTCTCACCACACTAATGGACCTTTCAAGAAAAAGGATGTCATAGAGATATGTAGGAATTTCATCATTACCCACCATACCTCTTCCAAGTACTTTTCGCAAAGCAACGGTCAAGATGAAACTACAAATAAAACCATCCTCAGAATCCTCAAGAAAATAGTTGATGAAGCTGGCCGTGATTGGCAGCTTCACCTTAATCCACCCTTTGGGATTATCGCACCTCCATTTGAAACCCCATGGGAGCCACCCCCTTTGCCCTTGTTTATGGTACTGAGGCTATTCTACCCATTGAAATTGAGCTCCCTTCCCTCAGAATCTCTCTCAAGAATCTGTTGTCTGAAGAAGAATATAGTGTTGCCCGCCTCAATGCCCTAGACCACCTCCGTGTGTATCAAAATTGCCTTCGACTTTAGTTCAAAAAAAGGATCAAACCTCATTAGTTTTAGGTTGGTGATCTTTTCCTACAACATAATATGAAGAATCTCCAAAATCGTGAGAAGAAAAGGAAATTTAAACCTAATTGGTTGGGTCCCTTCATTGTTACAGCAAAATATGGTTCAAGTACCTATCAGATTGCGTCCCCAGAGGGAGATCCCCCTGATCCTATAAATATTGCACATCTCAAGTGCTTCTATGCATGATCAGTTCATAGTCCATTGTACAGCAGAAATTTTTCAAAAATCCAAAAACATTCAAAAAATCAGAAAGCAGAAAATCCAAAAACATTCAAAAAAAGCAAAAAAGAAAAAAAATCAAAAGATCAAAAAAGCATAAAAAAAATACAAAAGCTTGAAAAGAAAATCAGAAAATCAGAAAAGAGAAAGAGAAAAATAAAATTTGTCCATCTGTGAAAACCACTTCGGTGGCGCAATGGATAAGTACCATGGTGAAAACCTGTTTCAGGTGCCATGCGTAATCAGATCCACCATCAGTTTCCACCATTTGTCTATACAGCTTGCATCGCCTTCCATAATAAGTGTCGCTACCCATATTTGTGCAGGTAGTTCTTTGACCATCTTCTCACTTTCGCAATAATGATTCCCGCACGACTGAGCTTACCAAATCAAACACTGAGCTTTTATCTAGACACAGTGATCGCAAACATTTTACATCAAATCAACAGACAGATTGACTTTCCTAATGATCGTTCTATTCACAAGCAATTGCCAGCGAATTTCCATTTTATATCAATCTTTAGCCCATCAGGATGCATCCTTCCGGTGTCGGCTGTTCTATCAATCTTCACATCAAAATTGTTCATGGCAAGAACTTTTGGACTAAATGACCACTTGGTCAGGATGCCTTTTTGTTGATTTTATCTTGTGTTTTAATATGTCCTTATCGTGACAGCCTCGGTCTTTTATATTTTGGTTTGTTATGGTGAGTATCTAGTGAAATACGTGTCCTTTGTGGTATGATCTGCTTGTCATAGTTTGTTAGTGCATTTATGTTTTGATATTCGGTTATGACTATGTATGCCTCACTGGGGATAGGATTCATGCATCTCAAATCCCTCAAAAGATCTGGATGTACTGCGTCTCCTCATGAGTAACATTTCATAGCTCTTATCATACCCAATATCTCACATTCTTGTTCCTAACAACCTATTTGTTTGAGAGTCTAGTCCACACAAAGGAACCACGTCACTTGTGTTTTCTAGCACATGGTGCATAACTCCTTTTGCAATATCAAACTAGTGTGTGCTCTCCAACATTAACACTGTATTAATCCCACTATTATCATGTAGTTAGTCTTTGCATAGTAGTTAGGTCATATTACATTATGATTTTTCTCTTGGCAAAGGTTTCTATTTATTCGCCTATCCGGTCACCTACGTGATTTTTATCAAAACTATTGTGATACACACAAAAATAGTGTCCTCATTTAGTCACTATCTATTTCATTATTCATGTATTAATCATTAGCCATTATTCATTTGTCTCATATTGCATTCATTTCATTCATTAATCACTAGCCATTATTCATATTGTCTCATATTGCATTCATTCCATTCATTAATCATTAGCCATTATCCATTTGTCTCGTATTGCATTGTTCATTTCAGTTCATTAATCATTAGTCATTATCTATTGCATTGTTCATTTCATTAGTCATTATTCATTTGTTTCATATTGCATTTCATCCATTAATCATTAGTCATTATACCTTTGTCTCACATTGCATTCATTTCATTCATCATTAGCCATTATACATTACATTACTCATTTATTTAGTTGCAGTGTTCATTATTAGTACATTAAATTAAATCATTTGCATTGCTCATTTAGTTCATTATGTACATTGTTCATTCATTTATAGTTGCATTATCATTCCATTAGCATTATATATTTATAACCATCATATAGTACCATTTGCATCTTGCATTCCATTAGTTATACATCTTTTAGGGTTCAATCCTTTCATAAAGCATCATAAATACATACATCATTACAGTACATCCATACATGATGAAATATAAGCATTAACACATCACATCACATCTATACATATATATATTTGCATCTCATCCCTGCATCACAAATTTGTCAGTATCATATATATATCCATCCCATCCTGCATATCAGTCATAAGCATCATATACTATAAATATAACATCATAAGGGCATCACATCATATAAGCATATAACATCACAAAGATCCATACATCAGAGTCCTGTAGTCCAAAAATAGTCCATGTGTATATATATATATATATATATATATATATATCTCTCAAAAGTGTCATATCATACATCATCTGTCAAAAATGTGTCAAAAATGTGTATCCAAAAAATTTGAGAAGTGTCATGGCGGTGGCCGTGATGGTCCTGCTCCTCTGCTGGGACGTGGTGGTAACCCCAATGATCCCTGTGATGCTCGACTGGTGCTCTCTGACTGAGCCCTCTTAGAATATGTAGGCTCTTGTGCCTCCTCTGGCACTGCTCCATGGTAAAGCCCCATATAATACATGGCCTCTTAGCCTCTATGTCCTGCCTCTCTTTGAGCTGCCATGGCATCGGTCATCATCTGACCCAACCCTGCCGCACTACCTGCTAGCCACACTATATCGCGGTCTTCCCTGTACTCCTCAGCATGCCTCCGTGCTAAGTCCTGATCTACTGTCAGATCTTCTATCTATGTTGACATAGTTTCCAGCTCCTCCTCTTGGTCCCCAAACTCCTCTATCACAACGAACTCCCCACTGTCCACTCAAGCCTGTAAAATGTCCAGTGCCCGCTGCGCACTGTCCCCTCGAGTTGTCTCTAATGATAGCTCTTTCTGAACTCGGGTCACCTCTGTTTGCAGGCTGCTGGCTGTAGCCTATGCTATGGCTAATAATCCATGTAACCGTAGAATCTCAGCCTGTGCACTCACCTCAGTCACCTGAGATGTCACCAATAATCCCTGCACTCTCCCTAGCTCAGTCCGCAGGCTATCTCGCTTTGCTACAACTGTGTCGTGTGTCTCTTGGGATATGTAGCTCATTGGTGGTCCCTATCCTAGTGGAGGTCCCTATGGTGGTGGCCCCTATGGCAGATCTTGCCCCTGTACCTATATATCAAGTATAATAGGTGGCTACCCACCTACTGGTATCTGCACCTACCCCCTCTGCCTCGGTACTGCTACCCTAGGCCAGACTCTCCTCCTGGCCCCTTCATCTCCTTCATCATCATCATCATCATTCCCCTATCCCCCTCCATCTCCTCCAACCCTTGGCTGCTCATCCTCCTGAACAACCCCTGACACTGTCAGTCTCATGGGTCTGTGTGCCACCCACCACTATGCATATGCAGGAACTACCCCTACATCCTGTAGTGACTCCTGAGCCCTGATCCAGGGGACCTTGATCATGCCCATAATGATGCTCAGGCTATCCGTGGATCTACTCCAATCCCCCATACACTCCCTACCTCTCAGGTAACCAAGGGATGTGGAAACCCATCTGGTACCGCCTCCTACACCTGGCCCATCTGCCTCCGTACCTTGGATGGAATGTATCATGATATCATGTACGCTATCCTCCTAAACAGCCAGCAGTCAGTCTGCACGAACCTCATATAGTATGAATCATAAAATCCATCCTCTGCATACCCATCCTTCTGTGGGGTCTTATAGCCCCCGGCCTCGCATCCTGCATAGGGTGCCCATACTATAGCCCCCATCTCATCAAGTCTCCTGCGCTTGTATCCCTCTGAATCTATGGCCTCGTAACTAATCAACAGCCTGTACCTGCACACAAAGGGCTCATATGCCACCCGAGTCTCCTGATGTCTGATCGGTTGTGTGACCACTATATGCTCCCACGCCCATACTAATAAGAGCATACATCCAGGACCTAGTGCCCTACCCCTATAGTAGGTGCACATATGTAGATCATAGTATAACTGAACAAGGATGACGTATCCCTAGTAATACTGGTCGTCGTCCTTGACCATGCTGCTCAGCACTCATGCCCAGCCTATAGGGAAACCCTTGCCTGCATGATCAGGCATGAGACGTCCCCCTATCAATCTTGCCAGATATAGATCCATTCATCGTGGCTGTGGCTCCATGGTCATAGCTCCTGTCCATGACATCCACTGCCATGTAATCAATAGATCTGTAAACCTCCGTCTCAAAGCCATCTCCATATAGGCCTCTGATCCCTCCACACAGTACTCTAGTATGAGCCCCCAAATGGACACTCTGTAGATCCTCCATACATCATAGAGGGTGATAGTCGCTTCCCCTGTCAGGAAGTAGAAGCTTGAGGTGGTACTATGCCACCTCTTTATCAATGCAGATATAAGCACATTATGCGCTCAAAGATGCAGCCAATGCCACATGTGCTCTAGTCCACATAGTGTCACCACTCCCCACTCTGCTGCCGTGAGGTGCTGATCTAGCTCCATGGTCACTGGGTAGCACTCCCTGGCTTGAAATGTAATAGTCTCCTCCTGCAGTCAGCAAGTAAATGTTAGCAATCAGATAGCATGTTGGGGCATCAAAACATGTCCCAAGCCCGTTCGGGGCATCAAAAAATGCTCTTGGACCCTTTTCTTTTCTTTGCTTCTTCTCTTCCCTCCCATTTTTGGGCCAATCTACGCAGATGGTGGTTGACCCTCGCAGACGGTGGACTTCGCAGTTTCTAGTCTACGAAAATGATGGATCTTCGCAGATGTCAGTCTTCGGAGACGGCGGTTTAGGCTGTCGCCTCCCTTGCCACGCAGACGGCGGTGTTATACATCGCTGTCTCCGCTACGCATTTTTTCCTCCCCTGCCCTCGCAGACAGAGATCAATCAAATTTTTTTCTGCATAGATGACTGTCACCTATCGGTCATCTATGAGGACGGCGGTCTTTCGATCACCATCTATGCAGACGGTAGACAGGCAATCACCGTCTATGATGCGCGTCTGTTTAGGGGCATTTATTACACCTAACTACCCTACCAAAATATTAAATGAGTAAATGACAGAGTTGGTGCTCGACTACTCACTGGTGTTCCTACATCCGCAGGTCGCTGGTGCACCCGGATGCGCTCCCCAAGCTGTGCTCGCTCTCGTTGTATTGCCATTGCTCTCTTCTTCTTCTCTCTTTTTGCTCTTTGTGAGTAAAAGTGACTTGTCCATGGGCCCCGGTAGACTATTTATAGCCCCTAGGGACCCATTTCTTCCGTCGGCCTCCTCTTTTTCTGTTCTGGTCCCTATTTTCCCTCCATTCTTCCTGGACACGCCATGCAATTGGTCTACTTCCCCCATTTTCTTACCTTTTTGAGAAAATTTTATTAAAATTTTTTATTTTTTCTTATTATTTTCTCGAGGCGGCACCCTCCTCCGCTCTCGCTACCGTAGGTTTTCTGACCTCTCTGAGGCATCTTATTTTCTTTTCTTTGATGCAATGTCATTTTCGACGATACATCAAAGAGGGGCAAAATGTAGACGTCCAAAATCGTCCTTATATTAATTTAATTAATATTCCCATAACATTATAGTTAATTTTAATTAATTATATTTGTTATATTCTTCTATCTATTTAATTA
>MU225525.1:2278174-2292343 GCA_018584345.1 Thuja plicata
TTAACTAAGGTTAATTAAGCTAATTTCTTGATTCCTACAACAATTAGTCCTAATTATTTGCTCACACATGTGTGAGCAAATTTTCAAAAATTGACTTTTCCAAATAATCCTTATTTGGTGCCAACAATATTTCTTACACCTATGATGACACCTTCTTACCCTTTCCAAAAGTGTCTCATTGGTCCAAAACTCATACACCCTCTTACACCTTCTTACAAGATCTTTCACATGTGTACTTTAAGTACACTTTGACCCATCACATCCAAAGTTGCTCACACATGTGTGAGCAAAGTGGGCCTCTTGCATGACTTATGTGCTCCTCATGTGACACCTATGTGGATGACACATGAGCTCCACCTCATCCAAGCCCTCTCTCTCCTCCAAAAACTCTATAAATAGAGGCCTTTGTCAAGAGCAAATCATCTCTCATTTATGCATTGTTATCATGCTAATTTAGTTCTAGATTTCTTTGAAGCATTTAGTATCTTTCATAGCAATTTTAGTTTTTAGTTCATGCTTAGTTCATACTTGCAATCTAGATATTACATGTTAGGATTAATGGAATGAACTTAGTTTATTTTCATTGAATCTTGCATAACATTTTAGTATTAGCCTTGCATTAACATGTTTGATGAAGACTTGAGACAAGTTCCTCATACTTGCTCTTGAGTTTTTCACTCTCTTAGTTGCATTCAATCAATCTAGTGGGATCTAAATATTGTGTTGGGAGAGCACACCCTCAAACCTCTCTAAGAGCAAATCAACAAGGCAAATATTGTGTAGGTTTGTTTGGAATTGCATGTCTAAGCGTGCTCCCAATAGGTAGATTTCTAACATATACAAGTCCATTACCTCTTTGATCAATATAATCACTTATACCTTTGCTCCACACTGTTCTACTCTATGATGTTGTCTCACTGTTCATCGGTGTCTACAGAATCTAGCTCTTTCTTTTAGCTTGTTGATCAAGACTGAAATAAGACTTTCTTCTCCTCCAGATTCTCTTTTGCATCTTTCCTCTTTTCTCTTGTTCATCCCACTCAATTCATAATGAATTGGGTTTGTCTCTATATAGACATGATTTCCTCTTTTCTTGGCTTTCTTGATTCTTGGTGTGTTCCACAATTCTTGCCAATAGATTTAAAGCAAACTCTAGTTTTATCTCAAAGAGATCTTCTTGCCAACTAGACAAATCAGCTTTAAATCAGTTACTTATGTTTGGATTTATCTAGATTATTAAAAGAATGATAAGTATCTGTTAGTTTTATCTTTAGCTTCTTGACAGTTAAACATTTTGTCATTTTCTGAACTCTCTTTTCTGTCGGTCAACTCTTTTAGTTAGTTGTTGGTGATAACTAATTGTCCCGTCGGCGTGACTTCAATTTTCATCGAGATATCTATCCTTGTCTTTTTCATCGGGCAACACTAAAATTCCATCCATCGGGTTACACTGTGTTTTTCTCATTGAAAAATACTATAACTTTGCTCGTCGATAATGTTGTGCATTTGCTCGTCAGGTAACATTGTGACTCTGCTCTTTTACTCTGACCGTCGGTGTGCACTCCATCGGTGTATGCAGTCACTTAGTGAATACTTAACTTATATATATTAATGATAGCATAGCCTTTGATTCATTGGTTCCTTGAAGTCTTTGGTAGTATTTCTATGACCATATAGATTATATCAAGTTGACATCAATGACAATACAATATATTAACTAATTTAATACCTTGCATGATCACCAACTTAACATCTTCAAATATTCAATCAGTTACATGTCATCAATCTCTCCCTTTGGCATTGATGGAAACATAATACATTATCATACTATACTATTGCTAATACAATATGAAACATACAGTTTCATCAAGCTTTCCTAATGTAACTATTACAAATGTCTGGCTTTCGGTAAGCTCAAATAGTTTAGATTTGATTCTTGCAGCTTTCTGTCTGTCTTCAATCCCTTCACTGGATAGGTGTAGAATATTTCTTTCTTTGATGTGATGTGTTTTTCGTCTATATCAAATTCTCTCCCTTTGACTGTTCCCCTTCTGTTGATGTCTCTTGTCAGCAATTCTCTTCCTTTGTGTGTACTCTTGCTTTCTAATTACATCTCTCCCTTTGGATACTTTGATGGATATAATCTCTCCTTGAGATGATAATGGATAAATATCTTCCTTTGATAGCAATTCCAAACAAACATCTTTGTCAAACAAAGTTTTGACCGTAATGTCAAATGGATCCTTTCTATCCATAATATATCCTTTCTATCCATAATATATTCCTTGAATTTCCCAATCCATCGGTAATAAATTTGGTGCTTGGAGTAGATAGATACCTTGCAATTTATGGATGTATCTTTGAAGTCCATCTTTCTACTTGCATCAACATGAATGATATTCTGATAATATGTAGGCTGATGTAGCCTTCTAGTCATCCTACTGACTAGTAGACAAGGGTCTGACCCCTAGTCTCTTTCTCAAGTATGCAAATGCATCCTTGGGTAGTGGCTTGGTGAAGATATCGGCCAATTGTTCCTTTGATTGCACATATTCAAGTATCACTTCCTTTTCCTAAACTTGTTCTCTCAAATAATGATACTTTATGGCAATATGCTTTGTTTTAGCATGCATGACTAGATTCTTGGAAATGTTTATTACACTGGTATTGTCACAATAGATAATCACTGGCTCTAGAATTTGCATATGCATACCTTCCAGTAATTGTTTGATCCATGCAATATTTGAGCATTTTGCAGATGCAACAACATACTCTGCCTCTATAGTAGACTGAGAGATGCATCCTTACTTCTTGTTGATCCATGTGACAAGTCTGTCACCCATAAAGAATTCTCCTCCAGTTGTTCTGTTCCGGTCATCAATATTTCTAGCCCAATCAATGTCGGTAAAGACCTTAAGTTCAAATTTTCCTTCTCTTCTATACCATAAGCCATATTCATTGGTATTCTTCAGATATCTTAGGATTCTTTTCACAACAGTCATATGTGATTCCCTGGGATTAGCAGAGAATCTTGAAATAATTTCTACTACATGTGCAATATCTGGTCTAGTATGTATAACATACACGAGTTTTCCAATCATTGATCTGTACAAATTTTGATTTACCTCTGATGACTTGTCCTCCTTTGTCAGTTTGCATCCAGTAGCCATCAGTGTTCCAACTACTTTGGACTCTTCCATCTTGAATATTTTCAGTACTTCTTTGATGTACTTAGATTGTATAATGAAAATACCTTCATCTTGTTGCATGATATGCAAACCAAGAAAGAACTCAATCTCTCCAAACATAGACATCTCAAATTCTTTTCTCATTTCATTAGAAAATGATTTGCATAGCATATCATTGCCTCCAAAAATGATGTCATCAACAAATATCTCAACAATAAAAATGTTAGTATCAGTATCTTCCTTCAAATAAAGGTTATTGGTTTTACTAATCCTTACAAAGCCAATACTTATAAGATAGAAATGAAGTATTTCGTACCAGGTTTAGGGTGCTTGTTTCAATCCATACAAGGCTTTGTGTAGTCTACATACCATGTTCCTCTTGTTTGGATCAACAAACCCTTCTGGTTTCTCAATGTATACCTCTTCCTCAATTATTCCATTCAGGAATGCAGACTTGACATCCATTTGGTATACCTTGAAGCCTTTATATGCAGCATAATAAAGCAATATTATCACTCCTTCTAGCCTATAAATGGGTGCAAAGGTCTCTCCATAGTCAATTCCTTCTTCTTGTGCATATCTCTTGCATACTAGTCTTGCTTTATTTCTGGTGACTTCTCCATTCTCATTCAGCTTATTCCTGAATAACCATTTTGTACCACTGACAATATTGTCATCTAGTCTTGGTACAAGTATCCATGTCTTTTTTTTTCTCTATCTTCTCAATCTCTTCATTCATAACACTTATCCATTCATCATTATCTAGTGCATCATTGACATATTTGGGCTCATAATCACAAATAAGACATCTTGTATATAGAGACTTACTTCCGGTTCTCATGCCAACCTTCTTGTCTCCTATGATTTGGTTCTATGGATGATTCCTTCTGACATATCTTGCAAGTATAGGTTCAATCCTTTGTCTATCATCTTGATCATCATTCTATTCTCCATTTTGTTCTTCATCACTTTGTGCATCATTTTGAGCAATGTTCTGATCATCAGTATTTGCAGCCTGATTCTCAGGTACAATGATCTGTTGCTTGGGAGCTCTACATTGTTGGTTGGGTAGAGTGTCAGGTTCCTCATTGTAAGAAAACTTGATGTAGTCCTCTATCTCTTTAGTTCTTTCCATTTCATTCTTCTCTGTAAATTCATCTATCTTTACATTTGCACTTTTAACAATTTTGTTAGAGGCTTTATTAAGACATTTATAAGCCTTGCTTTTGGTGGAATACCCTATAAATATTATCTCATCACTCTTGGCGTCAAGTTTTCCATTTCTTTCATCTTTTAAGATATAACATTGACTACCAAAAATTTTGAAGTAACTTACATTGGGTGTGTAACCATACCAAAGCTCATAAGGTGTCTTCTTGGTGTCTTTCTTCAATTGTACTATGCAATGTGTAAACAACAGTACTAACAGCTTCCCTCCAAAATATTTGGGTGATCCCTTTCTCTATCATCACTGTCCTTGCACAATCAACTATGGATCTATTCCTTCTTTCAGCTATTTCATTTTGTTGTGGTGTTCTTGGTGCAAAGACATGTCTTTTGATTCCATGCTCATTACAAAAGTTAGTAAATTCATAAGATATAAATTTCCCTCATCTATCTGATCTTAAGCATTTTATTTCCTTACCACTTTGTTTCTCAACCATTTCTTTGTACCATTTAAACATCTTGAATGCTTCTGATTTATCTTTTAGAAACATGATTGTCATCATTCTAGAAAAATCATCAACAAAGAGAATAAAATATTTATCTCCATATTAACTATTTATCCTTATGGGTCCACATAAATCATTATGGACTAATTCTAGAATTACATTAGATGTATGGGTTTTTCTTTTGAAACTAGACTTTGTCATCTTACCTTTTTAACAATTCTTACACATGATGTTGTTGGGCTTAGTCATCGTCGGTAAGCCTCTTACATTTCTCTTTTTGCTTATCTTTACCATGTTGTCAAAGTTCACATGACACAATCTTTTGTGCCACAACCATATGTCTTCATTTGTAGCAATCAAACAAGTGGTGGAACAGTATCATTGAGATAGAATAAGTTACCTTTTGTCTGCTCACTGGTACCAATCAGATTCAAATTTCTTAAATTATTAAATATATTTACCTTCTTATTTTCAAATGCTACTCCGTGACCTGAATTATTCAACTGAGAAACACTCAATAGATTATAATTCAATCCATTTACCCAATAAGTATTTTCACATTTTATCTGGTTATTCAACATTATTGTTCTTCTACCTTCAACTGGACAAGGTGAATCATTACCCATTCTTACTGAACCACCATTGTAGTATTCAAAAGTCTCAAAATTTTTCTTGTCACTGGTCATATGGTGTGTGCAGCCACTATCTATGATCCAAACATCATTTTTACTAACTTTAGATATGAGAGTTGTTTCTACATACCTTTCTTCATCATCATCTGAATCATCTTTCACTGCTACAAACACCATCTTGATATCTTCATTAGATTTGGTGCTAGTATCTTCATCTTTTGCATTTTGCTATGTAACTATCCTTATTTCCTTTGTCCTTTTAGTCTCGGGTATCTGTTCTTTCTGATTGTCGGTAGCTTCTATAATCACCTTTGTCAGCCTTCTTTTCAAATGATCGGTCATTACTTCTATCATCTTTTCTTCTATTAGGACATCTTGCAGCAAAGTGTCCAATCTCTTTATAATTAAAATAAACAAGTGGTAATTTACCTTTGCCTCTCTGCATTCTTCTAGCTATAAGTGCTTCAATTTCATCAAGATCTTCTTCTTCACTTTCACTATCTTTCCTCATAGTGTTTTTATGACTTAATCTACTTATTCTCATTGAAGATTTGAATACAAAATCTATGTTTGGTAAGACACTATTATCAAATTTATTCATCTCAAATGAAATCAGTCTTCTAATTAAACTGTCTATAGTAACATTGCTATTTTCTACTGCTCTCATTTCTTGTATGGAAGATACTCTAATAGCATAAGTAGGCAGTAAGGTTCTTAGAATTTTACTTACCACTGAATCTTCTTCTAGTACACCTCCAACTCCTTGGATAACATTGACTACCTCTTTGATTCTTGTTCTATACTGAGTGATGTTTTCACCTTCTTTCATTTTGAGATCATCAAACTTTCCTCTAAGTCTTTTTGCCTTGGCTCTCAAAACATTATTGTCACCACCATGTACAAGCATAAATTTGTCCCACATCTGCTTTGCAGTCTTGCATGTTTTGACATCTTCAAATTTAGCATCGGAGAATGAGGAAGAAAGCTCTATCATCATGCAGTTGTCTTCATGCTTCTCTCTCATTTGTTTAATTGTTGGTGCACCTATGGGCAACACATATTCAGCATCTAAGTGTTGAGTAACATCATTACCAATACCTGATAAGTGGAGTCTTATTCTGCTCTGCCATGAAGTAAAATTGTCTTTGTTTAGCTTGGGCACATCTCATCTCTTCATCTTATGATCTTTAGCTTAGGTCTTGAAACCTTCCTTCTAAGCACATAAGCTCTGATACCAATTATTAGTAATAATTGAGAGGGGGGGGGGGGGGGAATCAGTGGCCNGGGGGGGGGGGGGTGAATCAGTGGCCTCAAAAATTAATCCTTAAATCAACCCTTAAAACTTATAACCACAGATTATGCCTCTAGTTATCTTTTTTCCTACAAGATGAATGCCTTGAAATACTTATATGAATTTTCTACTTGTTGGATTTCTTTGTTAAACCTTCCTTTTTATGTTTACCGATAAGCAATCACCTATTTACCGAAACACAGTAAATATGCAGAGTATACCGATCAATCTAGAATTGCATATGTGAAATGTAAACCAATAAAGTAATAAAACATAAACACATAACACATGGATTTTTAACATGAAAACCCTGTTAAGGGAAAAACCACTAGGACCAGTACCCCAAATTTTCACTCTTCTAAAGTGAGCCCTATTAAGAGCCAACCCCATTAAAGGTTACAAACACATTGTTAGGTGTGACCTTGTTAGAGGATTTAAAGATAGTTTATCACCTAGTATCTGGCATCTAATGCTACCATCCTTGATCAAACACTCACTTGGCCTGTCAATAGGTATCGGGCATATCCAATGCTACTTTCATGATCAAAATTTTTGATACTCCCTGGGATTTATCTCAATTGGAAAATACTTTTAAGTCTTGCTTGCTTAAGAGACTTGATGCTTCAATGGTTAAACTAAAACACTAATGATCTGTTCATACATATAACTCAATTGCATATTTTTAGATCTATTGTAAGTCCATTACCTCTCTGATCAATATAATCACTTATACCTTTTCTCCACACTATTCATCGGTGTCTGCAGAATCTAGCTCTTTCTTCTAGCTTGTTGATCAGGACTGAAAGAAGACTTTCTTCTCCTTCAGATTCTCTTTTGCATTTTTTCTCTTTTCTCTTGTTCACCCCACTCAATTCGTAATGAATTGGGTTTGTCTCTATATACACATGATTTCCTCTTTTCTTGGCTTTCTTGATTCTTGGCGTGTTCCACAATTCTTGCCAATAGATTTAAAGCAAACTCTAGTTTTATCTCAAAGAGAAATTCTTTCCAACTAGACAAATCACTTTAAATCAGTTACTTATCTCTGGATTTATCTGGATTATTAAAACAATGATAAATATCCATTAGTTCTATCTTTAGCTTCTTGATAGCTAAGCATTTTTTTATTTTCTGAACTCTCTATTTTGTTGGTCAACTCTTTTAGTTAGTTGTCGGTGATAACTAACTATTCTATTGGTGTGACTTCAGTTTTCATCAGGATCTCTTTCCTTGTATTTTCCTTCGAGAAACACTGAAATTTTGTCCGTCGGGTTACACTGTGTTTTTCTCATCAAATAACACTATAAATTTTCTCATCGGTAATGTTGTGCATTTTCTCGTCGAGTAACATTGTGACTCTACTCTTTTACTATGACCATCGGTGTGCACTCCGTCGGTGTATGCAGTCACTTAGTGAATACTTGACTTATATGTATTACTGATAGCATGGCCTTTGATTCATTGGTTCCTTGAATTCTTTGGTAGTATTTCCATGACCATACATATTATAACAAGTTGACATCAATGACAATACAATACATTAACTAATTTAATTCCTTGCATGATCGTCAACTTAACATCTTCAAACATTCAATCAGTTAAATGTCATCAATTATATCAATGTTAGAATAACTGAGAGGGGGGATGAATTAGTGGCCTAAAAATTATTCCAATAAATCAACCACAAAAACTTTACATCTTAAATATAAACCTCAACTTATCTTCACTCCTACAAGATGAATGCCTTGAAATAATCTTAACAAATAAATATTGCTCGGAGTTCATTGTTAAACCTTATTCATACTGTTTACCAATTAGCATTCTTTCATTTACCAAAATACAGTAAATTACTTAGTGTATACCGATCAATCCAGATTTAGATATGTGTAATGCAAAACACATTGACACATGGATTTTTAACGCGGAAACCTTGTTAAGGGAAAAACCACTCGGGACTGATAACCCAAAATTTTCACTCTTCTCAAGTGAGCTTGGTGAAGATCCAACCCTATTAAAGGTTACAAACACACTGTTAGGTGTGACCTTGCTAGAGGATTTAAATAGAATAGTTTTTCACTTGATTTCTTGCATCTCTATCCTACCTTTATGGCCAAACCCAGTGTAGTTTGTCAATTGGTATCGGGCATCTCTATGCTATCTTCATGACCAAACCTTTTGATACTCCTTAGGATGTATCTCAATATATAAAGGATTATTAATTCCTACTTAGTTAAGTGACTTTATGATCCAATGGTTAAATTGAAATAGTATATGATTTATTCACATATA
The DNA here is from genome assembly GCA_018584345.1 of Thuja plicata. Lineage (NCBI taxonomy): Eukaryota > Viridiplantae > Streptophyta > Pinopsida > Cupressales > Cupressaceae > Thuja > Thuja plicata. The sequence continues at coordinate 2,287,248 of MU225525.1, forward strand.
CAACTATACTTTACAGATTTTTAGATCTATTGTAAGCTCATAATACCTTTCTGATCAATGTATCTTTTCAATACCTTTACTCCACTTGTTTCTTTTTGGTGATGATTTGCTTCCTTGTTGCTAAGTGTCTATAGAATTCTCTGTTCTTCATCTTGATTGATAAGGTCTCATTGAAGTATTTCTTCATTAGTGTCTCTTCATTATCCTCTTCTCTATTCACTCCCCTAATTCATTATGAATTGTCTTTTCTCTTTATATACATGATTTCACCATTTCTTAGTTCTTTGAATTTCTTGTTCTTGGCATGATCTGCAATTCTGGCCAATCTTGCTTTAAAACTATACTTCAATTTTATCCCTTAGATTTCTCTATGACAACTGGAATAAAACAACTTTATATCTCTCGCTTATCTCCAGCTTTAACTTGTCGATAAAAACAATATTAACAACTAGTTAACTCCTTCTTTAGCTCTTTCTAGCTAAGTCTTTTGTCATTTCTGAACTTCAGTTCTTTTCAGCGTTTAACTCCTTGTTAGCTTTGGTCAAAACTTTAGTTCTCCGTGGGCATCTCCATCGGGGTTGTCTGTCTGTCAGGGTTGTTTGTCTATTGAGAAACACTATGATTCTACTTGTCAGTAATGCTTGTGATTCTACTCATCAGTAATGCTTGCTTGGTTTTCTTTCTTGGGTATCACTGTGACTTTGCTCTTAGGGTTCTCTATCCATCAGGGTGCACTGCCCGTTGGTGTTTGTAGTCACTTAGTGAATACTGATCTTTTATACATTACTGAAAGCATAATACTTATCTTTCTGGTTCTCTAAAGTCTTTGACACTTTGTATATAACCAATTATATTATATCAAGTTGACATCAATGACAATACAATACATTAACTGATTTAATGTATTGCATTAACTTTCTACATTTTGGTGATCATCAGCTTAACATCTTCAAACATTTAATCAGTTATGGTTCATCAATCTCTCCCTTTGGCATTGATGTCAAAACACTACATTATTACTAATATAATATGAAATATATCAGTTGTCATTCATCAATCTACCAATCTTATTGTTCTATAACCAATACAAATGTCTGGCTCTTGGTAAGCTCATATAGCTTAGATTTGTTTCTTGTAGATTACTTTCTTTAATCTTCAATCTCTTTACTAGATAGATGTATCAGCTTCTGATTCTGATCGGTGCTCTCCCTTGGTTAGTTCCTTTCCTTAAACATCTCTTTTTCCTTTGACAATAATCTCTCCTTTTGTATGTATTTTCTCTCTCATCTGGATATTCTCTCCCTTACAGGTTACATTTCTTCCATCTAGATATTCTCCCCCATTAGGTGCATCTCTCCCTTTGAATATTATCTCCCTTGGAATCTCTCTCCATTTGGATATGATGGATATTTCATATTTAATCTCTCCCTTTGGATATTCACTCTCCCTTTGACAACAATGCCAAAGTTATTCCTCTTTTCTCTTTATTTAATATATTCCTTGAATTTCCCTTCCGTCAGCAACATAGCTCTATATTAGCCAAAATTATCTCTGGTGTTTAGTGTAGATAAGTACCTTGATATGTACAGATGTATCTTTGCAGTCCATTTATTTACTTGCACCAACATGAATGATCTTCTGATTTGTGTATAGGCTGATGCAATCCCCTAGTCAGCTTACTGACCGATAGACAAGAGTCGGACCCCTAGTCTCTCTCTTAGGTACTCAAATGTATCTTTAGGCAATGGATTTGTGAATATGTTAGCTAATTATTCCTTTGATTGAACATATTCCAGTATAACTTCTTTTTCTTTCACTTGTTCTCTTAAGTAATGATACTTGATTGCTATATGCTTAGTCTTAGCATGCATGACTAGATTTTTTGATATGTTAATTGCACTAGTATTATCACAATAGATAATCATTGGTTTAAAAACTTCATATTTATAACTTCTAGTAATTGTTTGATCTATGTAATATTTGAGCAGTTTGCAGCAGCAACCACACATTCTTCTTCTGCAATAGATTGTGAGATGCATCCTTGCTTCTTTCTGATCCATGTGACAAGTCTGTCGCCCATGAAGAATGCTCCTCTAGTTGTGATCTTCCTGTCATCTAAATTTCTTTCCCAATCAACACCTGTATAGACATGAAGCTCAAATTTTCCTTCTCTTTTATACCATAAGCCATAGTCTTCGTTTTTCTTTAGATATCTCAGAATTCTCTTAACAACAGTCATGTGTGATTCTTTGGGATTAACAGAGAATCTTGCAACTATTCCAACTGCATGTTCTATATATAGTCTGGTATGAAAAACATAAATTAGTTTTCCAATCATTGATCTATATAGGGTCTGATTTACCTCATTTGACTTATCTTCCTTTGTCAGCTTACATCTAGTTGCCATAGGTGTTCCAACTGGATTGGAATATTCCATCTTGAATATCTTCAGCACTTCCTTGATGTATTTGGACTGTGTAATATATATGCCTGCATCTTGTTGAAGAATCTGTAGACACAGAAAGAATTTGATCTCCCCAAACATAGACATTTCAAACTCTTTGCTCATTTCATTAGCAAAAGATTTACATAACATATCATTACCCCCAAATATGATATCATCAAAAAATATTTCAGCAATCAGAATGTTATCACCAGTATCTTCTTTTAAATATAAATTACTATTTTCACTTGTTCATACAAACCCAATGCTTATGAGATAGGAGTGAAGTCTTTCATACTAGGCTCTAGGTGCTTGTTTCAATCCATACAAGACTTTATGTAGTCTACATACCATGTTTCTCTTGTCTGGATCAACAAACCCTTCTGGTTGTTCAATGTATAACTCTTCTTCCAGTATTCCATTCAAGAATGCAGATATGACATCCATATGGTATACCTTGAATCCTTTGAAGGAAGCATAAGAAAGAATAATTCTAAATCCTTCTAGTCTAGCAACAGGTGCAAAGGTTTATCCATAATCAATTCCTTCTTCTTGTGCATACCCCTTGCATACTAATCTTTCTTTATTCCTTGTGAATTCTCCATTCTCATTCAACTTGTTTCAGAATATCCATTTGGTACCAATGACATTCTTGTCATCTGGTCTCGGTACTAGTGTCCATGTCTTGTTCTTCTCAATCTGTTCTATTTCTTCATTCATAGCAGTGACCCTTTCTTCATTTTCAAGTGTAGTATTAATAGATTTAGGCTCAAAATCACAAATTAAACATCTAGTGTTCAGTGACTTATTTCTTGTTCACATTCCAGCCTTCTTGTCTCCTATGATCTGGTTCTACGGATGATGTCTTTTGACATACTTGGAAATTTTTGGTTAAGCTTTATGTTCATCATTTTTATCATCATCTTGACCTTCATTTTGATCTTCATTGCTCAGAACATTATTTTGATTATTTTCCTGATTTTCGGTATTTGTAGCCTGATGATCAGATGCAATGTTCTATTGCTCAGGAGTGATATGTTGTTGCTCAGGTAGAGTGTTAGGTTGTTTAGTGTAAATAAACTTGATTTAGTCTTCTGGTTCTTTGCTACTTTCCTCATCATTTTTCTCTGCATATACATCTATTTTGACATTTTCACTTTCAATGATCTTGTTAGAGGACTTGTTAAGAGATTTATAAGCCTTGATCTTGGTGGAATACCCTAGAAAGATACCTTCTTCACTTTTGGATTCAAGATTTCCATTTATTTTATCTTTCCAAATATAACATTGACAACCAAAAATTCTGAAGTAACTTACGTTGGGTGTGTAACCATACCATAGCTCATAGGGTGTTTTCTTGGTGTCTTTCTTCAATTGTACTCTGTTCAATGTGTAGACAGCGGTACCGACAACTTCCCTCTAGAAAGTTTGAGTGATTCTTTTCTAAATCTTCAGTGTTCTTGCACAATGAACAATGGATCTATTTGTCCTTTCAGCAATCTCATTTTGTTGAGGTGTTCTTAGTGCAGAAACTTGTCTTTTAATTCCATGCTCATTGCAAAAGTTAGTGAATTCATCAGAAATAAATTATCCTCCTCTATCTGATCTTAAACATTTCAATTCCTTACCACTTTGTTTTTCTACCATAGCTTTATACCATTTAAACATATTGAATGCTTCTGATTTTTCTTTTAAGAACATAACTGTCATCATTCTAGTATAATCATCTACAAAGAGAATGAAATACCAATCCCAATAGTAACTCTTTGTCCTCATGGGTCCACATAGATCAACATGGACTAATTCTATAATAACATCAAATGTATGGGTTTTTCTCTTGAAACTAGACTTTGTCATTTTACCTTTTTGACAAATCTTACACATGATATGCTCGAGCTTTGACATGCTTAGTAAGCCTCTTAATTTCATTTTATTTCTTATCTTAATCATGTTGTCAAAATTCACATGACATAGTCTCTTATGCCATAGCCATATGTCTTCATTTCTAGCCATTAAACAAGTGGTGTTTATATCATCAAGATAGAATCGGTTACCTTTTGTCTGTTCACCAGTTCCAATCAACCTTCCTACTTTATTGAACATCTTTTCCTTCTTATTCTCAAATGCTACTCGGTGAAATGTGTTATTTAGCTTTGAAACACTCAATAGATTATAATTGTATAGTCGGAAAATGGAAGCACTTCCATTGTAGACGTGTTTAGACTTTCAAGTAAGAGGTTTGGGGTCATGGCAAGTGCCTTGAATGGGTTCCTAACTTTGACATGGCTTCCTCCCCATTCTGTTCCTCTTTCCACTCCTGTTTGGCCTGATTTCTACATTCTAGATGGAAGACTAGTGATTCTGGGCTTCAAGGTCAAGGTTGAATTTTAGGTCTATGTCGACCTCAACCCTAACCTAGGTCAGGGTCAACCTCGACCTTAACCCAGGGTTCAGATCCTGGGGTCCTGCAGTTTCAGGAGGTCGGCCTTCACAAAAAGTATTTCCCGCTTCCAGGTCGGCTGTTTTAGGTTCCGAAGCATTGATTCTGAAATTATATTTAATATAGGTCCTCTCCTAGGGGTAAAGGCTTTAATGGGATTTAATTCTCCTATGTAGGCCTCCTTGGAAGATTGTTCCCTAATTTCATATAAAA
>MU225525.1:2306525-2319847 GCA_018584345.1 Thuja plicata
ATCCATTTTCATGAAGGAGATCCATTGGAGGCCATTGAAGGATTGAAGCTACAAGGTGCCCTTTTGGTGATCTCTCCATCCATCTTCTTCCAATCCTTTTCCCAATTCAAGAACCCATTCAAGACTTTGTGTTGGAGATCTACAAGCAAGAGATTGAAGACATCCTACCTTTCTACATTCTACATTTGAAGCATACTTGTGGATTCAAGGATTTGAATACGCCACAAGGAATTTTTCAAGCAAGGTGAATTTATGCATTTACTTTTTCCATTTCTGCAATTTCAATTACATATATTTGAGGCTAATTCCAAAAATGGGGTTTGACCAAGGCAAACCCCTCCCCCACAATAAAACAATCTCCTTTTTCTTGCAGGTACAGGTATAGAATAGTGGATTTTAACCCAGATCTGGATATCCTTTTCGGCAAACTTTTGGGATCCACGAACAAAGTCACTTTCAGATTTGTGCAGGTCAGTGTCAACATTATTGGGTCAGGGTTGAGATTTTTGGGTCAAGGTTGACCTTTTTCATAAGATGACATCAAAATGAAAAATTATTTCTAGGTTTTGTTTGTCTCTGCGTTTTGGTTTGGTATCAACTGTTAGCTTTTCCAGAAACAGTCTATAGACCTTAGAAAATAGCATTCTTTGATCTGTAATATTTTAAGGTTAGTGCATTTCTTTGATCTTTTCAATTACATTCATATATCATTTCTATATGTATAAATTAAATAATTTAAGGTATCTCCTTTGTTATTTTCCTTTCCAAATAGTTGATTCATTTGTGCATTAACCCTTCTCTTGGGTTGATCAACTTGGATCTCCCATTTGTGCATTTGGGAATAGAAAAGGAACATCTTATTTTCTCCTTAATCACAATTGCAATACATAATCAATTCAATTCAATCAAGGTTAAAAGAATCTAAGACAATGTAGGTAATTCAAAGAACAATCTACAGATTAACACCTTATATTTCAAGATAATCAATTCACAAACAATCTATAAATCAAATAAATCATTTCTATACTTTATCTATTACATTTTAGTAACAAAATTCTATTTCATATGTTACAATAATTAATTCCTTTTACCTAGTATGCATTTTCACATTTGATCAGGTTATTCAACATTATGGTTCCTTTACCTTCAATTGGACAAGGTGAGTCATTACCCATTCTTACTAATCCACCATTATAATAATCAAAAGTTTCAAATTTTTTTTTTATCACTGTTCATGTGGTGAGTGTAACCACTATCTATAATCAGACATCATTCTTACTAACCTTAGATATGAGTGGAGTCTCAACATACCTTTCTTATTCATCTGAATCATCCTTCATGGCTACAAATACCATCTCAATGTCTTCATCAGATTCAGTGTCAGTGTCTCCAGCTCTGTTCTCAGCCAGTTAACAAGCTTTCTTCCCTTTTTCCTTGTAGTCTCAGGTATCTCTTTTGTCATATTTTTGGTTTCTTTAGTAATCTCATTCATCACCTCTATCAAACTTCTTTTCATATATTCTGTCATTACTTTTGTCATCTCTTGTTCTGTTAGGACATCTTGTAGTAAAGTGTCCAATCTCTTTACAATTAAAACACACAAGTGGTAATTTACCTTTGTATCTACATTTTCCTCTCTGCAATATTCTAGCCATTAGTGCTTCAATCTCATCAAGTCCTTGGTCATCACTATCACTTTCACTATCATTCGTCATTGTTTGTTTATGACTTGACTTGCTTATTTTCAAACAAGATTTGAATGCAGACTCTATAGATGGTAAGACACTATTATCAAAGTTATTCATCTCAAATCAAATTAGTCTACCAATCAGACTATCTAGAGTAACATTATTGTTTGCAACTGCTCTCATTTCTTGTATAGCAGATGCTCTAATAACATATACATGGAGTATAGTTATTAGAATTTTACTTACCACTGTCTCTTCTTCAAGTATACCTCCAACTCCTTAGATATCATTGACTATCTCTTTTATTCTACAACTATACTGAGTGATATTTTCTCCTTCTTTCAACCTTAGGTCATCAAACCTCCCTCTTAGGTTTTCTGCCTTGGCTCTTAGTACATTAGCATCTCCTCCATGTACCAGCTTTAATTTTTCCCACATTTGCTTTGCAGAGGTGCAGGTTTTGACATCTTAAAACTCAACATCAGAGAGTGAGGAAGCAAGTTCTATCATCATGAAATTGTGCTCATACTTTTCTCTCAATTGCTCAAGTGTGTGAGGTCCTATAGGAAACACAAATTTAGTATCCAAGTATTGAGTAACATCATTTCCAATACCTAATAGGTGGAGTCTTATTCTGCTTTGCCATGATGCAAAGTTGTCCTTGTTCAACTTGGGCACATCTTGTTTGCTCATCTTGTGATGTTTTTCATAGGTCATGAAACCTTCCTTCTAAGAAAACAAGCTCTGATACCAATTGTTAGAATAACTGAGGGGGGGGGGGGTGAGTCAATGGCCTCAAACATATTCCAATAAATAAACCACAAAAAATTTATATCTTAAATACAAACCTCAAGTTATCTTCAGTCCTACAAGATGAATGCCTTGAAATAATCTTAACAAATAACTACTGCTCGGAGTTCACTATTAAACCTTATTCTTACTATTTACCGATTAGCAGTCTTTCATTTACCAAAATATAGTAAATGACTTAGTGTATACCAATCAATCCAGATTTAGTTATGTATAATGAAAAACACTAAAGTAATGAATCATAAACACATTGACACATGAATGTTTAATGTGGAAACCCTATTAAGGGAAAACCCACTTGGGATCGGTAACCAAAAATTTTCAGTCTTCTGAAGTGAGCTCGGTGAATATCCAACCCTATTAAAGGTTACAAACATACTGTTAGGTGTGACCTTGTTAGAGTATTTAAATAGAATAGTTTGTCAATTGATATATGACATCTCTATGCTACCTTTATGACCAAACCTAGTGTAGTTTGTCAATTCCTATCTGGCATCTCTATTCTATCTTCCTTACCAAAATTTGATACTCCTTAGAATGTATCTCAATATATAAATAATTGTTAAGTCTTTCTTAGTTAAGAGACTTTCTGATCGAACGGTTAAATTGAAATAGTAAATGATTTGTTCACATATACAACTATACTTTGCAGATTTTCAGATCTATTGTAAGCTCATAATACATTTCTTATCAATGTATCTTTTCAATACCTTTTCTCCACTTCTTTCTACTCGGTGATCCGGTGCTTCTCTATTGCTCGATGTCCGCATAATTAACTATGTTCTTCAGCTTGATTGATCAGGTCTGATTGAAGTCTTTCTTCATCAGTTTCTCTTCAACATCCTCTTCTCTATTCAATCCCATAATTCATAATGAATTAGCTTGTCTCTTTATAGACATAATTTCACCGTTTCTCAGTTCTTTGACTTTCTTTTTCTTAGCGTGATCCACAATTCTAGCCAATCTTTCTTTAAAACTATACTTTAGTTTTATCCCGTAGATTTCTCTTTGACAACTGGAATAAAATAGATTTAAATCTCTCGCTTATCTTTGGATTTAACTTGTCGATAAACACAATATTAACAACCAGTTAACTCCTTTAGCTCTTGTCAGCTAAGACTTTTGTCATTTCTGAACTTCATTTCTTTTCAGTGTTTAACTCCTTGTTAGCTTCGGTCAATACTTCAGTTCTCCTTGGGAATCTCTATTGGGGTTGTCTGTCCGTTAGGCAACACTGTCATTTTCCTCGTTGATAATTCTTGTGATTCTTCTCATCGATAATGCTTGTGATTCTTCTGATCGGCAATGCTTGCTCGGGTATCACTGTGAATTTTCTCTCAGGGTTCTCTATCCGTTAGGGTGCACTGCCCATCGGTGTTTGTAGTCACTTAGTGAATACTAATCTTTTATGCATTACTGAAAGCATAACCTTTATCTTTCTGATTATCTAAATTATTTAACACTTTGTATATAACCAATTAGATTATATCAAGTTGACATCAATGATAATATCGTAAATTAACTAATTTAATGTCTTGCATTAACTTTTTGCATTTCGGTGATTATCAACTTAACATCTTCAAACATTAAATCAATTATAGTTCATCATACCAAATGGATGTTAAATCTGCATTTATAAATGGAATACTGGAGGAGGAGGTATACATTGAACAACCTGAAGGGTAGGTTGATCCTAACAAGAGGAACATGGTTTGTAGACTACAAAAAGCCCTGTATGGATTGAAACAAGCACCAAGGTCATGGTATGAAAGACTTCACTCTTATCTCATTAGTATTGGATTTGTTAGAACAAGTGACAACAATAATCTATATTTAAAATGAGATACTGATGATAAGATTTTGATTGCTGAGATTATTTTTTGATGATATCATATTTGGAGGTAATGATATGTTATGCAAGTCATTTACTGATGAAATGAGAAAAGAATTTGAAATGTCAATGTTTGGAGAGATCAAATTTTTCTTGGTCTATAGATTCTATAACAGGATGAAGGCATCTACATCACACAATCCAAATACATCAAAGAAGTTCTGAAGATATTTAAGATGGAGGACTCCAAACCAGTTGGAACACCTATGGCAACCTGATACAAATTGACAAAGGAAGATAAGACAATCGGGTAAATTAGACCCTATACAGATCTATGATTGGTAAACTAATGTATGTTGTATACACTAGACTTGATATAGCACATGTAGTTGGTATAGTTGCAAGATTCTCTGCTAATCCCAAGGAATCACACATGACTGTTGTCAAAAGAATTTTGAGATATCTGAAGAATACTGAAGACTATGGTTTGTGGTACAATAAAGAAGGTAAATTTGAGCTCCACATTTATACTGATGTTGATTGGGTTGGTAACATAGATGATAGGAAGAGCACAAGAGGAGGAGAATTCTTTATGGGTGAGAGAATTGTCACATGGATAAGTAAAAATAAAGGATGCATATCACAATCAATTGTAGAAGCAAAATATGTGGTTTCTATTGCAAATTTCTCTAACATTGCATGGACCAATAAATTGTTGAAAGGTATGAATGGAGAAATTCTTGACCCAGTAATTATCTATTGTGATAATAATAGTGCTATAAACATCTCAAAGAAACCTGTGGTTCATGCTAAGATAAAGCACATAGCTATTAAGTATCATTACTTGAGGGAACAAGTACAAGAGAAAGAGGTGATACTGGAATATGTACAATCCAAAGAACAATTAGCCAACATATTCACAAAACCATTACTACAAGATACATTTGAGTACCTGAGGAATAGACTAGGGGTTCGTCCCTTGTCTACTGGTCACTAAGATAACTAGGAGCCTACATCAGCCTACACATTATTAGAAGATCAATCATGTTGATGCAAGCTGAGATATGGACTGCAATGACATATCAGTATTGAAACACACACAAGAGATCTTGTTGGCTAATACAAAGTTGTATTACTGATGGAGAGGAGATTCAATGATATATTTTTGTTTGGCATTGCTGTCAAAGGGAGAGGAATATTCAATGAAATATTCATCAGGGAGAAGTACATCCAGAGAGAGAGAAATGATATATCCATCAGGGAGTAAGATGAAAAACACAAAGTAAAAGAAAGATTCAATGAAATAACCATCCATCCAAGGGAGAGAATTGAAGAAAGTTAATACTAGATATCTATCTAGAAAAGGGAGAAGAGATTCTACAAGAAAGTGAGAAACGGAATCAGAAAATAGAATTGCTACACCTATCCATTAAAGGGAATGAAGAAAGGGAGAGAACTCAACAAAATCAAGTCTAAGGTAAAAGAGTGTACCGAGATTCAAATATTTGAATTGGTTATAGAAAAATAAGTTTGGTATGTTATGGCATGTTTTACACTATATATTTCATAGTATGTTACCATCAATGCCAAAGGGAGATATTGATGAACTATAACTTATTGAATTTTTTAAGATGATAAGTTTGTTGGTACTCAAAAAAATAACAGGTTTTTTGAGTACCTTGTTGGTTATATTCCCAGTTTGTAGTTTGCCCTGTAAAATTTTTTGAAGTTCCCTGTCATACCTATGCTCAAAAGGTTGAAATTCATGTCTAAAATTGCTTATATATCTGTGAAAATATTGTTTTTGGCCCTAAACCTAGTGAAAAAATGTGAAAAACCCTAAGCCATAGGGTCATTTCTATTTGAAAATGCAAAAAAGCCCTAAATTCTCAGTCAAGTTCTATTTTCAAGTTACCTTTTTCATAACTTAAGTCTGAGATATTAGCATGTGCTTATTGTGTAGTCGCTTAGTCTCATGAAGAAAAATGAATACTCCATTCAGTTTGGAGACTTAGTGAAAAGCATTAGTCACGTTGTCTCTTGATAAAAATAAAATTCTTCAAAGGATATAGAGACTTAACGCAGACCATTCATCTCAGATCAGATCAAACGGTGGTCGAGAAGTCTTTGAATTAACCCCACAGTTTAAATTTTATCTAGCGACACTGAGTTTTAACAGTCACTAAGTCTCTGAATGAACCTGAGTTAGATGTCAGTTCAAGTAATATTTTTGTCGCCTACTCATGAAAGAGATCATGAGTTAATTTAAAAATCAAGAGACTTAGCGACAACCATAGGATGAAAGTCAAATCCAATGGCAGTCGTGAGGTCGCGATAAGAAGTTAAAAAGTCAAATGAGATCTAGCAATCAAGAGACAAAGGGAAAGATGAGACACGTGTTATTCTGTCGCATAGTCTCTAATAAGAAAAAGTACACCTGGTGACTTGGAGACTGTAGTCGCGAAGTATCATTGAAGATTAGGGTTTTCCTTGAAGATCAAGAGACTTGGCGACAACCGTTAGATGTAGAAGAAAATCATATCAACGCTAGTCGCATTATCTCTAGATGGAAAGTATAAAGGTAAAATCATACAACGATAAAGAGATAGAAGGTATTTGTCCCATGGTCTCCAAATAAACTATTAGTTAGAAGCTTGGTTCAGCGACAAAGAGATATAACAGTCACCAAGTCTCCGGATGTAAGCCAAGGTTAAAGAACAGTTAGTAAAAGGCTTAGTCGCGGTGTCTCCATAAGAACATGATTTAAGTGAAAACATCAAATGACATGGAGAGAACCATTGATCTAAAGATTGATCCAATGACAGTCACTAAGTATCGGTAACAAACCATAGTTAGAGTGAACATCAAGCTACAAAGAGATTACATAGTCACGAGGTCGCCAAAAGTAGAACCAGAGTTAAAATCAAGACTTTTCTTTGGCGCCATGGTGTACAGTTGCTAGCTAATAGGATATCAAAGATTTTATGCCAGATGGAAAGGTGACCAAGTTGTGATTAATCATATCCAAGAAGATTTGATTTTGATCTCTTTTCAAAATTTATAAGGTTTTAATAAGGAAAATGCACTCATTAATAATTGATTGCATGTCAATTTGAAATGCCACGGCTAGAACCAAAATTGCTATCACAGTATGTAAACTAATGGCGGAAGTGACTGAATTATAAGTTTACCAATTTTAGAGCTAAAGAATTTTACAAGAGATCAACATTTTCTGAGAAAATTAGAGTTATCTAGCAGTGTGTGTTGAGAGAAGTGATTTCCTGGTTTGGAATTCAAAAGGAATTGTGATTGGTAGTGTTTTTAGTGCTTAGAAGTTCAAATTACAGAGTAATTGATAGCTTGTGGTGAGGGTTTGTAAGAGATTTGTTTCAATATTGGTAACATATATTGGAACATAACAATATGAGTCGGGCAGTGACTGTAGCATCTACCAGTGGGAGAAGTGATGATGATGACGATGATATGAAAGGAAAGTGCAACTACTCTAAATAATTCATATCCCTATTGCCTGGATCATGCCAAAATAGAAAGGTAAGTTCTAATACCCTTATTGATGATTTAAGCTTCATTAGGGATGCCAAAACCCCAAGTTCTTCTGTCTATTCATTATTCAATTAAATTTTTAATCATAGTGATGAACCTATGCCAATTTCAAGCCCATGGTCATATGGATTAGCCAGGTTAATAGTTCCTAAAATATTTGTAGATGTTGATTTTATTTTAGAATTGGCTAGTAGGTATGATACCTTGACCAAAACAATCAAGAGGGATGATGAAAAAGCCCTAGTTACCCTAGCCAGGAAATATTTCATGAAATATTTCAATGTATACTATCCCATGACCACTGATATAAACCTAAAAAGTTTAGAGAATAGGTATACAATGAAATCTGACATATCTTCCAAATTAATCAAGGAACATCATGTGCCAAGGAAAATGAAGAGCTACATAGCACCCATCCCAGGGATTTCCCCATACTACTACAAGAACTTGAACTTCTATATGAAGTATATATCATATGCACTATGCAGAGTGTTAGGGAAGGATGAAGAACCAGAGAGAATTACCTCAGACATCCTGATGATGGTCCTGGATATGTAGAGCCCTCATACCACTTCCAATTATGATTTTATTCACTATATAATTGATCAAATGCACCAGGGATTCATTGATATCTAGAATAAGAAGGATAAACCTAGATTCATGCATTACTCAATTTTAATGCATTTGATCTTATATTACAACTTTCCTATTATGAACTTCCAGTGTTTGAGGCCTCAAAGGTTTCATCAGGGCCAAGCTAACCCCATTCAATTTTGGCTAAGAGTGTGGAATTACACCTCAAGGGAACAAGAGTTTTGTGCCTTTGAAAATTGGATAGTGTATCCAACTCTTAAATGCCTAGGTTTCAACAAGACCAGGCTAACAGTCAAGGTGATACAACTACTAAGGCCATGCCAATATCTTGAAAAATGGCCAGGAGATTACAACTGTGGTGACTTCTACTATGAGAATTACTTCACATTAATCAGGGTGTATGGTTTCACCCACCCACCACATGTTTTTCCATTCCATGTGTCACCAAGGATTTCTGCAATGGAATTCATTAGGCAACTGATTTTGACAGATAAAGAACACCTTGATCCTTACATGAAGGGTAAATTTACCCCAGGGAAGTTCAAAATTTATAATTTTACAATTGGAAAAAGGGCATTGGACCCAGTAAACAATTGGATGAGCCATTACAGAATGAATGTGGCCCTATATAGTTACATTAATATAGAAGGCTTCATCTTGAGTGCCAAAAATTTGTTAACACCTACCATGCCATACACAAAGGACCATGAGGAATGCATGGAAGAGGACTTGATAAGAAATATATTGGAGGATGAGGAGGTTGATAGAAGGGCTGATAAGTTCAATGAACTAATGGACCTAGAGAGACAAGTGAATAGAAAGGGCATTACTTTTGTGGTTTCTTCCCAGAATTTCCATATTTAAAGAGGCTAGATGCCATGATAGATTCCCACACTCTCTTATGCAACTAATTGGAAGATCCACTTGTAGTGCCAGAGAAATTCCACAAGGGGAACTTATCATCAGAGTATGATGAAGATAGTGATGAGGAATACTCAGTGCCTATCTCCCCTCCAGTTAACCAAGCATTTGATGATGAAAAAGCAACTAAGGGTGAGAATATAATTGACCTAACACAGGTCCCTGAGGCTGAGGTTACAAATGAGCCCCCACCTAAAAGACAAAAGGTTGAAATAGGGGGGGCATCTCAAAAGAAAGAAAATAAGAAGGACAGAATTACTGCCCTTATCACAAGGGACAGACCTTATGATCATGAGCTTAGAAAGAAAATAAGAGTAGGAAAGAAGCTCCAAAAGGATGAAGAATAGGACACATGGCACCTATTCTCTGAGCACAGGAAGGTTAGCAATCATAAAGACTAGTGTAATTTAGCCTATATTGGCGGTTACTAGATCTTATTACAAATATCAGATGCTATCCTGAACATATACACACAAAGGTGCCAAAGATCACAAGAAGACAAGGAGCAAATCAGATCTTATTCTTTAGTTTTGTCCATCCACCACTTGGTGCTTTCCTATCTTTTGTCTTTTCTAATTGTTAGGGTTAGGTCTTAAAACCATCCGAAGCTTGTAGCATCCTTACTTCTTAAGGATTCCAAGATGGTTTAAGCCTATAAATAGAACTCATTGTAACATTTTTTAGTCATGGATGATAATGGAATAGAATTACAAGGAAGACTACTAAAATTTGTCTGAGCCTTGTACTAATTGTCTATCTAAATGTATTTGAAGCTTTAAGACATTAATACAATATATTGCAATCTCTTTTTCTACATCTTGATTGTCTCTTTTCATTTCGGTTATAGTTCTTGTATGTTCATTTGTAAGGCACTTAGACATACTGATCACAAGGTGGTTGTGCATTCATTTGTGAGCTCCTTCAAGGAAGGATTAATTATTTCAAGTGATCCCAGAGAACTTAGCATTAATTTAAGGATTGGATGATAGTTATAGAACTAGAGGATAATTTTTAAGGCATTTTATCTTTGTTGCAAGTATTTTATTGATCACCTTATTGTGGATTTATACTAGATATTGACTCTATAGCCCATATGACAGGCATTGGTTTATACACTAATACATTTGATAGCTATTTTCTACCTTTAAGTTTTACCAAGGCCTTTTTTGACTTGTTAGATTATTATTTTTTGTTTATGACCTCGATTTTGTCAAAATTTCGATGAGCCTGATGCTATCAAAAGTTCAACAAATACGGGATATAAACAAAAAAAAAGTGAAAAGTGAAACTCATTTTTCACTTCAATTGTGGGAGGGAGGAGGGAATTTCTGAGAATTGAATGATATATGCAGGTTAGGGCTTCCCCCCATTTTATTTTTTTCATTACCCATTATTTTCTTATTGTCTTCAACGAAACCTGCAGGTTAGGGCTTCCCGTGAAATAAATGAAATACAAGAATCAGTAATATGAAAGCATAATGAAAGAATATGTTATTGATGACAAATCATTCTTTGTTTCTGTGACATAATTCCTTGGTTAATTTTTTTTTTATGATGGTGAAATAATTCCATGTTATTTATCATTCAATTTCTTGTGTTTAGCATAGCTTATAAACACTATTTTGGAGGAGTATATTGAGTTGGGTCTATATTGTCTGAAGAATATTTAATTACCATAATATTAGCATCCCCTGTTTAGTTGATATCGTTGATTCTTGTAGAGGTTGGGACTCAATCCTTGACATAAGAAAGAAGTAAAGATTGACAACCAAAGGTAAGACTAATACAAATATCGAAAGAGTTTTTTTGATAACCATTTCATTTACATTGACTTGATGATAAAAACTACCACAAAGATGGATATAAGAAAATACCATTGAGAAAACATTACTCTAGACACAATTTGATTTGTAGTGATTAATTCATTGATTGAATATACTGATTACAAGAATCATTTGAGACTCGGATTTCATACCCTAATTATTTCATTAAGCCATCTTTGAATATTTGAACTCAACTTTGGATTAGCATTGGAGACAAGAAAAACAAAAAGCACTATCTTGGGTGTTAGCATCAAGATATCCTATGGTGACTTTGTCATCACTAAGTTGAAGATAGTGATTGGGATCATTGCCTGCGAAAGATTGATAAAGAGTATTATTGTTTAGTACCGATACATACAATATTATCGAACAAAGCATTTTATGGTGTTCACCATCAATGTCAAATATTTTCTGGACTAAGATTTTCATGGCATGATTACCATGGTGGACAACTACTAAAGACTCACCACCTAGCAATGATGCTGATAACAAAATCTAGTAGCAATCAATATCTGTTAGTAATAATTGTAGTTGGATTTTCAATGCATAAGTTTTAAGTGTTTTGTGACTCTATGGAGTCATCAAGAGTTTTAATGTGACAACTATCCCCAACATAGACATCACTAATAAGGAGACATGGAACTTAACTTCTCACTTTTTTTTGCATTGAAGCTTCAAGTACTGCACACAACTTTAGATCAGGGATTATACAAAGTGGGGAGTTGGAGTTCCCCTCACCATAAAGTCATATCAAGCAACTCATTCCACAAATCCCAACACATAGTCATTATTAGCATAATACAAAGTGCAATATCACAGAATCATGGGTAATGTTCTCAGTTTCATAATGGACTAACAATCAATATTATATATGATGTTTTTAAGATTGGAATGTTTGGTCTAGTTATTACCTATTTTTCTCTTGTATCATTTTGGGACATTACAGTTGGTATAATTTGATATGAAAAATCTGGATCCTGCAAATGTTAGATAGTTATTGATTTAATTTCAATAGAGTTAAGCTTGAGACTAAGGAAATTAAATCAGGATAGGGCCAACTGGTTGTTAGGACATGAGATTGGTAAAGCACACTATTTGACACTCAAAGGTTGTGATTTAAACCTCCACGACCGGTTGCAACAAGTTAACTACATATTAGAAGCTAGTGTTTAAGGGTTTAAACAAATTAATACTATGACCTTGGCTTCCATGCCTAGCCAAATTTTGTTTAGGGTTTTAGTAGACAAATTTCTATGAAAATTAACTACGACACTACTAAATATATTTATGAGCATTATCATTGTTAGTGAATAGATAATGCATTAGTAATCCCCAAATTTTTTGACCATAGTAATGCATTGACTTGACTCTTGCATAGTGTTCATACCTTTTGTTGAAGAAAATCATGGTTACCTCAGGTTGTTATCGGTCTAGTACATGGTTAGACTGGGTATGCTTATAATCAGATACTTAAATTGTGGCTCAGGGTTATGAATTTGAATAACTGAATATGGGGATTTTGCATCATCTTGTGAATTAAGTGACTATGTAGATGAAACTAATATATCTGATTTGTCATTGTTTGATAACCTTGAATATTGTTCTAAAGAAGATAAATCTATTATGTGGGGTTTCAAGCATAGTTTTTATGATGATAATAATGTTATCAAGCCTCATTATATGGTTTCATCATGTGATATGAGTCAAGTCATTTATTGTCTTATGTTTCACAATGACTTATATGAGTCTGATTTAGGGGATTCTACTTCATCTAGGAGTAGCTTTGATATGCATGACATGAATAGTATTTTTTCATCTTTTATTGATTTACACTATAAAAATTCTTTGGATAAAAAATTACTCACCTTGTCAAGTGAAAGTTTTAGGGAGTTTCAAGTTATTTTAGATAGTGTTATCTCAAAATCAATTGAGATGGAAGAATTTTTGGATAGTAACGAGAAATAAATTGTTTTGGTGCACATACAAGTTTGCAGCCTTGTGTTGATTTTTATGACATGTTCTCTTATTTATCAGAGCTTTCCTATGAAGTGTTTTAGTCAATTATGAGTGATGATTTTGGAACTAAATCAA
>MU225525.1:2333092-2353085 GCA_018584345.1 Thuja plicata
ATACAAGGGAATTCTAAATGAGGATGGGTGTTCTGAATATAATGTCATGGTGAAGAAGTTTGAGGCCTTCTCTTTTGAGACCTATTTCAAGACCAGGTATGCCCCCCACAAGATGAAGCCTCCCACAACCCCAAAAAAGCTAACAAATAAGAATACTTTCTTTACGTGAAGGTTTTGGTAAAAATATTGGCAACTTGCTTAGATGTTGGGCAATAGTAGACTGATGACTTGTCCATGAACAAGATCCCCAATGTAGTGTATCTAGATGTCAATATGCTTGGTCCTTTGATGATGGTATGGGATACATGAGATTTGAGTAGCACATTGATTGTATCAAAATATGATTGATGGTTGTTTAGATTGAATACCAAACTCAATGAGAAAATTATGAAACCAAATAGCCTCAGTTTTGGTACTCGACTTCAATAGAAGATGGACCAATAACAAATTGCTTCTTGCTCTCTAACAAACAAGTCTTGAACCAAGTGAGAAGCTATAATTTGAAGTCATGAAATTATAGCTTCTCACTTGGTTCAAGACTTGTTTGTTAGAGAGCAAGAAGCAATTTGTTATTGGTCCATCTTCTATTGAAGCCGAGTACCAAAACTGAGGCTATTTGGTTTCAGAATTTGTTTTTTTTTTTAAATTCAATTTTTGTCAAAATTTTGACATTCATTGGTCAAAATAGAAAGAGTTTGGTCAAAATGTTTTGACCATTATGTGTCGTGGGTTTGGAATCCTGGTTGAAACAGAAAGAGTTTGGTCGAAATGTTTTGACCATTCTTGGTCGAAAGCTTGTATCGTGGGTTTGGCATCCTGGTCAAAACAGAAAGAGTTTGGTTGAAATGTTTTGACCATTCTGTGTTGAAAGCTTGCATCATGGGTTTGGCATCCTGGTCGGATGTGTCAAACATTTCAACCAAGCTTGGTCGAAACATTTCAATCAAACTTGGTCAAAACTTTTCAAACATTTTGACTGAATTTGGTTGAAACATTTCGGACATTTTGATGAATGTTGATCGAAGTTTTGACAAATAATGTGGGCATTTGAATACACTAATTTTGACCAAGTTTGTGTCAAAATTTTCTCGTTAAAAAGAATGTGTTGATCTTTTGATGAGAAAAATACTGACAAAGCAATTTGTGGGTCTTTCGACCAGTCTGCGTGGATAATTTGACCAATTTTTGTCGAAAATAGGGGCCAATTTTACTAGTGATATTTTTGCATGTAACTGTTCAAATCATCCAATATTTAAGAACAATCATTCAAATTAAATTACACTTATAAGAGAGCATACATTCCTAAGTAATTTTACTCACAGAGTACACAATTCAAGTCTACTGATTTCTTGTAGAGAGAATCAAATAGGTTGTCCCTCCCGAAGTTCATAAGAACTGAAAAAGGAAGAAGGATGAGAACCCTTATTGCATTACTATTTGCTGTTGTCAAAATACTAGTTTGGTTCATTAAGCTTTGTATCAGAATACTCATAGTCATTTGCATATTCATCTACTTATTGATCCATTAAAAGGGCACTCAACAAGTTAGTAAGAAGATAATCCACCTAAAAGATACTATCAATCAGTAATCATCCATAGGTAATACCTTCCTAAGTCAATGGATCTCAGAAAAGAAGGATGAGTAATAGTTTCCCCAGATGTTATCTAATACCCTCATCAATTAGGCATTTCTCTTGCTTGAATCAGTTATTCCAATATTGGGAGTCATAGAGTTAAAACAAGCATTTAAGCATATTGAGGTTCAGCAAGAAAAATCCCTAACAAACTGGTGACTCTGCTGGGGAATAAAGTGATTAGTCAGTATAAGTGAGTTGTAGCCTTGCTTTTCTGAATTATCCCAGAGTCTTTCTATAGAGTCATTGTTTTCAAAAAACATATTCCTCAAACTTTTGTAAAAGAGTCAAGTATGTTCTATTTGTCATTGCAAAGTGTCTGAAATTCCAAAGTTATTAAAAAAATACTCATACAATCTCACATGTGGTGAGTGGCGACTCTGAGTTCTTTGATTTGCACCAGTGTGCATATTTGAAGAAAGACTAAAAAAAAAGAGGTGGACTTGCAGTGAAGAGGAAGCAGATTTTTGGGCTCTTGTGACTGAGAGGATTTCATTAAAAAAACTATATATTGGAGGTGTATAAAAGTTGCTAATTTGAAGAAGGTCAGAGTTGGGAAAGAGATCTCATCTATTCAAAACTTTTCCTTTGCAAAGATGTGGCGGCTCTACAAAATTTTGAAGGTGATTTGGAGGTGACATCAAATCAAATAGATTGTAGCAACTTCATCATACTCCAGGTATTTTTATTTTCATTGGATAACTTATTTTGTTCCATGAAAATCAGTTATATATATATTTTCCCTATTAAGGGGTCAACACTAAGTTAAGAGGGAAGAAAGAGGCAGTTTGTAGTTATTCTTCCTGCTAGGATGTCACACCTATATTAGGTTAGGTTTTGTAATGCTATAAATTTTGAAGGTATCAATGGATACCCAAATCCTATTCCATCAGTAGTCAGGGATTTTTTTCCTAAGTTCACTGGCCTGGGTGAGCAATCAGCTAAGGAGCATATAAGAAACTTTTTTTATTTGATAGATGATCATGCCATCACACATGAGGATGTACTAATGAACCTTTTTGCAATATATCTAGTAGATGATGCTAGAGATTGGTTTAAGGAATTACCTCATGGTTCAATAGGATCTATGGTTGCATTAGAGGATTGTTTTGTTGAGCAGTATAGTAAGGGGGAGGACAGTGATTACCATGACATGTCTGAGTCTGAAAAACCTTTACCAAAACTTGAGCTTGTTCTTGTTGAAACAAATGTGTTAAGACAAAAGCTTCAAGAAAGGATTGTTAAAACATTGCAAGAAAATATGAGCAGAAATGAGGGTGAGTCTCAATATGATTTCTACATGAGGTTTTATACTAAGATTAAGGAGTCTAATATCCCTTTCTATCCTCAGGAGTTTGTATGGGCAAATTTTTTTGTGGAACTTTGTTTTCCTGATTCTATAAATTTTTCAAGCTCTCAGAGGGTGGATATTATTTGTCATACTATAAAATGGATGGAGCATGTAGAAAATATTTCATCTAAATTCATACTTGAAGTTGATTCTTGTGATTTTGAATATTAAAATGTTGAAGGTGCTAAATATGAATCTAGTTATGCTGATGAAGCTGAGTCTAGTGATATTCAATCTAGTTATTATGATTATGATAATGAGTCCACTTATGCTGAAAGTTTTTCTGATTCTGATACTGATGATGAACTTTGTGAGCAGCAAGACAGTGAAAATGTTTTGTGTGGACAGAAAGATGATAACTATGATGTAGATGTGAGTGCTTGTAGTGATTTCTTTGCACAATATGATACGGTTCAAGAGATCTCACTCCATGATTCCGATAAGGAATAAATTTTCCGCATCAAGCAAGAATTTAATGAGGTTAAACAAGATTTTTAATCCTTGCTAAGCAGTGACAAAATATCAGATTTTTTAACTGCTGATGTTTAGAGGTATGTATCAGAAAATGACTCTAAATTTTCATGCCCTATGGATATAAGTTTTGATATTAATGACATTGCTAAGGGTGTGAAAAATGAAAATGAAGATGCCGATTGTGAGAGTGTTTCAGAATTGAGAGTAAATGATGACAGTTGTTCACTTCATAGTGAAAAAATTTTAGAATTATTTTCTTATGAATATTTCAGATTTTTAGGGAAAGACAGATTTGAATCTCAGCACTTCACACACATTGAGTTTGATAAGGAATATATATCAGAAAGTCAGAGTTTGGATACTTATATTTATGATTTTTCTTGTACTTCCATGTCATTAGGCCATAATCAATTTGAATATGATATGTCAGATAATGAAAGTATTAGAGATATTTCAGATTCAAGGGGTAAAGAGACTCTAGATATAATGTTGAGCACTGATTGGGATAGTGGTTTAGATTTTAAATCTTTTTCAGATTCTGAATTTTCCATTAAACCATTAAAGGATGCTCTTTTAGTTGCTCAAGATTCACATGTTTATGATGAATGTGTTAATGTTTTCCCTCCCACCGACCAACAAGTTTTAGATTTGTATGATGGTGATAGTTTGCAGGAATGTCTTGAAGAGGATTCTGATGTGAATATACAAATCACTGTCAAGATGCAGGATGGTAATCCTTTTGAGAAAAAGAGTATGGATTATGATATGGGATTTCCATTGTTTGACAGTGAAAATGTTGAAATTTATTCTTTTGATCTTCCTATTATATCTCCTTTTGAAAAAAGTCAAATTCAATTGCATAAGATCCTTGATGTTTATGATAAGCTTAACTTTAACAATGAATATATTGTTGTTCCTTATCTTTTAAAGGATGAGCCAGATCATATCCCAAGTGGTGAATGTTTTCAGTATTTGCATAAGGTTCAGTATGTTGATTTCTTCTTTGATGTGCAAACTACTGATGTGGATGGATTTAATAATGCTAACTCAAGTAATCTAGCAGATTTTGAGTGCTTTACTTTCCAGCTAGGTGATGATTATCAAAGATGTGGCATGAAACTAGGCATTGTTAATTATTGCATTGAATCTTAGTTTTTGTTAACTAATGAATGCATCATGCATATGCCACATATTTTTTAGGATTGGTATCATTTCCAGTTTACTTCTCAAATGGATTATGATGATATTTTTTTATCTTGAACTAATGGATAATGGTAATAAGATTTCTCAGACACATGGAAGTGATAATTTTATCTTATCTCTGATTTATGAAGATGAAAACTAGGTGTATGATGAGGTACGAGCTGATTCTAGTTTTTGGGCTTTGGGACTTTTTGTAAATAGTGTACATATTGTATAGTCACTTTCACTTTCGGTTGTGTGTCTGCTTTCAATAAAGAGTTCCCATTTTTTGAAAAGAGAAGAGAAAATAATTTTTCAGTGAAAAGAGGAGAGAGAAAGGGGAAAATCTGATTTGAAGTTTTAGGGGTGGTATGCTTCTACCATGAGATTTTGAAAGTTCTCTACATGCTTGCATGGGGCATGTGTCCACAGTCAGAGGCATTGTTGGTACTCAAAAATACAATAGACTTTTTGAGTACCTTGTTGGTTGTATTCCCAGTTTGTAGTATACCCTATAGAATTTTTTGAAGTTCCCTGTCATACCTATGCTCAAAAGGTTGAAAGTCATGTCTGAAATTGCTTATATATCTCTAAAAATATTGTTTTCAGCCCTAAACCTAGTGAAAAATGCAAAAAACCCTAAGCCCTGGGGTCATTTCTATTCAAAATGCAAAAAATCCCTAAATTCTCACTCGAGTTCTATTTTCAAGTTACATTTTTCATAACTTAAGTCTGAGATATTAGCATGTGCTTATTGTGTAGTTGCTTAGTCTCGTGAAGAAAAACAAATATTTCATTCAGTCTGGAGACTTAGAAAAAAGCATTAGTTGCATTATCTCTTGATAAAAATAATATACTTCAAAGGATATAGAGACTTAATGCAGACCGTTCATCTCAGATTAGATCAAATGGTGGTCAGGAATTCTCTGGATTAACCCCACAGTTTAAAATTTATCTAGCAACATTGAGTTTTAACAGTCGTTAAGTCTCTAAATGAACCTAAGTTAGATGTCAGTTCAAGTAATATTGTTTTCACCTGGTCACAAAAGAGGAATCAAGAGTCTTAGTGACAACCACAGGATGAAAGTAAGATCCAACGACAGTCGTGAGGTCATGGTAGAACTTGAAAATTCAAATGAGATCTAGCGATCAGGAGACAAAGGGAAAGATGAGACACATGTTATTCAGTTACGTAGTCTCTAATAATAAAAATTACACCTGGCAAATTGGAGACTACAGTCGCAAAGTCTCATGAAAGATTAGGGTTTTCCTTGAAGATCAAGAGACTTGGTGACAACCATCAGATGTAGAAGAAAATCATATCGATGGTAGTTGCATTATCTCCAGATGGAAAGTATAAAGGTAAAATCATACAACAATAAAGAGATAGAAGTTATTTGTCGCATGGTCTCCTAATAAACTGTGAGTTAGAAGATTGGTTCAGCGACAAAGAGATATAACAGTCGCCAAGTCTCTGGATGTAAGCCAAGGTTTAAAGAACATTTAGTAAAATGCTTACTCGCGGTGTCTCCATAAGAACACGAGTTAAGTGAAAACATCAATCGACATGGAGATAACCGTTAATCTTAAGATTGATCCAATGACAGTCGCTAAGTCTCGGTAACAAACCACAGTTAGAGTGAACATCAAGCGACAAAGAAATTAAATAGGCGTGAGGTTGCTAGAAGCAAAACCAGAGTTAAAAAGAAGACTTTTCTTTCGTGCCATGGTGTACAGTTGCTAGCCAATAGGATATCAGAGATTTTATACTAGATAAAAAGGTGGCCGAGTTGTGATTAATGATAGCCAATCAGATTTGATTTCTATCTCTTTTCAAATTTTATAAGGTTTTAATAAGTAAAATGCACTCATTAATAATTTATTGCATGTCATTTTGAAATGCCATGGTTAGAACTAGAATTGATGTCATAGTATGTAAACTAATGGTGGAAGTGATTGAATTATAAGTTTACCAATTTTGAAGAGATGGTTGCATTGATTTCTTCATTATAAGTAAGTGTGTCCATTGCCATTTTGTTTTACCAGCTTCCAAGTTTTTAGAGCTAAAGAATTTTACAAGAGATCAGCATTTTCTAAGAAAAGTAGAGTTCTCCAGCAGTGTGTGTTGAAAGAAGTGATTTCCTAGTTTGGAATTCAGAAGGAATTGTGATTGGCAGTGTTTTCAGTGCTCAAAAGTTCAAATTACAGAGTAATTGATAGCTTGTGGTGAGGTTTTGTAAGAGATTTGTTTCAATATCGGTAACATATATTGGAATAGAATAAGATGAGTCATGTAGTGAGTGTAGCATCTACCAGTGGGAGAAGTGATGATGTTTATGATGATATGAAAGGAAAGTGCAACTAATCTAAAGAATTCATATCCCTGTTGCCTGGATCAAGCCAAAATAGAAAGGTAAGTGTTGATACCCTTATTGATGATTTAAGCTTCATTAGGGATGCCAAAACCCCAGGTTCTTCTAGCTATTCATTATTCAATTACTTTTTGAATAATAGTGATGAACCTATGCCAATTTTGAACCCATGGACCTTTGGATTAGCCAGGTTAATAGTTCCTGGCATCTTTGTAGATGTTGATTTTATTTTAGAATTGTCTAGTAGGTATGATACCTTGACAAAAAAAAATCAAGAGGGATGACTGGATATCCCTAGTTACCCTATACAAGAACTCATTCACGAAATCTTTCAATGTATACTATCCCATGACCACTGATATAAACCTAAAAATTTTAGAGAATAGGTATACGAGGGAATCTAGCATAGCTCCCAAATTAATCAAGGAACATCATGTGCCAAGGAAAATGAAGAACTACATAGCACCCATCCCAGGGACTGCCCCATACTACTACAAGGACTTGAACTTCTATATGAAGCATATATCATATGCACTATGTAGAGTGTTAGGGAAGGATGGAGGACCAGAGAGAATTACCTCAGACATCCTAATGATGGTCCTAGATATGCAGAGCCCTCACACCACTTCCAATTATGATTATATTCAGTATATAATCGATCAAATGCGCTAGCAATTCATTGATATCCAGAACAAGAAGCATAATCCTAGATTCATGCATTACTCAATTTTAATGCATTTGATCTTATATTACAACTTTCCTATTATGAACTGCCAATGTTTGAGGCCTCAAAGGTTTCATCAGAGCCAAGCCAACCCCATTCATTTTTGGCTAAGAGTGTGGAATTACACCTCAAGGGAACAAGAGTTGTGTGCCTTTGAAAAATGGATAGTGTATCTAATTCTTAAATGCCTAGGTGTCAACAAGACCAGGCTACCAGTCAAGGTGATACGACTGCTAAGGCCATGCCAATATCTTGACAAATAATCAGGAGATCACAACTAGGGTGAGTTCTAATATAAGAAGAAATTCACATTAATCAAGGTGTATGGTTGCACCCACCCACCCCATGTTTTTCCATTCCATGTGCCACCAAGGATTGTTGCAATGGAATTCATCAGGAAACTGATTTTGACAAATAAAGAACACCTTTCTCCTCATAGGAAGGGTACATTTACCTCAAGGCAGTTCAAAATTTATATTTTTACAATTGGAAAGAGGGCATTGGACCCAGTAAACAATTGAATGAGCCATTATAGAATGAATGTGGCCCTATATAGGTACATTGATACAGAAGGCTTCATCCTGAGTGCCAAAAAGTTGTTAACACCTACCATCCCATACACAAAGGACCATGAGGAATGCATGGAAGAGGACCTGATAAGAAATATATTGGAGGATGACGAGGTTGATAGAAGGGATAAGAAGTTCAATGAACTGATGGACCTAGAGAGAAAAGTGAAGAGAAAGGGCATTACTTTTGGGGTTTTCTTCCCAGACTTGCCATATTTAGAGAGGCTAGATGACATGATAGAGTCCCACACTCTCCTATGAAACCAATTGGAAGATGTACTTTTAGTGCCAGAGAAAGGCCACAAGGGGCACTCATCGTTAGAGTATGATGAAGATAGTGATGAGGAATACTCAGTGCCTAGCTCCCCTCCAGTTAACCAAGCATTTGATGAAGAACAAGCAGCTGAGGGTGAGAATATAATTGACCTAACACAAGTCCCTAAGGCTGAGGTTACAAATGAGCCCCCACCTAAAAGACAAAAGGTTGAAACAGGGGGCCATCTGAGAAGAAAGAAAATAAGAAGGATATAATTATTGCCCTTATCATAAGGGACATGCCTTATGATCACAAGATTAGAAAGAAAATGAGAGCAGGAAAGAATCTCCAAAAGGATAAAGAATGGGAGGACACATGGCACCTAATCTCTGAGCACGAGAAGGTTAGCAACCATAAAGACTAGTGTAAGTTAGCCTGTATTGGAAGTCACTAGATCTCATTACAAATATCATATGCTATCCTGAACATATACAAACAAAGGTGCCAAAGATCACAAGAATACAAGGAGCAAATCAGATCTTATTCTTCAGTTTTTTCCATCCACCGCTCGGTGCTTTCCTGTCTTTTGTATTTTCTAGTTTTTAGGGTTAGGTCTTAAAACCATCTAAAGCTTGTAGCATCCTTACTTCTTAAGAATTCCAAGATGGTTTAATCCTATAAATAGAACTCATTGTAATATTTTTTTGTTCTGGGATGATAATGAAATAGAATTACAAGGAAGACTACTAAAATTTGTCTGATCCTTTGTACTAATTTTCTATCTGAATGTATTTGAAGCTTTAAGACATTATTACAATATATTGCAATCTATTTTTCTGTATCTTGATTGTCTCTTTTCTTTTCTGTTATAGTTCTTGTGTGTTTATTTGTAAGGCACTTAGACATACTAATCACAATGTGGTTGTGCAGTCATTTGTGAGCTCCTTCAAGGAAGGATTAATTATTTCAAGTGACCCCAGAGAAATTAGAATTAATTTAAGGATTGGATGACAGTTATAGAACTAGAGGATAATATGTAAGGCATTTTATCTTTCTTGCAAGTATTTTATTGATCACCTTATTGTGGATTTATACCAGATATTGACTCTATAGCCCATAGGATCAGGCATTGGTTTATAGTTTTGCATGTCACTGTTCAAATCATCCAGCATTTAAGAAAAATCATTCAAATTACATTACCCTTATAAGAGAGAATAAATTATTAAGTAATTGTACTCACAAAGTATACAATTCAAGTCTACTGATTCCTTTTAGAGAGAATCAAATAGGTTGTCCCTCTGGAAGTTCATAAGAACTAAAAAAGGAAGAAGGATGAGAATCCTTATTGCATTACTATTTTCTATTGTCAAAATACTAGTTTGGTTCATTAAGATCTATATCAGGATATTCATAGTCATTTGTATAGTCATCTACTTATTGATCCATTAAAAGGGAATTCAGCAAGTTATTAAGAAGATAATCCACTTAAAAGATACTATCAATCAGTAATCATCCATAGGTAATACCTGCATGAGTAAGTGGATCTCAAAAAAGAAGAAGGTAATAGTTTCCCTGGATGTTATCTAATACCCTCATCAATTAGGCATTTCTCTTTCTTGAATCATTTATTCTAATATTGGGAGTCATAGAGTTAAAACAAGCATTTAAGCATATAGAGGTTCAACAAGAAAAATCCCTAACAAAGTTGATGATCATCAACCTGCAAAAGTGAATGTAAGACATTAAATCAGTTAATGTATTATATTGTCATTAATGTCAACTTAATATGATTTTATTGGTCCTACACATATTTTCATAAGCTTGAAGAGACCAAAGAGAAAAAGTTTATGTGGTCGGTAAAACATAAAATTTTAGTATACACTAAGTGATAGTGCACACTGACGGACAGTGAACACCGATTAGTTCATAGTATATACCAAGCACCACAGTAAGAAAGCTAACTGAAGTTGTCACCAAGCATAACTGAAGTTGTCATCGAGCACTACATGATTCAATGACCGAGCTAACTAGAGTTGATGACCGATAAGAACTGAAGTTAAAGAATGACAAAACACTTAGCTGGCAGGAGCTATAATTAGATTGACTGATTGATTTCTTTACTATTAACGATCGGTTGAACTAAACAAAAGATGGAGATTTAAAGCACATTTTATTCCCATCTATCACTGAGAGATTTGCAAAATAAAACTAAAGAAGAGCTTTATGGATTAAAGAAAGCATGGCAAGTTTTACAGGTCAAGAAGTGATCTACGACAAAAACAAGGAGATTGAGTGGCTAATCATGTCTATATAAAGAGACAAGGAATTCATTATTAAGAAAAGAGGAATGCTGAATATATTTTGGTGAAGATAGAAGTCTTCATGTAGATATGATCATATAGGCTGAAGAACTGAGCCAAAGAATTCTACAGACACCGAGCAACAAAGGACAGAGCATTCACCAAGCAGAAGGAAGAAAGAAAGAGAGAAAAGGAATTGAAGAGAATATTGATCAAAGAGGTATTATTGGACTATAATAGATCCAAATATCTGAAAGATAAATTTTTATTTTGAACACATCATTTACTGTATCAGTTTAACCATTGATTCAAAAAATCTCTTAACCAAGTGGGATTTAACCATCCTTATTGTATTGAGATAATCAAGAGTATCAAAAGGTTTTCTTCTTGACAACATAGTGAATGATAGGTCAAAAGAAAAACTTTTAGTTTTGAATCCTCTAACAAGGTTGAACTTAACAGTGTGTTGTAACCTTTAACAGGGTTGGCTCTTCATTGAGCTCACTTCAGAAGAGTGAAAATTTTGGGTTACGGGTCCCAAGTGGGTTTTCCCTTAACAGGGTTTCCACATTAAAATATATGTGTCAAATGTGTATTTATTTCATTGCATTGATATTTTTTTTTACACATTAAGTGATACTAGATTGGTCAGTTAACACTAATTTTATTTACTACTACTCGGTAAAGTCTAGAAAAGATAAACAATATATCTTACCGAGCAGGCTATATTTGTTAAAGTTATTTAAGGCATACATCTTAATGGACTGAAAGATAAATAGAGGATATTATATTTGAGATATAAGTTTTGGTTGGAGTTTTGGAAATATTTTAAGGCCACTGATTCAACCACCCCACTCTTAGTTATTCTAACAGGGGGAAATTGTCTGATCTAGGGGCTTTGTAGGCGCCCATGAAAAAGGTAGCAATCTTGACTTCTTTCGGTGTAACTAGAACCAGAAATTGAGCATTATGAACATTAATGACAACCTTTGGGAGATATTCTAATAGATGATCCTCTAGAAGTTTATCCACATGAATAACATCACCTTTGAAAATCCTACAAAAGTAGTGTAAGGCCATGAAACCCAACTTGGAATCCTCCTTAATTTCACAATTGTTTTCATCCATAGGCCAAGGATGGAGTTTCTCCTCTTATGAATATTGGTTGAATGGTGAAAGAAGGCCAAGTTACAATAACTCTCTTTCAACCACTGAATCCTAGATTTTTGCTTCCAAAATATTTCTTCCCTACAAAGAATTGTCTTCCACTTAGTTTTCAAAGCCTTGTTTTCAACATGTATTTTTACGGAGAGGTTTCCTTTGTCCATTTTGTCTTGAATGACAATCAATCTTGAATTCATTTCTTTTTTCTTCATAAATTATCACCAAAGGTGAATTTATTCCAACCCTTCACATTCCTTCTAATAATATTAAGCTTATGAGTAATAAAATATATGGAATTCCTATAGACGATAGAATTCAACCAATTTTGAATGCAATAACAAAAGTTAGGATGGGTTGACCACATAATTTCATAAGAGAAAGGGAACTGTCCTTTCTAAAACCTACTTTTCCAGTTAAGAAGAATAGGGTTATGGTCTGAAATAGTCAAAGAAAGGAAAAATAAAGAAGAGTTGAAGCCCAGGTCCCAATTAGTACAGAAAAAGAATTTTTCCAACTTAACCTAAATAAGATCATTTCCCTTACTATGATTTTACCTTAGTCCATTTGGATCACCTAGTTAGGTTT
The DNA here is from genome assembly GCA_018584345.1 of Thuja plicata. NCBI lineage: Eukaryota > Viridiplantae > Streptophyta > Pinopsida > Cupressales > Cupressaceae > Thuja > Thuja plicata. Next base: position 2,345,704 of record MU225525.1, read on the forward strand.
ATCTTACTTTAAGCATGTTTTGTGTTTTTAGAGTCCTTAGTGTTAAATTAATTGCATTCATTTTATTCTAAGCATTTTATGTCAAGTTGATAGGTTTGGATTCATTCCAAAAGTCATCGAGTGCAAAAAGAGAAGTTTTGCCAAATGTTGCAAAAGTTGTCAAAAAGTTGCTCGTGCAACTTCCAAAATTTCCTCGAGTTGAAAGATGGAAGCCCAATAGTCATAGGGAATTTTTGATTGATCCAACTTCACATTTGAAGTGTTCTTAAGTGCTTAATTTGAACCAACATGGTTAGAAGTTCTGGAATGTAACTTTGATGCATGGGAAATGGAATATGAAGCATTTTTGTGAGCCTTTCTGAGTTGTATGGTCATGTATGGTGTGAGATTTGGAAAATAAGTTGATGTCTTGAAGTTCCTTTGTTTTAGTTTCACTATGAGATTGATTTGAAGTCATTTGGTTTTTATTTAATAAGTTTTGTTTGAGTTTTCCAAAAAGCAGTCCAGGAAAGAGGCTATTTGAAGCACAGTTTGCAAATGGAGGCCTAACTTGCATTCCATCTAGTGGATTTCTCTAAGATCCTAGAAAATTAAAGTTAGGATGTTTTATTTAATGATTCTAAAAGCTCAAGAAATGGCGTGAAGGGTAAGGCCCTCATGCATCAAGCCCTAGGTTGAATATCTCAATGTATTCAACCTAGAATGAAGGAGAAGGAAGTGTTATGTTTGTTAGAAATATTGGTTGAGTGAATTAGGAGTGGATTTGAGTTATAGGGAGTTATTTGAAGACATTTGAAGCATTATTTCAATCCCATGCACCCAATTTCTAGTACTTACCTTGAAATCCAAGCCTAATTAGGCCAATTAGGTCTGCAAACTTGGTGAGAGTTAGGTGTTTCTGGAGGGGAGTTGGAATCTAAGGCTTTGGGGTTTGACATAAATTAATAAAGGGTATCTAGATATATCCTTAATTTTCTAGAAGGTGATCTGGAGGAAAATTTAAGTTGTAAAAACCTCCTAGATAGTACTACAAGGAATTCTAGGATAGTCCTAGACAGGTACTGTACAGAAGATGAAGAGTTGAAATAGAGGGTGGTTATTTGTCCTTAGGACATAAGGAAGGTGTCACAATAGTTATTTTTAGTTGGTTAAGTCACTGGTGAATACTTCTAGGTTGAGGCCTAAAATAGGGCTAGTGTCCCTAAAGCTCAAAAGTGTAAGATTTTGAATTGGATTGTATCCAATTGGGAAAAGTTGGAAATTGGTTCTACCACCTTGGATAGGTAGAATACATTGTGTGGGAAAGGATCTAGGATCCTAGGAGAATCCAAGTTTACTTGGGTGTCTTATTGGAGAGAAAGGAGACAGACCACACTTCTTGTTGTCACCTCTTTATTAGGTGCTATCAGAGCCTAGAAAAACTCTTGGAAATAAGAATGGAAGAGAAGAATGATGATACTGATGGAAAGATCCCTATGAGGGTCACTAACATGGAGCTAGCCAAGATTGTGAGGGAGGAGGCAGATAAGAATAAGAATATGGAAGTAGAAATAGAGAAATTGAAGAGTTCTCAGATAAGTAGGACTAATTGGGATGATTCAGAGTCAGACCAAGAAGAAGAAGAAGAAGAAGAAGAAGAAGAAGAAGAAGAAGAATAAGAAGAAGAAGAAGAAGAAGAAGAAGAGAGTGATGAAGAGAAGACAAAGGTGCTAGAAGAGAAAACAATCTAAGAAGTTTTGGAGACAGTGGGTAGGAGAGATAAAAAAAATAGACCTGCCAATGTTTATGGGCAAGATGTGTTAGTAATAATTGAGGGGGGGGAGTGAATCAATGGCCTCAAAATTTAATCCTTAAATCAACCCTTAAAACTTAGAACCATAAATTATACCTCTAGTTATCTTTAGTGCTGTAAGATGAATGCCTCCAAATACTTATGTCCAATTACTACTTGTCAGAATTCTTTGTAAAACCTTCTACTGTAAGTTTAGCAATAAGCAGTCTTTCTATTTACCAAAATACAGTAAATAACTAGTGTATACCGATCAATCCAGATTTACTTGTGTGAAATGAAAAACAATAAAGTAATGACTCATATACACATGACACATGGATTTTTAACATGGAAACCCTGTTAAGGGAAAAACCACTGGGACCGGTACCCCAAATTTTCACTCTTCTAAAGTGAGCTTGGTGAAGAGACAACCCTGTTAAAGGTTATAGACACACTGTTAGGTGTGACCTTGTTAGAGGATTTAGATAGATAGTTTGTCACTTAGTATCTTCCATCTAATGCTACCATCCTTGATCAAACACTCTCTTGGCCTGTCAATAGGTATCAGGCATATCCAATGCTACTTTGTATGATCAAACTTTTTGATACTTCTTGAGATGTATCTCAATTACAAAGAATTTTAAGTCCTGCTCGGTTAAGAGACTTGATGCTTCAATGGTTAAAATGAAATAGTAAAGTGATCTGTTCACATATACAACTAGAATTGCATATTTTTAGATATATTGTAAGTGCATTACCTTTCTAATCAATGTAATCAATTCAATACCTTTTCTCCACACTGTTCATCGGTGTCTGCAGAATTTAGCTCTTTCCTCAACTTGTTGATCAGGTCTAAACGAAGACTTTCTTCTCCTTCAGAATCTCTTCAACATCTATTATTTTGTCACTCCCCTTATTCATAATGAATAATCTTGTCTCTTAAATAGACATGATTTCACTGTTTCTTGGCTTTCTTGATCTTGGCGTGATCCACAATTCTCGCCAATTAAATTTAAAGAAAAACTCCAGTTTTATCTCATAGAGATCTTCTTGCCAACTAGACAAAGCAGCTTTAAATCCTTTACTTATCTTTGGCTTTATCTTTTCGATTAAAACAATGATAAGTACCAGTTAAGTCTTTATTTAGCTCTTGGTAGCTAAGAATTTTGTCATTTCTAAACTCTCTTTTTTGTCGGTCAACACTTCAATTAGTCATCGGTGATAACTGACTATTCTGTTGGTGTGACTTTAGTTGTCTTCGGGATCTCTGTCCATCGGGCAATAGTGTAATTCTGTCTGTCGGGTTATACTGTGCTTTTCTCGTCGGGTAACACTGTGACTTTTCCCATCGGTAATGTTGTGCTTTTTCTCGTTGAGTAACATAGTGACTTTGCTCATTGGGTAACTTTGTTCATCAATGTATATAGTCACTTTGTGAATACTTAACTTTTATGCATTACTGATAGCATAGCCTTTGATTTATTGGTTCTTTGAAGTCTTTAGTAGTATGTACATGACCATGCATATTATATCAAGCTGACATCAATGAAAATACAATACATTAACTAATTTAATGTCTTGCATGATCAACTTAACATTTTCAAACATTCAATCAGTTATAGTTCATCAATCTCTCCCTTTGGCATTGATGGTAACATACTACAATATCACACTATATTATCACTAATACAATATGAAATATAACAGTTGAAGTTCATCAAACTACCAAACTTATATACTATAACCGATACAAATATATGGTCCTCGGTAAGCTTATGAGATCTTAGATTCAATTCTTGCAGCTTTCTTTCCGTCTTAAATCCCTTTACTGGATAGATGTAGAATCTTTCTTCTTCTAATGTGATGTGTTGGCTTCTTGTGTCAAACTCTCTCCCTTTGACTTTTCTTTTCTTTTGATGTATCTTTTATCTTTTGTCAGAAATCTCTCCCTTTCTTACATCTCTCCCTTTGGATTTGTGATGGATATAATTTCTCCCTAATGTGGTAATGGATATAATCTCTCCCTTTGATAGCAATGCCAAACAAATATTTGACAGTAATGTCAAGCAATCCTTACTATCCATAATATACTCCTTGAATTTCCCAATCCATCAGTAATATAACAACTCTGGTGCTTGGAGTAGATAAATACCTTTATGTGTATAGATGTATCTTTGAATTCTATTATCTTTGAATTCCATCTCTTAGCTTGCATCAACATGAATGATATTTTGATATTATGTAGGCTGATGTAGCCTTCTAGTCATTTTACTAACTAGTAGACAAGGTTCTAACCCCTAGTATTTTCCTCAAGTACTCAAATGAATCCTTGGGCAATGGCTTGGTGAAGATATCAACTAATTATTCCTTTGATCGCACATACTCAAGTATCATCTCTTTTGCTTGAACTTGTTCTCTTAAATAATGATACTTGATGGAAATATGCTTTGTTTTAGCATGCATGACTGGATTCTTTGAGATGTTTATTGCACTGGTATTATCACAATAGATAATTACTGGTTCAAGAATTTTCATATGCATACCTTCCAGTAACTGTTTGATCCATGCAATATTTGAGCAGTTTGCAGTAGCAGCAACATACTCTACTTCTGCAGTAGACTGAGAGATGCATCCTTACTTCTTGTTGATCCATGTGACAAGTCTGTCACCCATAAAGGATGCTCCTCTAGTTGTGATCTTTCGGTCATCAATGTTTCTAGCCCAATCAGCGTCGGTAAAGACCTTAAGTTCAAATTTCTTTCTCTTCTATACCATAAGCCATAGTCCTCGATATTCTTCAGATATCTTAGGATTCTTTTCATAGTAGTCATATGTGATTCCCTGGGATTAGTAGAAAATATTACAACTATTCCTACAACATGTGCAATATCTGGTCTAGTAAGTACAACATACATGAGTTTTCCAATCATTGATCTGTACAAAGTCTAATTCACCTCAGGTGACTTGTCCTCCTTTTTCAGCTTACATCCAGTTTCCATCGGTGTTCTAACTGGCTTGGAATCTTCCATCTTGAATATTTTTAGCACTTCCTTGATGTACTTGGATTGTGTAATGAAAATGCCTTCATCTTGTTGCATGATATGTAGACCAAGAAAGAACTTGATCTCTCCAAACATAGACATCCCAAACTCTTTTCTCATTTCATTTGCAAATGATTTGCATAGCATATCAGTGCCTCCAAATATGATGTCATCAGCAAATATTTCAGCAATCAAAATGTTAGCATAAGTATCTTCCTTCAAATAAATATTATTGTTTTCACTAGTCCTTACAAATACAATTCTTATGAGATAGGAATGAAGTCTTTCATACTAGGCTCTTGGTGCTTGTTTTAATCTATACAAGGCTTTGTGTAGTCTACATACCATGTTCCTCTTGTTTGGATCAACAAACCCTTCTGGTTGTTCAATGTAAACATCTTCCTCAAGTATTCCATTTAGGAATGCAGACTTGACATCCATCTCATATACCTTGAAACCTTTAAATGTAGCATAAGCAAGTAATATTCTCACTCCTTCTAGCCTAGCAACAGGTGCAAAGGTTTCTCCATAGTTAATCCATTCTTCTTGTGCATACCTCTTGCATACTAGTCTTTCTTTGTTTCTAGTGACTTCTCCATTCTCATTCAGTTTATTTTTGAATATCCATTTTGTACCAATGACATTCTTGTCATCTTGTCTTGGTACAATAATCCATGTCTTGTTTTTCTCAATCTACTCAATTTCTTCATTCATAGCACTAATCCATTCTACATTATCAAGAGAAACATTGACAGATTTGGCTCAAAATCATAAATTAGACATCTTGTGTTTAGAGACTTACTTCTAATTCTCATACAAGCTTTCTTATCTCCAATGATTTGGTTCTGTTGATGGTTCCTTTTGACATATCTGGCGAGTGCAGGTTCAATTCTTTGTCTATCATCTTGATCATCTTTTTTTCCTTCATTCTGATCTTCATCGCTTGGTACATCATCTTGAGCAATATCCTAATTTTTGGTATTTGCAGTCTGATGCTCAGTTACAATGTTCTGTTTCTCTGGAGCTATACATTATTGGTCGGGATGAGTGTTAGGTTCTTCATGTAAACAAACCTATTGTAGTTCTCTGGTTCTTTTATGCTTTCCTTTTCATTCTTCTCTGCAAATTCATCTATCTTTACATTTTCACTTTCAACAATTTTGTTAGAGGCTTTATTGAGACATTTATAAGCCTTTCTCTTGGTGGAATACCCTTGAAAGATACCTTCATCACTTTTGGAGTCAATCTTTCCATTTCTATCATCTTTTAAGATATGATATTGACTACCAAAGATCTTGAAGTAACTTACATTGGGTGTATGACCATACCATAGCTCATAGGGTGTCTTCTCGGTGTCTTTCTTCAATTGCGTTATGTTCAATGTATAAACAATAGTACTAATAGCTTCCCTCCAGAAGATTTGGGTGATGCCTTTATCTATCATTAGTGTCCTTGCACAATCAACAATGGATCTGTTCCTTCTTTCAGCAATTCAATTTTGTTGTGGTGTTCTCGGTGCAGAGACTTATCTTTTGATACCATTCTCATTGCAAAAGTTAGTAAATTCATATGAAATAAATTCCCCTCCTCTATCCGATCTTAAGCATTTTAATTCCTTACCACTTTGTTTTTCTACCATTGCTTTGTATCATTTAAACATCTTGAATGCTTCTGATTTATCTTTTTGAAACATAACTATCATCATTCTAGAAAAATCATCAACAAAGAGAATAAAATATCTATCACCATAGTAACTCTTTGTCCTCATGGGTGCACATAGATATGTATGGACTAATTCTAGAATGGCATCAGATGTATGGGTTTTTCTTTTGAAACTAGACTTTGTCATCTTACCTTTTTGACATTTTTTGCACATGATGTTGTCGGGCTTAGTCATCATCGGTAAGCCTCTGACATTTCTCTTTTTTCTTATCTTTATCATGTTGTCAAAGTTCACATGACACAGCCTTTTGTGCCACAACCATTTCTAGACATCAAATAAGTGGTGTCAGTATCATTCAGATAGAATAAGTTACCTTTTGTTTGCTCACCGGTACCAATAAGTCTTCCTGATTCATTGAAGATCTTTGCCTTCTTATTTTCAAATGCTACTCTGTGACCTAAATTGTTCAACTTTCTTCATCTTCATCTGAATCATCCTTCATGGCTACAAATACCATCTCAATGTCTTCTTCTGATTTGGTGTCAGTGTCATCATTTTTGCATGTAGCTAGGTAATTGGCCTTCTTTCCTTTGTCCTTGTAGTCTTAGGTATCTATTCTTTCTGATTGTTAGTTGATTTTGTAATCACCTCTGTCAAACTTCTTTTCAAATTATTAGTCATTACTTCTGTCATCCTTTCTTCTATTAGGACATCTTGCAGCAAAGTGTCCAATATATTTACAATTAAAACACACAAGTGGTATTTTACCTTTGTATTTACCTGTGTGTGTGTAAATGGGTACCTGTCAGAATCAACACAAACACTCAATAAGTCATTATATTAGCTCAAAAGGGTTAGTAAAAGCATGTAAAGCATGTAGAACCCACTAAAACTGACCTATTGCCTG
>MU225525.1:2372790-2517378 GCA_018584345.1 Thuja plicata
ATGCCCGATACTAAGTGACAACCTCTATGTATAAAATCCTCTAACAAGGTCGCACTTAACAGTGTGTTTGTAACCTTTAATAGGGTTGGCTCCTAATAGGGCTCACTTCAGAAGAGTGAAAATTTGGACCGGTCCCAGTGGTTTTTCCCTTCACAAGGTTTCCATGTTAAAATCCACGTGTTATGTGTGTATGGTTTATAACTTTACTATTTTACATTTCACATATGCATTTCTGGATTGATTGGTATACTATGCTTATTTACTGAGTTTTGGTAAATAGCTATACTGCTTATCGATAATCAAGGAGAATAAGGACAGACAAGGAAAAATGATAGACAGTTAATCATTATAAAGTATTTCATGGCATGCATCTTGTAGGGACATAATAATCTGAGGTTTAAAGATTGGTGGTTAAGTTTTAAGGATAAAAGTTGAGGCCACTGATTCACCCCCCCTCTCAATTATTACTAACAACTTATGTAAAATTACTACTTGTTGGAATGCTTTGTAAAACCTTCTACTATAAGTTTACCGATAAGCCATCTTTCCATTTACTGAAATACAGTAAATAACTAGTGTATACCGATCAATCCAGATTTACTTATGTGAAATGAAAAACAATAAAGTAATAACTCATAGACACATGACACATGGATTTTTAATGTGGAAACCCTATTAAGGGAAAAACCACTGGGATCGGTACCCCAAATTTTCACTCTTCAAAAGTGAGCTCGATGAAGAGCCAACCCTATTAAAGGTTATAAACACATTGTTAGGTGTGACCTTGTTAGAGGATTTAGATAGACAGTTTGTCACTTAGTATCTGACATCTAATGCTACCATCCTTGATCAAACACTCTCTTAGCCTGTCAATAGGTATCGGGCATATCCAATGATACTTTGTATGATCAAAATTTTTGATACTCCTTGGGATGTATCTCAATTACAAAATAATTTTAAGTCCTTCTCGGTAAGTATTGACACTGACAAAATTTTAAGTGCATTACCTTTCTAATCAATGTAATCAATTCAATACCTTTTCTCCACATTTTTATGCTCTATGATGTTGTATCACTATTTGTCAGTGTCTAAAAAATTCATCTCTTTCCTCAGCTTGTTGATTGGGTTTGAATGAAGACTTTCTTCTCCTTCAGAATGTCTTCAACATCTATTCTCTTGTCACTCCCCTTATTCATAATGAATAATCTTGTGTCTTAAATAGACATGATTTCACCATTTCTTGGCTTTCTTGATCTTGGCATGATCCACAATTCTCGCTAATTAGATTTAAAGAAAAACTCTAGTTTTATCTCGTAGAGATCTTCTTGCTAACTGGACAAAGCAGCTTTAAATCCTTTACTTATCTCTGGCTTTATCTTGTCGATTAAAACAATGATAAGTACCAGTTAAGTATTTATTTAGTTCTTGACAGCTAAGCATTTTTTCATTTTTGAACTCTCTGTTCTATCGGTTAATACTTCAGTTAGTCATCGATGATAACTGACTGTTCCGTTGGTGTGACTTTATTTTCTTCGGGATCTCCGTTTGTCGGACAACACTATAATTTTGTCCATCGGTTTATACTGTGCTTTTCTTGTCGGTTAAATCTATGACTTTTCTCATTGGTAATGTTGTTCTTTTTCTCATTGGGTAACATAGTGGCTTTTCTCGTCGGGTAACTCTATTCATTGGTGTGCACTCCATCGGTGTATACAACCACTTTGCAAATACTTAAATTTTATGCATTACTAATAGCATAGCCTTTCATTCATTGGTTCTTTGAAGTCTTTAGTAGGATGTACATGACCATACAGACTATATCAAGTTGACATCAATGATAATACAATACATTAACTTATTTAATGTCTTGCATGATCATCAACTTAACATCTTCAAACATTCAATCAGTTATAGTTCATCAAGATGGACCCCGAGGAATGCATAGATTGGGTGGAAGCCCTAGAAAATTATTTTGAATGTGAGGATATCCCTATCTCACAAAGAAAAAATATTTCCAAGTCCAAAATGAAAGGACTTGCACTAAGTTTGTGGAACTTCCTACAAAGGGAGAGGGTGGAGAAAGAAAAGGACCCTATAACCACATGGAAAAAAATGTTAAGAGAAATCAAGAATCAATGTATTCCTGGAGACTATGAAGTAACTCTGCACAAGAAGTTATAGAATTTGAAGCAAAAGGATCTTGATGTGGGATCTTACACTGATGAATTCTCCAAGATCTCCATGAAGACAAAGGCCACTGAAACTGAGAAATAAAAACTTGCTATATACATGAACGGGCTCAAGTACAGTATCCAGGATTAACTAAGTTTGTTTTCTCCACAATATGTACACCAATTCTATCAGCTGGCTATGAATATTGAAGAAAAACAAAGAAGGAGAGGAGAACAGAATAGTAGAGGAAGAGGAAATGGTTTCAGAGGTAGGGAAAGGTTTCAAGGAAGAGGATCATCTCAAAGACCACAGGGAAAATCCAATCACCAAGAGTATGATAGAGAGAAGAATAATAGAGGTAATTTTAGAGGGGGCAGAGGCAATAGCAGAGGAAGGTCAGGAGGTAGAAGCAAATATACATTAACTGGAAAGTGTTTTTCCTACAATCAGGTTAGTCACCAATCTTTTAGATGTCCAAACAAGGCTGGTACATCAGGAGGAGATAGAAGAGTCCAACTCACTCAAGATGAGGATTGTCAAAGCATGACCTCCTACCACACTGCTACATCTAGACCTGCAGACCTTGAACAAGGAGAATGCATAATGTTACATAGGACACTCCTGAAGATGCCAACTCCCAAAGATCCCCCACAAAGGAAGAGTCTATTCAGAACTCACTACAAGGTACTCGGTAAGATTTGCAAAGTTATTGTTGATTATGGTTCTATAGAGAATTTAGTTTCTAATGCAATGATAGATAAGATTGTTTGAATAAAATACCCACCCAAGCCCCTATAAAGTATCTTGGCTTAATAAGGATCAACAAGATTTAGTAGATGAGCAATGTTGGGTAGAATTTCAAGTAGGAGAATATAAAGATAAAGGTTTGTGTGAATTTGTGGATATGGATTCATGTCATCTTCTCCTAGGAAGACCTTGGAAATATGAAGTTGATGCCCAATATGGGGGGAATAAAAATGTGTATACTTTGACTAAGAATTGGATTAGTTACACTATGACACCTCTCCCTGATTCTGAGAAAGACAAAGCCTTAACAAACAGTGTTACCTTAGTGGGAGAGAAGGAATTTTTGAAAGTTCTTAAGGAGAGAGGAAAAACTTTTTTTTCCATCATATTAAAGCCCAAAATAGAGCCTAAAAAGACACCAAAAGGTCAAGAACCTCAGAGAAATGTTGGCCCCAAAGAAGTAGCAGATTTGTTGAACAAATACAAAGGGATAGTTACAGACGAGTACTGATGTTTTACCACCACAGAGGGATATTAGCCACTGTATAGACCTCATACCTAGTTCTACCTTTCCAAATAAGGCTTCTTACAAGCTCACCCCAGACCAAAATGTAGAATTTTCAAGACAGATTCAAGAGTTGATGGAAAAGGGCTTCATTACGAAGAGCATAAGCCCTTGTGCAGTCCCTGCAGTCCTGGCACCTAAGAAAGAGGGTACATGGAGGCTATGTACCAACTATAGAGCCATAAATAGGATAACCATTAAATATAGTTTTCCTATGCCAAGGATAGAAGATCTCATGGACTTCCTAGGAGGAGCAAAATATTACTCAAAGATTGATCTAAAGAGTGGGTAACATCAAATTAGGAGCAAAGAAGGGGATGAGTGGAAGACAACTTTCAAAACCAATGGGGGGTTGTTTGAATGGGTAGTGATGCCCCTTGGCCTCTCTAATGCTCCTAGTAATTTTATGAGATTGATGAATGAGGTCCTTAAGCCTTTCATAAATCACTTTGTAGTTGTTTATTTAGATGACATATTGGTCTTTAGCAAAGATAAAGAAGAGCATTTATTACATCTAGATATGGTAATGAAGAGGCTACATGAAGAAAAGTTGAGGATAAATTTGGAAAAATGTATGTTTATGCAAGAGGAATTGATATTTCTTGCCTTTGTCATCTCGAAACTTTATTTGAAAATGGATCCTTCCAAGGTGGAAGCCATACTGAATTGACCTACTCCAAAATCTTTCAGTGAAGTCAAAAGTTTCCATGGGCTAGCTTGCTTCTATAGGAAATTTGTGAAGAATTTCAGTGGGGTGAGTGCACCAATGATAGACACTATCAAATGGGCAAGTAAATGGAAATTTGTATGGACTGATGTTGTAGACATGTCCTTTGAATACTTGAAGAGAAGAGTCTCTGAACAACCTATCTTAACTCTCCCTGATTTTCACAATGTGTTCACCATTGAATGTGATGCTAGTAGATGAGCTATTGGGGGTGTTGTCAGCTAAGAAGGGAGACTTGTGGCATTCTTCAGTGAAAATCTTAATGAAGCTAAGAAGAAATACTCTTCATATGATTTGGAGATGTATGCTATGGTCCAATCTCTGAGAAAGTGGAGGCATTACTTATTTTTGAAATAATTTATTGTATTTACTGACAATCATGCTTTGAGTTTTCTTAACAGGCAGGAGAAACTAAACCATAGACACCTCAACTGGATAGAATACTTGCAAGCATTCACTTTCACCATAAAGCATAGAAAGGGAGTAGCTAACAAGGTATCTAATGCATTGAGTAGGAGGAATTTGGCTATACAAGAAGTGGCCTTAGAAGTGTAGGTATCTTTGTCTTCAAAGACATGTATCCCAATGATGCAGACTTCAAGGAAATTTACCAAGTTTGTTTCGAACTAGGAGATAGATATCACATTGAATTTGCAAAATATATGATTCAATTAGAATTGTTTTTTAAATGGAATCAATTGTGTATCCCTGATTGTTCCATGAGGGATAACATCATAAAAGAAAAGCATTGTGGATGTCTATCAGTCCATTTTGGTCTTGAAAAGACACTTGAACTAGTAAGAAGGTTCTACTTTTGGCCCAAGATGCAGACTGAGATAAGGAGATTTGTAGAGAATTGCCTAGCGTGTCAAAAAGCCAAAGGCACCAGTTCAAATGTGGGATTGTACACACCATTACCCATCCCTAACAAACATTGGGACTCCATTAGCATGGATTTTGTATTGGGTCTTCAAGGACAAAGGCAGGTTATGACAATGTTTATGTGGTTGTAGACAGATTCTCCAAGATGGCCCACTTATTACCTTGTAAGACTACACATGATGCTTCAAGTATTGTAGGGCTATTCTTCAAGGAGATTGTGAGACTCCATGGTTTACCACTCAGTATTGTTTTAGATAGAGACCCAAAGTTTGTGGGACATTTTTAGCATACCCTATGGAAGAAACTTGGAACAAATATAGCTATGTCATCTTCCTACCACCCTCAATCAGATGGATAGATTGAAGTCATCAATAGGTCTCTAGGAAACTTGCTAAGATGCCTGAAAAAGGAGTATGGAGTGGCATGGGATTCAATCCTCCCACAAGCAAAGTTCTCCTACAATGATTCTGTTAATAGAAGTTTAGGACTTATTCCTTTCCAAATTGTCTATGGATCCCACCCTAGGGGTGTCTTGGAACAAAGAAACATTTAGGATTTTAGCTAGAGGAGTGCCCAAGATGATGATTTTTTAGAGGTAATGAAGACCATTCATCAACAAGTAAAGGACAGACTACAACAAACCTCTGAGAAGTAAAAACAAGCTATAGATGCCAAGAGGAGAGATGTCCAATTCAAAGTTGGATATATGGTTATGGTTCACCTAAAGAAGGAAAGACTACCCAAGGAAAAGTACACCAAGCTGATGATGAAAAAGATAGGCCCTTTTAGAATCTTGAAGAAATGTAGAAATAATGCATATAGAATTGAATTACCTTCCACCATTGGATTATCCTCCATTTTCAATGTAGCTAACCTATATCCATACAAAGGTCTTGTCACTGATGTCTCCATTGCAGGTGCTCAAGATCTCCCATAGGACAAGGAGTTACAAGATTTACCAAAAACACCAACATAAGAGATTGACTACATACTGGACAAGAGGATAGCCAAACAAACTAGGAGATCCACCTTCTATGAATACCTAGTCAAATGGAAACACCATTCAGTGTAGGATGCTACTTGGTTAACACCTAAAGATATCAAGAAGACTAGTTTCAATCTAAAAGATCTCACAACTCAAGGTACTTGAGTTAATTTTGTCTTAGGGAGTATGGTGTAGTGTACCCATGATTGTCTTTGTTTGATCCTAGAGGATCTTGTTTGTCATAAATGGATTGATCTTAGAGGATCACCCTATTTTGGTTTTGGGATCCATGTTTGTATGGTCAAGGATCTATTAGGCAATCTTATGAGCCTAGAGATACCTTAGTCCATTTGGATCACCTAGTTAGGTTTATGTTACTTTAAGCATGTTTTGTGTTTTTAGAGTCCTTAGTGTTAAATTCCTTGGATTCATGTTATTCTAAGTATTTTATGTCAATTTGATAGGTTTAGATTAATTCCAAAATTCATCGAGTGCAAAAAGACAAGTTTTGCCAAATGTTGCAAAAGTTGTCAAAAAGTTGCTCATGCAACTTCCAAAAGTTGCTCAAGAGTTGCAAGATGGAAGCCCAACAGTCACAGGGTGTTTTTGATTGATCCAACTTCACATTTTAAGTTTTATTAAGTTCTTACTTCGAACCAACATGGTTAATTTCTGGAATGTAACTTTGATGCATGAGATGGAATATGAAGCATTTTTGTGAGCATTTCTGATTTGTACAGTTGTGTATGGTGTGGTATTGGGAAAATAAGTTGGTTTATTGAAGTTCCTTTGTGTTAATGTCACTCTAGGATTGATTTGAAGTCATTTGGTTTTGATTTGATAAGTTTTTTTTGAGTTTTCCAAAAATTAGTCAAGGAAAGAGTCTATTTGAAGCACAATTTGCAAATGGAGTCCTAACTTGTATTCTATCCGGTGGTTTTCTCTAAAATATCAAAAAATTAAAGTTAGGATGGTTTATTTAATGATTCTAAAATATTAGCAGATGGCTCGAAGGGTAAGGCCCTCATGCATCAAGCCCTAGGCTAAACATCTCAATGTATTCGGCCTACAATAAAGGAGAAGGAAGTGTTATGTTTGTTAGAAAGATTGGTTGAGTGAATTAGGAGTAGATTTGAGTTGTAGGGAGTTATTTGAAGACATTTGAAGCATTTTTTCATTCCCATGTACCCAATTTCTAGTACTTGCCTTGAAATCCAAGCCTAATTAGGCCAATTAGGTTTGCGAACTTGTTGAGAGTTAGGTGTTGATGGAGTGGAGTTGGAATCTAAGGATTTGGGTTTTGACATAACTTCATAAAGGGTATCTAGATATATCCTTAGTTTTTTAGAAGGTGATCAAGAGGAAAATTTAAGTTGGAAAAACCTCATAGATAGTACTACACAGAATTCGAGGATAGTCCTAGACAGGTACTGTACGAAAGGTGGAGAGTTGAACCAGAGGGTGATTCTTGGTCCTTAGGACATAATAAAGGTGCCCCAATAGTTAGTTTGAGTTGGTGAAGTCACTAGTGAAGACTTCTAGGTTGAGACCTAAAATAGGGCTAGTATCCCTAAAGCTCAAAAGTGTAAGATTTTGAATTGGATTGTATCCAATTGGGAAAAGTTGGAAATTGGTTCTACCGCCTTGGATAGGTAGAAAAAATTGTGTGGGAAAGGATCTAGGATCCTAGGAGAATCCAAGTTGACTTGGGTGTCTTATTGAAGAGAAAGGAGACAGACCGCACTTCTTGTTGTCACCTTTGCATTAGGTGGTATGAGAGCCTATAAAATCTCTTGGGAATAAGAATGGTAGAGAAGACTAATGATAATGATGGAGATATCCCTATTAAGTTCACTAACATGGATCTAGCCAAGATTGTGAGGGATCAGGCAGCTAAGAATAAGAAGATGGAAGCGGAAATAAAGAAATTGAAGAGTTCTCAGATAAGTAGGACTAATGGGGATGATTTAGAGTCAGACCAAGAAGAAGAAGAAGAAGAAGAAGAAGAAGAAGAAGAAGAAGAATAAGAAGAGACAAAGGTGCTAGAAGATCAAAGAATCTTAGAAGATTTGGAGAGAGTGGGTACGAGAGATAACAAACCAGACCTATCAATGTGTATGGGCAAGATGGGCCCTAAGGAATCCATGGATTGGGTAGAAGCCATATAAAACTATTTTGAATGTGAGGATTCCCTATTTCACAAAGAACAAAGATTTCCAGGTCCAAAATGAAAGTACCTACACTAAGTTGGTGGAACTTCCTACAAAGGGAGAGGGTGGAGAAAGAAAAGGACCCTATAACCACATGGAAGAAGATGTTAAGAGAAATCAAGAAGCAATTTATTCCTGAAGACTATGAAGTAACTCGGCACAAGAAGTTACAGAATTTGTAGCAAAATGATCTTGATGTGGGAACTTTCACTGATGAATTCCACAAGATCTCCATGAAGACAAAGGCCCCTAAAAGTGAGAAACAAAAACTTGCTAGATACATGAATGGGCTTAAGTACAGTATCCAGGATGAATTAAGTTTGTCTTGTCCAAAATCTATACACCAATGCTATCAGATGGATATGAAGATTGAAGAAAAACAAAGAAGGAGAGGAGGAAAAAATATTAGAGGAAGATGAAATGGTTTCAGAGGTAGGGGAGGGTTTCAAGGAAGAGGATCATCTCCAAGACCACAGGGAGAATCCAATCACCAAGAGTATGAGAGAGAGAAGAAAAATAGAGGTAATTTTAGAGGAGGTAGAGGAGGTAGAGGAAATAGAAGAGGAAGGTTGGGAGGTAGAAGCAACTCCACATTCATTGGAAAGTGTTTTTCCTACAATCAGGCTGGTCACCAATCTTTTAGATGTCCAAACAAGGCTGGTACATCAGGAGGAGATAGAAGAGTCCAACTCACTCAAGATGAAGACTGTCAAAGCATGACCTCCTACCACACCACTACATTTAGACCTATAGACCCTGAACAAGGAGAATTCATAATGTTAAATAGGACACTCCTGAAGATGCCAACTCCCAAGGAGCCCCCACAAAGGAAGAGTCTATTCAGAACTCACATTAAGGTACTCAGTAATATTTGCAAAGTTATTATTGATTATGGTTCTACAGATAATTTAGTTTCTAATGCAATGATAGATAAGATTGGTTTGAATAAAATACCCCACCCAAGCCCCTATAAAGTATCTTGGCTTAATAAGGATCAATAAGCTTTAGCAGATGAGCAATGTTGGGTAGAATTTCAAGTAGGAGAATATAAAGATAAAGTTTTGTGTGAAGTTGTGGATATGGATGCATGTCATCTTCTCCTAGGAAGACCTTGGAAATATGATGTTGATGCCCAATATGGGGGGAAGAAAAATGTGTATACTTTGACTAAGAATGGGATTTGTTACACTATGACACCTTTCCCTGATTCTGAGAATGACAAAGCCTTAACAAACAATGTTACCTGCATGGGAGAGAAGTAATTTTTGAAAGTTCTTAAGGAGAGAGGAACACCTTGTTTTTCCATCATAGAAAAGCCCAAAAAAGAGCCTAAGAAGACACCAAAAGGTCAAGAACCTTAGAGAAGTGTTGGCCCCAAAGAAGTAGCAGATTTGTTGAACAAATTCAAAGGGATAGTTTCAGACAAGAGTACTGATGTTTTACCACCATAGAGGGATATTAGCCACTATATAGACCTCAAACTTAGTTCTACCTTGCCAAATAAGGCTTCTTACAAGCTCACCCCTGACCAAAATGCAGAAGTTGCAAGACAGATTCAAGAGTTGATGGAAAAAGGCTTCATTAGGAAGAGCATAAGCCCTTGTGCAGTCCCTACAGTCCTAGCACCTAAGAAAGAGGGTACATGGAGGCTAAGTACTAAATCTAGATCCATCAATAAGATAACCATGAGATATAGGTTTCTTATGCCAAGGATAGAAGATCTCATGGACTGCCTAGGAGGAGCAAAATATTACTCAAAGATTGATCTAAAGAGTGGGTATCATCAAATTAGGATAAGAGAAGGGGATGAGTGGAAGACAACTTCAAAACTAATGAGGGGTTGTTTAAATGGGTAGTGATGCCCTTTGGCCCCTCTAATGCTCCTATTACTTTTATGATATTGATGAATGAGGTCCTTAAGCCTTTCATAAATCACTTTGTAGTTGTTTATTTAGATGACATATTGATCTTTAGCAAAGATAAAGAAGAGAATTTATTACATCTAGATATGGTAATGAAGAGGCTACATGAAGAAAAGTTGGGGATAAATTTGGAAAAATGTGTGTTTATGCAAGAGGAACTGATATTTCTTGGCTTTGTCATCTCCAAAGGTAATTTGAAAATGGATCCTTCCAAGGTGGAAGCCATACTAAATTGGCCCACTCCAAAATCTTTCAGTGAAGTCAAAAGTTTCCATGGGCTAGCTAGCTTCTATAGGAAAATTGTGAAGAATTTCAGTGGGGTGAGTGCACCAATGATAAACACTATCAAATGGGGAAGGAAATGAAAATTTGTATGGACTAATGTTGCAGACAAGTCCTTTGAATACTTGAAGAAAAGAGTCTCTCAATAACCTATCTTAACTCTCCCTGATTTTCACAAGGTGTTCACCATTGAATGTGATGCTAGTAAAAGAGATATTGGGGGTGTTCTTAGCCAAGAAGGGAGACCTGTGGCATTCTTTATTGAAAATATTAATGAAGCTAAGAAGAAATACTCTACATATGATTTGGAGATGTATACTATGGTCCAATCTATGAAAAGTTTCAAATTTTTTTTTATCACCGGTCATGTGGTGAGTGCAGCCACTATCTATAATCGAGACATCATTCTTACTAACCTTATATATGAGTGCAGTCTCAACATACCTTTCTTATTCATCTGAATAATCCTTCATGGCTACAAATACCATCTCAATGTCTTCATCAGATTCAGTGTCAATGTCTCCAGCTCTGTTCTCAGCCAGGTAACAAGCTCTCTTCCCTTTGTCCTTGTAGTCTCAGGTATCTCTTTTATCATATTTTTGGTTTCTTTAGTAATCTTGGTCATCACCTCTATCAAAATCCTTTTCATATGTTATGTCATTACTTCTATCATTTTTTCTTTTGTTAGGACATCTTGCATCAAAGTGTCTAATCTCTTTACAATTAAAACATACAAGTGGTAATTTACCTTTGTATCTACCTTTGCCTCTCTGCAATCTTCTTGCCTTTAGTGCCTTAATCTCATCAAGTCCTTGGTCATCACTATCACTTTCACTATCATTCCTCATAGTGTGTTTATTACTTGACTTACTTATTTTTAAACAAGACTTGAAAGAAGACTCTATAGATGGTAAGACACTGTTATAAAAGTTATTCATCTGAAATGAAATTAATCTACCAATCAGACTATCTAGAGTAACATTATTATTTGAAACTACTCTAATTTATTGTATAGAAGATACTCTAATAACATATACAGGCAGTAAGGTTCTTAGAATTTTACCTACCACTGTCTCTTCTTCAAGTATACCTCCAACTCCTCAGATAGCATTGACTATCTCTTTTATTCTGCAGCTATACTGAGTGATATTTTCTCCTTATTTCATCCTTAGGTCATCAAACCTCCCTCTTAGGATTTCTTCCTTGGCTCTTAGTATATTAGCATCTCCTTTATGTACCAGCTTCAATTTGTCCCACATTTTCTTTGCAGAGGTGCAGGTTTTCACATCTTCAAACTCAGCATCGAAGAGTGAGGAAGCAAGTTCTATCATCATGCAATTTTGCTCATGATTTTCTCTCAATTGCTCAAGTGTGTGAGGTCTTGTAGGAAACACAAATTCAGTATCCAAGTATTGAGTAACATCATTTCTAATACCTGATAGGTGGAGTCTTATTCTTCTTTTCCATGATGCAAAGTTGTTCTTGTTCAACTTGTGCACATCTCGTTTGCTCATCTTGTGATCTTTTTCTTAGGTCTTGAAACCTTCCTTCTAAGCACACAAACTCTTATAACAATTGTTAGAATAACTAAGAGTGGGGGGGGGGTGACTCAGTGGCCTCAAAAATATTCCAGTAAATCAACCACAAAAACTTTATATCTTAAATATAAACCTCAATTTATCTTCAGTCCTACAAGATGAATGCCTTGAAATAATCTTAACAAATAAATACTGCTCAGAGTTCACTGTTAAACCTTATTCTTACTGTTTACCAATTAGCATTCTTTCATTTACCGAAATACAGTAAATTACTTAGTGTATACCGATCAATCTAGATTTAGTTATGTACATGTAATGCAAAACACTAAAGTAATGAATCATAAACACATTGACACATGGGTTTTTAATGTGGAAACCATGTTAAGGGAAAACCCACTTGGGACCCGTAACCCAAAATTTTCACTCTTTTGAAGTGAGCTCGGTGAAGAGCCAACCCTGTTAAAGGTTACAAACACACTATTAGGTGTGACCTTGTTAGAGGATTTAAATATAATAGTTTGTCACTTGATATCTGGCATCTTTATGCTACTGTTATGACCAAACCCAGTGTAGTTTGTCAATTGGTATCTGGCATCTCTATGCTATCTTTAGGACCAAACATTGATACTCCTTAGGATGTATCTCAATATATAAAAGATTTTTAAGTCCTTCTCAGTTAAGAGACTTTATGATCCAACAGTTAAATTGAAATAGTAAATTCAATCTGTTCACATATACAACTATACTTTGCAAATTTTCAGATCTATTGTAAGCACATAATACGTTTTTGATCAATTTATCTTTTCAATACCTTTTCTCCATTTATTTCTGCTCAGTGATGATGTGCTTCTCTGTTGCTTGGTGTCCGCAGAATTAGCTTTGTTCTTTAGCTTGATTGATCAGGTTTGATTGAAGCCTTTCTTCATCAGTTTCTCTTCAACATCCTCTTCTCTATTCACTCCCCTAATTTATAATGAATTAGCTTGTCTCTTTATAGACATGATTTCACCATTTCTTAGTCCTTTGAATTTGTTTTTCTTGGTGTGATCCGCAATTATAGCCAATCTTGCTTTAAAACTATACTTCAGTTTTATCCCGTAGATTTCTCCTTGAAAATTGGAATAAAACAGCTTTAAATATCTTGCTTATCTCTGGCTTTAACTTGTCGATAAAAAAAATATTAACAACTAGTTAAATCCTTTAGCTCTTGACAACTAAGTCTTTTTTCATTTCTTAAACTTAGTTCTTTTCAGTGTTTAACTCCTTGTTAGCTTTGGTCAACACTGCAGTTCTCCTCGGGCATCTCCGTCGGGGTTGTCTGTCCGTTGGGAAACACTGTGATTCTGCTCATCCATAATGCTTTTGATTCTGCTCGTCGGTAATGATTTTGATTCTTCTCATCGGTAATTCTTGCTCGGGTATCACCATGACTTTTCTCTCAGGGTTCTCTATCCGTTGGGGTGCATTGCTCGTCGGTGTTTGTAGTCACTTAGTGAATACTAATCTTTTATGCATTACTAAAAGCATAACCTTTATCTTTTTGATTCTCTGAAGTATTTGACACTTTGTATATAGCCAGTTAGATTGTATCAAGTTGACATCAATGACAATATGATATATTAACTAATTTAATGTCTTGCATTAACTTTCTGCATTTCGCTGATCATCAACTTAACATCTTCAAACATTCAATCAGTTATAGTTAATCATACCAAATGGATGTTAAATCTGCATTTCTGAATAGAATACTAGAAGAGGAGGTATACATTGAACAATCTAAAGGGTTTGTTGATCCTAACAAGAGGAACATGGTTTGTAGACTACACAAATCCTTGTATGAATTGAAACAAGCACCGAGAGCATGGTATGAAAGACTTCAGTCTTATCTTATTAGTATTGGATTGTTAGAACAAGTGACAATAGTAATCTATATTTAAAATGAGATACTGATGATAAGATTCTGATTGCTGAGATATTTGTTGATGATATCATATTTGGAGGTAATGATATGCTATGCAAATCATTTGCTGATGAAATGAGAAAAGAATTTGAAATGTCAATGTTTGGAGAGATCAATTTTTTTCTTGGTCTACAGATTCTACAACATGATGAAGGCATCTACATCACACAATCCAAATACATCAAAGAAGTTCTAAAGATATTCAAGATGGAGGAATCCAAACCAGTTGGAACACCTATGGCAACTGGATGCAAATTGATAAAGGAAGATAAGACAACCGAGGTAAATCAGACCTTATACATATCTATGATTGGTAAACTAATGTATGTTGTACACACTAGACCTGATATAACACACATAGTTGGTATAGTTGCAAGATTCTCTGCTAATCCCAAGGAATCACACATGACTACTATCAAAAGAATTTTGAGATATTTGAAGAATACTGAAGACTATGGTTTGTGGTATAATAAAGAAGGTAAATTTGAGCTCCAAGTTTATACTGATGTTGATTGGGCTGGTAACATAGATGATAGAAAGAACACAAGAGGAGGAGCATTATTTATGGGTGAGAGACTTGTCACATGGATAAGTAATAAGAAAGGATGCATATCACAATCAACTGTAGAAGTAGAATATGTTGTTGCTGCTGCAAATTGCTCTAACATTGCATGGATCAAGAAATTGCTAAAACATATGAATGAAAAAGTTCTTGACCTAGTAATTATCTATTGTGATAATAATAGTGCTATAAACATCTCAAAGAACCCTGTGATGCATGCTAAAACAAAGCACATTGCTATTAAGTATCATTACTTGAGGGAACAAGTACAAGAGAAAGAGGTGATACTGGAATATGTACAATCCAAAGAACAATTAGCTGACATGTTCACAAAACCATTGCCAAAAGATACATTTGAGTACCTGAGGAATAGACTAGGGGTTCGTCCCTTGTCTACTTGTCACTAAGATGACTAGGAGGCTGCATCAGCCTACACATTATCAGAAGATCAATCATGTTGATGCAAGCTGAGATATGGAATGCAATGACATATAAGTATAAGAAGGTACTTATCTGAAACACACACAAGAGATATTGTTTTCTAATATAGAGTTGTATTGCTGATGGAGAGGAGATTCAATGATATATTCTTGTTTGGAATTGTTTTCAAAGGGAGAGGAATATTCACTGAAATATCATCAGGGAGAAGTACATCAGAGAGAGAGAAATGAAATATCCATCAAGGAGTAAGATGAACAATACAAAGGAAAAGAAAGATTCAATGAAATAACCATCCATCCAAGGGAGAGAATTGAAGAAAGTTAACACTACATATCTATCCAGAAAAGGGAGAAGAGATTCTACAAGAAAGTGAGAAACAAAATCAGAAAATAGAACTGCTACACCTATCCATTGAAGGGAATGAAGAAAGGGAGAGCATATAGCAGAATCAAGTATAAGCTAAAAGAGCCTACCAAGATTCAGATATTTGAATTGGTTATAGAAAAATAAGTTTGGTATGTTATGGCATGTTTTACATTGTATATTTCATAGTATGTTGCCATCAATGCCAAAGGGAAAGATTGATGAACTATAACTGATTGAATGGTTGAAGATGATAGTTGATGATCATCAACCTACAAAAGTGAATGTAAGACATTAAATCAGTTAATGTATTATATTTTCATTAATGTGAACTTAATATGATTTGATTGGTCCTACACATATTGTCATAAACTTGAAGAGACCAAAGAGAAAAAGTTTATGTGGTCGGTAAAACATAAAAGTTTAATATACACCGAGTGATAGTGCACACCGATGGAAAGTGAACACCAAGCAGTTCACAGTGTATACCGAGCACCGCAGTAAGCAAGCATAATTGAAGTTGTCACCAAGAATAATTGAAGTTTTCACCGAGCACTACATGAGTCAATGACCGAGCTAACTGGAGTTGATGACCGATCATAACTGAAGTTAAAGAACAACAAAACAGTTAGCTGGCAGTAGCTATATTTAGACTGACTGATTGATTTCTTTATTATTAACGATCGCTTGAACTAAAGAAAAGAGGGAGATTTAAAGCATATTTTATTCCCAACTATCACTGAGAGATTTGTGAAATAAAATTGAAGGAGATGTTTACGGATTAAAGAATGCATGTCAAGTTTTACAGATCAAGAAGTGATCTACAACAAAAACAAAGAGATTGAGCGGCTAATCATGTCTATATAAAGAGACAAGAAATTCATTATAAAAAAAGAGGAATTCTGAATATATTATGGTGAAGATAGAAGTCTTCATGTAGATCTGATCATACAGGCTGAAGAATAGAGCCAAAGAATTCTACAGACACCAAGCAATAGAGGACAGAGCATTCACTAAGAAGAAGGAAGAAAGAAAGAGAGAAAAGGAATTGAAGAGCATATTGATCAGAGAGGTATTATTGGACTAATAATAGATTTGAATATCTGCAAGATAAAGTTGTATTTTGAATAGATCATTTACTGTATCATTTTAACCATTGATTCAGAAAATCTCTCAACCAAGTGGGATTTAACCATCCTTATTGTATTGAGATACTCAAGAGTATCAAAAGGTTTTCTTCTTGACAACATAGTGAATGATAGGTCAAAAGAAAAACTTTTAGTTTTAAATCCTCTAACAAGGTCACACTTAACAGTGTGTTGTAACCTTTGACAAGGTTGGCTCTTCACCGAGCTCACTTCAAAAGAGTGAAAATTTTGGGTTACCGGTCCCAAGTGGTTTTTCCCTTAACAGGGTTTCCACGTTAAAATCTATGTGTCAAATGTGTATTTATTTCATTGCATTGATATTCTGTTTTACACATTAAGTGATATTGGATTGGTCGGTTAACACTAAGTTTATTTGTTGCTACTCGGTAAAGTCTAGAAAAGATAAACAATATATCTTATCGAGCAGGCTATATTTGTTAAAGTTATTTAAGGCATACATCTTGATGGACTGAAATATAACTAGAGGATATTATATTTGAGATATAATTTTTGGTTGGATTTTTGGAATTATTTTAAGGCCACTAATTCACCCCCACCCCCTCTTAGTTATTCTAACAGGGGGAAACTGTCCGGTCTAGGGGCTTTGTAGGCGCCCATGAAAAAGGTAGCACTCTTGACTTCTTTCAGTGTAACTGGAGCCAAAAATTGAGCATTATCAACATTACTGACAACCTTTGGGAGACAGTCTAATAGCTGATCCTCTAGAATCTTATCCACATGACTACCAACACCTTTGAAAATCCTACAAAAGTAGTGTGACGCCATGAAACCCGATTTGGAATCCTCCTTAATTTCATAATTGTTTTCATTCCATAGGCTGAGGATGGAGTTTCTCCTCTTATGAATATTGGTCGAATGGTGAAAGAAGGCCGAGTTACAATCACTCTCTTTCAACCATTGAATCATATATTTTTTCTTCCAAAATATTTCTTCCCTACAAAGAATTGCCTTCCACTCAGTTTTCAAAGCCTTGTTTTCAACATGTGTTTTTACGGAGAGGTTTCCTTTGTCCATTCTGTCTTGAATGACAATCAATCTTGAATTCATTTCTTTTTTCTTCATAAAATATCACCAAAGGTGAATTTATTCCAACCCTTCACATTCCTCATAATTTTAAAATTATGAGTAATACAATATATGGAATTCCTGCAGATGATAGAATTCAACCAATTTTGAATGCAATAACAAAAGTTAGGATGGGTTGACCACATGATTTCATAACAGAAAGGGAACTGTCCTTTCTACAACCTACTTTTCCAGTCAAGAAGAATAGGGTTATGATTTGAAACAATCCAAGAAAGGGAAAATAAAGCAGAGTTGAAGCCCAGGTCCCAATTAGTACAGAAAAAGAATATGTCCAACTTAACCTAAATAAGATCATTTGCCTTACAATGATTTTACCAAGTGAAAAATTTCCCTTCTATGTCTACCAAACCAACTTCATTGACAAAGTCTGATAAATCAAGCATACTATCCAAAAAAATTTCACTTCCGCCCATCTTTTCAGAAGGGAAAAGTGGCAAGTTGAAGTCCCCAACTAGAAACCAATGAGAAGTACCTGATTGTTGAATAAGAGAAGAGATATCTTCCCAAACCTATTTCCTACCAAGGCGAGAGTTGGAGGCATGGATATTAAGCAAAAACCAATCACATCCATTAGAAACAAATTTAAAAAAGAGGAAGTTGAGGCTAGAAGAAATAGGCTCACCATCCACATTTTGTGGATTCCACATGGTAACAATGCCTCTAGAAGGCCAGTTAGCCTCTCTAATACAAAACTTAGTACCCAAATACAAAACCTTCACAATCGTGCTAAAGGAGGGTTTTGTCATCTTGACTTCTTACAACAACAAAACATCAATTCCTTTTTCAATAATACAATTCTTAAAAGCAAATTGCTTTTGAGGTCCATTCAACCCCCTAATGTTCCATTAGAGGAACCTCATTTCTTAGCTTTGATTATAGTCTAGGGTCCTCTTCCTACTATTGGTGATTTCCCTTCTAATCTTGCTTTGTCTTGTGACCTGTTGAGATGGGCAACTAGCCTTAGACACTGACCCCACATCTTCCTTCTTATTCCTAGTCTTCCTTTTCTAAACCATCCAACCATCATCACTCATTGGACATCTTGTAGAGGCATCAGTTGAGGTGGAGACCTTGGTAAGAGTTGGACGTGGTGTGAGCCTTTTCTTACAGGATGCTCTAATCTCATCCTCACCAGGGGAGTTAGCAACAAGGATTTAAATTGGGTGGAAAAGATGAGGCACATCATTTGGATGTAGGAAGAATATGTTAGAGGGTGGTATTTATCCCTCTTCTAGGGGGTAGAAAGCTCCACAATGCCATGTAGAACCCCCACCCACCCAACTTCCTTAGGAGTTTCCAAAAGCTTCAACAATCCATTTGAAGGAGTATTCATCACTTTAAGAGTCAGAGCCAACCGCTTCAAGGGGGTCTGTGACCCTTAGTGAGGAAGTAGAGATGCCCTTTAGTTTTTGCAATCCCTTATTAGAGGCTTTACAGTCAGAGATCAAATGGATCAATTTTAGGCATTTCTGGCAGAAAATCATGACATTTTCATACACCAAAGCTTTCATCCACTTTCCCAATTCAAATTGAAGGGTGATAAAATTAGGGAGAGTTTTACTGACAACAATATTAACACAGAGGCAGATGAATACTAACCTGTATTTTTCCTTTTCAACTCGTCTTTACTGACATAGAGACCAAAAGTGCTACCAATCCAGCAGAAAATCTGTTCATCCCAAAACTCCAGTAGAAGTCCAGGCATTTGAACCCAAAATGGAGTTGTTCAGCTGAGGTCGGTAGCAGGATCAAAACATGGTTTGCACTTACAAAGGGAGAGAAAGTGTTTGCCAAAGGCCCATGACCATGACAAACTGTAATCAAGTCCTCTTCCGCAGTGAACTTGAAAAGAAACAGAGCGCCAGGCATGACACTAACTTTGGCACTCCCCTTGAGTTTCCATTTTTGGGAGGCCCATGTTTTAACCATATCAATGGTTGGTCTGAACGAAAAGAAACACTCCACTAGGGTATTGTTCATTGATGAAACTTTCATTTATTGTTGAATTTATCAACTAATAAAAAAAATTGTTAACAAAATTTAAAGGAAAATATAAAAGGAGGAAATATGCATACTCATGCGACATAGTTTTCATTGTTCCTTTTTTTTTTCACAATTTATCTTCATTTTACTAATTGTAGCATCTCTATCATTATAAAAGAAGAATTCAAATTATATTATATTCAATTGATTGATTTTTTTGTTTTACTCAAAACTACATGGAAATTAATTTTGAAAGCGGTTTGGTTCATCCTTTGAGGATTAGTCTCACCTCAGCTTGCCCCTGGTACCTAAAATACGAGATGTTGGGTCGGAGGGACACCTAGGAGTTAATTTTTTTTTTTTGAAATGAATGCTCCATATGAATAGTTAGCTTAATTTATTTAACCATCATGACTTTAAAAAAATAAAAATATAAAACTGACATTTTTAATAATTTATTTATTTTTTTAACTTTTTGAAATGGCTCTTAAATGATATTTATTTATTTGTACTAACAGATTTTTTTTAATTTTAATATTTTAAATATATATATAAAGTCTTATAACACATTTTTATTTATATCTATAATTATCTTTAGTAAAATAAATTGAAACAACTACACTATTAAATTTTTTTAAAAAACAATGTGGGAATACTAATAAAGTTTAAACAATGAAATTAAATAAAGGTATACTATTAAATCAATCAGATTTCCACAATCCATAAGAATTTACAATTTGATTTCAAATTGTAAAGGTATACTACCTAATAAAGTTTATGTATATAGGCAAATGTTCGTTTGAATTGGTTGACCAAAAAGAAAAGTTATAAATATGATGAGAATTCAATTAATCTATGAGGGCTGGCCGACCAAAAAAATAATAAAAAAAAGATGAGAATTCAATTAATATAACTACTCTGTCCATAATGTCGGGCAAGTTGGATTTTGTGGTGGCAGATACCACACAACCAGCAGCCTAGGCGGGACCTACACGCCCTTTTATTTTGACCCGCATTTCATTTAATTTGTTTTTGTCTGTTTGGAAGTTGAACGATTTTTTAAAGCATTAGAATATACGCAATGATTTTATAAATTATTAAAAGGTAATCATTTGTTTATTATGCATTATTGATAAATGAAGAATTTACAAGTTTGAATCTTTAATACTTTACCACTATTTCCAATACAATTCTATTATCATTCCCAATACAATTTTGTCATGGACCTTTTAGATGGTGATATTAGAACAGTTCTAACTAACTTCAACAAGCCAGAATTTTTTTATCTACCATTTGATAATTTTTTGACCGTTTCTTCAGTAATTACAAATATTAAATGGAGCTGAGCACCATAAATGAAAAGCTCAAATCTATTTATTTTGGATAGGGATATAGTGGTTCATATTAATTTGAAAATATAAGATAGATATTTGATAGTTATAGGTACATTTGGTATAGAAAATATTTCGCGTTTAACCTTTCATTCTAAGGTTTTATTTAAAAAAATTAAATATTAAATTTATAATAAATTTGAAAGATTTTAGAACTGGATATGATTTCTATTTTAAATATGGATTCACATACTTTGTTATTAGCTCTTTTATGAGAAAGATATTTTATAGTAATTAGTGTAAATAAGAATTATCATTTAGTAGATTTAAAATATGATATTATTTTATTTTTCTAATTTTTAAAAAATATTTTTGTCATTTAGTAAAATTGTAAATAATAATAATATTGTAATGAATTATTGGCTTATGTTTTTATTGATGGGTTATCTAGATAAAGTCACTCTTTATTATAGATGGTTGCCTCCTCGTTAGAAAAAAATAAGTTTCATTTTGATGGGTGTGTAGAGGAATCCCTAATCTCTTTTGATGCATAGTCAAGGAAGGCCATGACAAATTAAATAATAATATGATCTTACAAGTTAAATTCATTAAATATTAAATGTCATTCTCAACATCGAGAATAAAAAAATGATTTGTAAGTTCATCAACATCTTGACCAAACTGTCGGTGGAATGGATAGGACTATCACATAATCCTCTTATTAAACATTTGTGGAAGTTGATTCATCCTCATCTCACTTGGTGTTTATGGAAGGAACACAATAATAGGATCTTCCGGGGTATGAAGAATCTGGTTGAGGAAGTTTTCAATTTTTTTATAAACTACTTATGGAGAATTTGTCTGTCATTGTTTGGCCTTGCCCACCCTTCCTCCCTACTCCTATTGATGGTAGAGTTGCTAGCAACTGGGGCATTCTGAGCCCATATATCGATTTTGATAATTTAGAAAGAATTAAACAACAAAATCTCGTACATCTGGATGGTATAAGATAAATTTTGATGGTGCGACAAGAGGACCCAACGCAAGGCTACAGTAGGGGGTGTGATTAAGACATGCTTGGGAGAGATGGTTGCAACCTATACTAGTAATCTCGAAGGAAACTACTTTGGGGTCCCAAAATTTCACTCTCATTGCTCTCATGGCCTTTTCTATAGAAGGTAACTCCAAACTCGTTGTTGTTGTTGTTAAAGGCCTAACCAAGGTTAATTGGTCCATTGAGGGGATTATCAGTGATATCAATAAACTTCTTTTGGGGCTGGACTTTTCAAAATTTTACTATGTTTACTGAGAAGGTAATATTGTTGTTGGTGCTATGGAAATGGTAGGCCTTCATTTGGTGGGTTTGAGATGTTGGAGGATCAATGAGTCCCTCTCGCCCCATGTCCAAATCCTCCTGCGAATATGAGGATGCAACGGAAATATTGTTATAAGTCTAAGGCAGGATAATTATGACTTGGATAAGAATTTGAATGGGATTTGGATGATGTGGACACATGCTTGGTGAAGGTGGACATGTCGTAGGTATAAAAGGGGACATGTCATAATCTGCAATAACAAATGGCGTATGTGGTGGGTGACAGAGTACATGGGCCACGTGAACAATATGGACGTCTCCTCAATTATGCGATGCCATCATTTTAAAATAATGCATTTTTGCATCACTAAGAAATTTATATTAACTCTTGAAGAGGAAATTGTACCAATTACCATGGGTATCCAACCTACTATCTTCCTGTGCAAGATGACATATTGTCTGCATGAGTAAAGATTCAAGAAGGAGGTAAAGAATGATTATGCCCTTTCTAGCATGAATGGCTCACTATACCTCTTTAATTGGTGTTTTTCTCTAGTTGTTTTATTCATAGGCACTCAAACAAGCAATTATGAACTTGGGTGGGTCTTGCTATATATATTTCTATCACAACTCTTAGAGTGAGTGGGGACCACGTGCAAATCAAGTTGTGTTTTCATAATGAGTCCAAGTATGGCACCACCGAGGGGCATATTAGTAGAGTGGGAGGGGTTTTTCGATTCATTCCTTTAACAATCACCAACAGGATAGGTAAACCCTTCCCCCACCATAAAAAAAAGTAAAACTTCATCCAAAGTGTGACTGGCAAGGAGGAAGATTGAGCTAGAGAGGAGATTAGCAAATATGGGTGCAATCTGTGATGAGCCCCCAAGCTAGCGACCTTCCCTACGAATAAGGGTAAAATGACGCAGTTGGTTTTTCATGAATCAATGGAAGAGGAAAATCAAAAGGGTAAGGGGTATGGAAAAATTGTGGTCAAGGGTGGAAATGTGGAGAATGTCAAAAGTAAAGGGGAAAAAATAGATAGTTATAAGAAATCTTAAAATAGTGTCTCCACTCATATTTTAGATAGCTTGAAAATGAAGTAGGTGGATTTAATAGAGTATAAAATGCAGGACAAAGAGGATTCCAACATGTCCACCATGAAAGGGAGCTACATAGAATGTAAAACTATGGCAACAAAGCTAGTGGATCTAAAGACTGAGATGGCTGTGTTAAGGACCAAGCTTTTGATTTGGACAAGAAGATAGGAAATATCACTAGGTTCATCCTCTCCATGATGCATAGTTCAAATACTCTTTATACCTCATGCAAAGAAAGGTGTTGATAAAGGAATCCAAGGAAGAGTGAAACTATAAAGAACTATTCAAGTTCTTCATGGAGGATTGAAGTCGTGTGCTCCATCAAGTTCATTTTGACACCAAGCTTGCGAGTCACGAGTAGCGTCTCTTGGTTTTTTGTTGTATCTGCTGCTAGTTTCCATTGAGCCTCCTTGTCATTACTCATTTTTGGCCACAGGTTATTGAATGTAGTTATAGGGGGAAAACATTAGTTGCTTATAATATGTTGTTAATTATTGCTAGGTATATTTTGCTAAACTTTTTAAGGTATTCTGACTCTACTCTTAGTCATTGCTTACATTTTGGTACTGGTGACTTGTAGTTTTTGATTTTGTACTATTAGTTTTTTGTTGTTATCTGTTGTGGTTTTAATGCCCTTGGACTATGGTTGTGTAAGGGACAACACCCTTATTTTTTTGTTGCTTAATTTAAAACACACCTTATCCAAACTTCAAACAATTCTAGACTTAATTTTAAAATATTCTAAGATCTAACATTGATATCATAAATGTCACAAACTACCTATTTGATTCAAATACAGATGAGTAACTAACCATTAATCATGATCTGTAGAAATAACCTAGCTTGGACAACCAACTACATTAAAAAACCATACAAAACACATCATCAAAAGCCAATAATATTCATGCCTCTCATGGAAATAAATTATATGAGACCGTTTATTCTTCTTCTTCCACAATGAATTGCTCTCTTTTGAAATCCTCAACTTGAACTTGCATAATTTCTAACATTTAGGAGGGATAGACACAATGATAAAACTTGCAAGAGATAATTCCTAAGGAATTTGTTTTATGAAAAACATCATCGATATAATCATAAAAAAGGTGTATTTTATCAAGTTGAAATCTTAGAGATAATTAAGATGTTTCTAAGTGAGAATTATGCATCGAAGAGCTTAAACACCATTGAGTCAACTTAGAAGTCTCCTCCCAATTTGTCTCTAAAATTATAATGATAAGTTGGAACAAATGAATGGTTGTTGGTCACTTATTTTTCCCTTCAATTATTAGACTCTTGTCATTATTCTTCAAAGCTTATTTTTATGTATGGATAATGTAATCATGTTAATTATTTCTAATAGTAGAAGTTGGTGTATAAATGTACAAAAATAGAGATAATAATAACAAATTTTTCCCTACTTTAAAGTGGACATAGCCATATTGGTAAACCACTATAAATTTATGTTTGTGTGTCTTGTTTAATTATATTTCTAAGTTATTTTAATGATCTTATTTTAACAATTGGTATCAGAGCTCGGTAAAGGAGTTGTTTGGAAATCGGTGAAGGATTTCCAGAAAGGATGGAAGAAATAAATAAACACAAAATTGAAAAATTTTCTGGATAAAATTTTGGATTGTGGAAGATGCAAATGGAATCATTGTTGATTAAAGGAGATCTCTCACTCACACTGAAAGGGAAAGCCAAGAAGCTAAATTCTATGATTGGTGAGGATTGGAATAAATCAGACAAAAATCCAGGAGAAACCATCATCCTCCCTCTATCTAGCAACATCTTATTTAATGTTCTCTTCAAAAGCACATCAAAGGGATTATGGGACAAACAATTTGGCTTCATCTTCAAATAAAGTTTTTTCTCATGAAGAAGCTAAATAATTTGAAAATAAAAGAAGGGGGGAGTATATCTATTCAACTAAGTGAATTTAATACTCTAATCAATGGATTAATTTTGGTAAGAACAAATATAGATGATGAAATCAGAGTTATTTTGTTGTTGTGATATATACCAAATAGTTAGGAAGAATTACTAATGACAATCAACAATTTGGTCTCTGGAAAAAATAATTTTAAATTTGATGATGTTGCAGGCACTCTTCTTAGTGAAGACACGAAGACAAAAAAAAAAAAAAGGGAACCTCATATGGTGATGCCTTGATTTTTAGAAATAGAGGGAGAAATCAAGAAAGAGGGAAAAATAATTATCAAGGGAGATCAAAATATGCAAGTAAATCAAATTCTAGAGGGAGAAATGGAGGTTGCTACTTTTTCGGTAAAGGACATGCAAAAAAGAATTATTGGTCATACAAAATGCATAAAATAAATTAAAGAAAAATAAATTTAACATAACATATGAGAAAGATGAAGGTTATCTAATATTTTCAACATGTGAAACTACAAAAGATTCATGAGCACTAGACTTGGTTCCCTCTTTTCATGCAACTCTATGCCGAGAAGCTTTCAAGAACTATGTAGAAGGAAAACCTGGTAGAGTTTATCTTGATTCTAATGAACCATGTGAGATAGTTGGAAAAGGTGAGACGATGTTGCACTTAAAGAATGAAAATAAATAAGTCTTGAAGGATGTGAGACATATTACTAAACTCAAAAGGAACTTGATTTCGGTAGGAAAACTTGATGCTCAAGGATGTAGCGTCATCTTTTATTCAAACTCTTGAAAGGTGACCAAATGAGCTGTGCTTGTTGCAAGAGGTAGGAAATTGGTTACATTATATGTGATAGAGATTATTGTTGAAGTGGGATCTATGATGGTAGTTGTGGATAGTGGGACATAAATTTGGCATAAGAGGCTTGATCATATGAGAAAGAAGGGACTTGAAATCTTTCTAAAAAGGGATCGAATTCTAGGTTTGAAATATATTGATTTAGATTTGTGTGAGCATTGTTTCTATGGAAACCAAAGGCGGGTCATTTTTTTGAAAAATGATCATAAGATAAAGCCTTTGGAGGTTGTGCACTCAGACTTGTTTGGTCCTTTGAAGGTAACCTTTATTGGAGGAGCTAATTATTTTTTCACCTTTCTTAATGACCATACACAAAAAAGTATGGGTTTATATGCTAAATAGGAAATTAGAAGTATTTAGAAATAAATATTGTTGAGACTTAGGTTGAAAAAAAATAAAATATATAAAATCATATAATGGGAGAGATTTTTTTTAATCTTTGGAGTTTGATAGTTATTGTATAGATAATGGCATCCAACATATCAAGGTACTTCCATTCACCCCTCAATAAAATTGTGCAACTAAAAAGTTGAAGCAAAATATATTCGAGAGGTCTTGGAGTATGATCTCTAATGCAAGCTTGGGAAAATATTTTTGGGAAGAGGTAGTTAACACAACAGTCTACTTGATCAATTAAGGCCCTTCATCTCAATTGGAGTTTTACATTATAGAGGAGGGATGGCTGTGAACATGAATTTTGCACAATCATCAATGGGTCTTTCGATGTGAATAATTTTGTCACTTCACAAGGAGAAGAGAATGAAACTAAATTCCAAATCAAAATGGTGCATCTTTTTTGGCTATGTAAAGGAGCA
The DNA here is from genome assembly GCA_018584345.1 of Thuja plicata. Lineage (NCBI taxonomy): Eukaryota > Viridiplantae > Streptophyta > Pinopsida > Cupressales > Cupressaceae > Thuja > Thuja plicata. Next base: position 2,399,704 of record MU225525.1, read on the forward strand.
ATATGGTTTATGGTTTCCAAATAGATAGTTCGTAGTAGGATGTCATATTCAATGAGAAAGTGTTCCTAGGTTTTCAACTACAAGGGAGACAAACAAAATGAATATATGCATATATTTGATGTTATTAATAGACATAATACTCTTTCATGTGCATTGGCACAAGGAGGAGCCACTCAGGTTATGTTTATTCCTAATATGACATTTTGTAAGAGGAATTAATCTTACTAAGCATTGATGTGGATGTTATTCACACATCATAAACATAGAAATTCTACAAAAAAACCTATCATTCTTGAAAGATCAACGTACTATTAATCCCAAGCCTCATAATTTCAGATCTTGACTTACTAATTTTGTTGAATATTGTTTGTACTTACTATTTTCACAAAGGGACTTATACTGCTAGATCCGTAAGAAAGGTCAAATTCTAAAGATAATTGTTAGATTCATAAAATCAACCTTTATTTTTGTTCAAAGGTCTCAATTCTAATTATCACTCAAACATTTTGGAACACACTTTATCATTAGATTTATTATATTTGATGCTTGAAAATTGGTAAGTTTTTGGGCTTTGAAACCTCAAAGAAAATTCAAAAGGAAAAAATTAAGAAATAAGAAAATTTAGAAGATTTAAGTTTACATAGATCATGCACAAACATACCTCAAAAATTGTAAGAAATTATATATTTTTAGCTATTTTTGTTTCACTAGATTCTATCATAATTAAACACAGATGGTGTAGTTTTCCAAGGGACATTGTCGCACACAAAAATATTATCATTTGTAAAGGTTTTTGTCCTACTTGTCTCTTTGAATTGTGCCACATATTCAACCATGCATTTTTTGTGTTTTTTGTTCCCTAGTGAAAGGGAATCCTTGGCTAATCAAAGGGCATTCTTGGATGATACCATCTCTAGATCTATTGAGTTCTATTTTGGAATGCTATCCTCATTTGATTCAGTAAGAAAAGGGTTGTGCCTAGAAAAGAATTACCCTATTTTTGCTTTTCTGTCAAAAATTGTCCTATTTTAGGGTTAGAGATTTTTTGGTCTCTCAACCTTCATTATTTTGAATCTTTTTGGCTTATTTCCTCTTCATGGTTTTTACTTTTTCACTTTATGCAATAGTAATTTTGTTCTTTAACCTCCATCACTTGGATCTAATGGTCACCATCCATGCATATGACAATTTTATTGGTGATTTTTCCTTATCTTTGCAATTTGAATCCATGCATACAAGCATGATCCATCATAAATGATGTCCATATTGATATCCTTAAGCGCTCCTAGAGAATGCCCTATTTTGATTACACATTTTCCAATCTAGTATTCCATTGGGAGATTGTATATATTTATATCCAAACATACTTCTCATATGGGGTCAACTCAATTAGATTAAAATTTGAATGCCATTTCTTAATATAGAGTGGATGCTTTCCCATGTACCACAAACCCTATTGGAGGATGCAATTTGTTTCCTCTTTTGTTGTGAAAATAATAGCGAATAATACTTTAGAGAGAACCTAGATTGTTTTAGTTTTCCAATTTTTACCAATTCAAACCCTAATGGTCTTTTTGTCTAATCTTGGTCCTATAAAGAGACATATAATTTCTATTTCATTCATTAACCATATTTCATCATTTACTTCTTTGGGTACATCAATGTAGTTTGATAATTTTGACGAATGTCATTCTTTTATTTTTGTGAATTATTTTGATTTTGAATAAATGCTTCGATTTGGGGTTGGTCTTCTTCACATGTTTTTTCATACTTTTCTTTAAAATTTAAACATTGGTTATAAGCTCTATAGGCAAAAAGCCATACTATTTCACCAAGGGTCAAGGTAGGGAACTCTCCCTTGTTGACACAATAGAGAGTGACCATGTGAGGTTTGAACTTTAGTTTTTGGCTCTACATACAACAAGCCCCACCATTTCATCAAATGATCTCCCTTATCTAGGCCTATGTTAAATAATACTTTCTACTTTATTATTATTATTTTTTTATGTGCATGTGTGTGTTATTAATTTTTGCCTTATTTTTCACTTTCTCTATTTTGTTTAATCATTTTTGTGACTTTGATATATTTTTTTTACTTTTTTATTTTTTTCCAATTTTTATTCGTTATATTGTTTCTCTTTTTCTTTTGATTAGTTTTGTTTTTCCATTTTTTGTTTTCACTTTTGTTCTTTTTTGAGATTGTATTATTTTTCCTTTCTTTGTACCTTCTAATTTTTTGGCTTCTCTCTAGTTTATTTATTTTAGGTTTTACTTTTTTTTTTTTATCATTTTTCTCTCTCATTCTTTCCCATCTTTATCCTTGGTTCTTGTGCCTTCCTAGCTTGTGCCTCCTTCTCCCTCATCTATTTAGTCATCTTGTCTTGCTAATATCCTAATTTCTCTCTTCTCATGTTATCTTACCTTAATGATGGGTCATCAATTTTTTGATCTAAAATATTGGCACTAATATAAATTCACATGGTCCAATCAAATAATATTACTATAACAATATGGATTCTGTAAATTTCATGGTTTTAATTCAAGGAAACTATCTCCGAGAGATCTTTTTTGTTGCACATCTAGTGCACTTTTATTTCTTTTTCTCTCTCTTTTTAGGGATTTTGTCCCCATATGGTTTTCTTCCTTTCTCCATTTCATTAGAGTCTTGTATATTTTAACACCTCATCAGGTCTAGCTGTTGGAACTGAGTTTCTTTGTACCCAACTAAGCTACTCTTAATGGGGGACGTTAATATTATATTATTTCTTTTTCAGTCCACCTTCTAAGATAAAATTGGATAGGTGGATTTCTTTTTAGACTCATAGTTCATTACTTGCGTGCCTAAATTCTAGAAAGAAGTTTTTACTATCTACTTAGCCTCCCTTGCACTATATATATTCAATCATGAAGTTTAATGGAATATTGTCTTAGTATATTTCTTATACATTTAATATTTTAGTTATTTGCATTTAAGTGTTAATTTGTTGAGCTTGAGTGGCTCTACTAGAATCATAATATTTCTAGTTGACCCCTAATTTCTAAATCTCAATTTTAATCAAATTTTCATAATATCAATTGGTTTTCAATCTCTATAATGCTAAAGGGTTATTTTGTAACTTTATTTCCAATGGACAAAAAAAACCCCATGACACTTCTCTCCCTATAAAACAACTACTATCCTCGTAAATTCATGATGAATCGACAACATAGCTCACAAAAATAATTAGTTAGCTTAGTGTGAATGTAGCACTACCAATATTATACTAGATATATTTCACATATATATAGAACAAATTTTAGATATTTGTATATAAGTCTTAGAAGTTTAGTTCTCTAATCCCAAGTAAATTAAATGAAAAAAAATCTGCTTAATTGGTAACATGTTTTGAAGATAACTCATATAAATAAGTAGTATGTATATTTTACAATTGTGTGGAAAATAAAAGTTTTATATGTTAAATATTTAACTTTATACTTTATCAAGTTGGTCATCCATAAAAAAAATACTATATAATTTATATACTCAAAATGTCTTTCAAGATAATAATCATGTATTCTTGACAACATAAGTACTTAGTTAATAATTGATGAACCATAACAGATTGAATGTTTGAAGATGTTAAGTTGATGATCACCAAGCTAAATAAAGTTAATGCAAGACATTAAATCAATTAATGTACTATATTGTCATTGATGTCAACTTGATATAATCTGATTGGTTATATACATAGTGTCAAAGACTTCAAAGAATCAGAGAGATAAAGGTTATGCTATCGGTAATGCACAAAAGTTCAGTATTCACTAAGTGACTACAAACATCGATAGACAGTGCGCCCTGAAGGATAGAGAACCCTGAGAGAAAAGTCACAGTGATACCTGAGCAAGAAACCTGAGAAAGCATTACCAATGAGCAGAACCATAGTGTTACCCGATAGACAGACAACCCCGACAGACAGAGATGCCCGAGGACAACTGAAGTCAAGACTGAAGCTAACAAGGAGTTAAACACCGAAAAGAACTGAAGTTCAGAAATCACAAAAGACTTAGCTGGCAGGAGCTAAAGAAGGAGTTAACGGGTTGATACACATTGCTTTCATCAACAAGTTAAAAGCCAGAGATAAGCGAGAGTTTGAAAGCTGTTTTATTCCAGTTGTCTAAGAGAAATATATGGGATAAAACTGAAGTAAAGCTTTAAAGCAAGAAAGGCGAGAATTGCGGATCACGCCAAGAACAAGAAATTCAAGGACTTAGAAATGATGAAATTATGTCTATAAAGAGACAAGATAATTCATTATGAATTAGGGGAGTGAATAGAGAAGAGGATTCTCAAGAGAAACTAGTGAAGAAAGACTTCATATAGTTCTGATCAATCAAGCTGAAGAACAAAACTAATATTTTTGCGGACACCGAGCAACAGAGAAGCACAAAATCACCGAGTAGAAATATGTGGAGCAAAGGTATTGAAAGGAAACATTGATTAGAAAGGTATTATGAGCTTACAATAGATCTGAATATTTGCAAGATTAAGTTGTTTATATGAACAGATCATATATTATTTCAGTTTAACCATTGATTCATAAAGTCTCTTAACCAAGCAGGATCTAAAAAAATCCTTTATATATTGAGATACATCCCAAGGAGTATCAAAAGGTTAATTCATGAAGATCGCATAGTGAAATTCCATATATCAAGTGATTAACTGTTAGTGATAAATCTTCTAACAAGGTGGCACTTAACACTCTGTTTGTAACCTTTAACAGGGTTGGCTCTTCACCAAGCTCACTTCAGAAGAGTGAAAATTTTGGGTTACTGGTCCCAAGTGGTTTTTCCCTTAACAAGGTTTCCACGTTAAAATCCACGTGTCAAATGTGTTTATGAGTCATTTCTTTAATGTTTTTCTTTACACATTACTAAAACAGGATTGATCGGTAAACACTTAGTTATTTTTCTATTTCGGTAAATGATAGATTGCTAATCGGTAAGCAGTAAGAATAATGTTTAACAGTGAACTATGAGTAGTAGTTATTTGTTAAGAGTATTTCAAGGCATACATCTTGTAGCACTAAAGATAACTAAGGCTTATAATTATGGTACTGCATTTTTGGGTTGATTTATTAGAATATTTTTGAGGCCACTGATTCACCCCCCCTCTCAGTTATTCTAACAATTGGTATCAAAGCTTGTGTGCTTAGAAGGAAGGTTTCAAGACCTAATAAAAAGATCACAAGATGTGCCCAAGTTGAACAAAAATAAATTTGCATCATGGCAAAGCAGGATAAGACTCCACCTATCGGGTATTGGAAATGATGTTACTCAATACTTGGATACTGAATATGTGTTGCCTACAGAACCTCACACACTTGATCAATTGAGAGAAAAGCATGAGAAAAATTCTATGATGATAGAAATGTAGACCTTATGGCAAGACATATTTTCAATTAGTGTCAAAACACTTACTCAACTAGTGTCGACCGAGCCAACAAGCATTATGCAAAGTCCCGAGTGATCAACATTGCCTGAGTGATTAGCATCGCCCAAGTGATCAGTATGAGCCGAGTGATTTACAGTATCGCTCGAGTGACAATTTATCACCCGAGTATACTTTTGGACCCGAGTGACAGTTTGAAGCCAACGTATTGTTAAATATAATTTTGTTTATTACAAGCCGACTTACAGAGTTATTTGTTGGATAAAGATACATATGTAAGATAGTTTGTTTTATCCAATGAGCATGTAATAAAAGAATAAGTAAGAATGTATGCATAAGTGTAAATGCATGCGAATGGCAGTTTTATTAAGAGAAAAAGTATTCAAGACAACAGAGTCTCATCTATCATATTCAGGTGATCAGTTATATTCAGAAGGATCTTATTCAACAATCACAGTTACATAGAATAGTTCATCAACTGGTTCATTCTCACAGGTGGATCAAAAAAATCCTTTAACAAGGTGGACCTAACAATCCTTTCTTCTAATATCTTAACAGAGTTGCATTCCTTATTGTATTGTACAAAATCCTTTAACAAGGTGGACCTAATAGTCCTTTCTATGCTCCTAACAGTGTAGACCATCAGAAGTGGTCATTGTAAGCTCTAACAAGCTAAATTTATAATGCAGTACTAAATCTTGTGGGTATCATCCCCACCCTAGTTTTACTTTCTTTTGGAAAGTTTCTGGGTAACCAAATATTGTGTTATGTGTTGTGTATGAATCTTTACTTTCAATTTCTATGCATTACAGATGAATGACAAGAACTATATAGAAGAAAGAATTGAAGACTTTTGCAAGGATGAAAGTTCTGAAGAAGTTGATGTAGCCATTCAAGACTTACTTACAAAGAATCACACTTTACATGAAGAAATCAGAAAGTTGAAGATAGAAAAGGAAATTCACTCAATCAAAATATGTAAAGTCATGGAAATAAAGAACAAAGCAGAAGATGATAGAAATATAGCACAAGAAGATAAAATACTGTTGAGTACAAGATTAAAAGAAAAAGAAAAAGAAATCCAACACTTGTCACTTCAACAAGCTGATTTGGTAATTCAACTCAACAATGCAACACAAGAAGTAGACAATCTAAGAACAAAAAATGAAAGACTATAGAATGATATCAATACTGAAAATAAAAAAAAATGAAAGTATGATGAATTCACAAACTAGCATGGATCAGGCAACAAAATTTAGACATCATGGATAGACTGGATTAGGTTATACTAAACAAGGTGAATCCTCACAGCAAGGAGCTCAAAGGAACAACAAACCTTCATGCAATTATTGTGGCAAGTTAGGGCACACATCAAATAAATGTTGGAGCAATGAAAAGTCAAAATTTAATGGAAAATGCTACAGTTGTAACAAACATGGACATAGAGCAAGTGAATGCAAAGAGAAACCTAAGTTTGAAGGAAAATGCTACAAGTGCAACAAACAAGGTCATAGATCTTTCGATTGTAGAACTAAGAAGTGGAATCCCGCTGAACAATTAGCCAAGGCAATTTTTGGTTGGGATTACAACACATGGAACAGATGTTGTCATTGTGGTGAATATTTGACACATTGGTGCAAATGTATGAAAACTCACTTCAGAAAAAGGGATCCTACTAAGAGATGTTATGTGTGCAAGCAACTCAGTCATCTAAGCAAGAACTGTATGAACAAAGAAAAGTTGATACTAGTTTTGAGAATGGTAAAGACAAAGTCTCAAAAATCAGAACTCAGACGAGCAAGCAATGGGTAAGGAAATCCTTAGATAATTCAGATCAAAGAAATGAAGGATCTAATGACAACCTAAATAGTGAACTGGGTGGATCTACCATTACAGAATAGGAATGTAAGGAGATGACTAGCACTGTGCAGTACAAGCCATCCTACATCAGTTCCAGATAAGAAAAATGACGCATATCCGCATATTGATGCATGGGGACATGTTATAATTCTTCCCGAGTCAGAATGTTAGTTAGACCCGAGCCACTCTAGCTTAACCGAGATGAGTCAGGCAGTATTGATAATTGGAAAGTTGGTTTCACCCGATCTTTCAAGTGAATCTAAGAAACACCTGAGTCATGCCAACTAATATGTACAGAGCATTTAATGAAATACTCTAACGATTGAAAATCTCTTATAAATGAAGGATTATAAATATTACTACTTAAAAAAATTTTAGTTTACAAATTAATTCAGAGCCCTTAGTGATTCAGTACAAATTTGTGATTGAAAGCAAAGTTTGATCATTTCATCCGAACATATATGGCATCCACTTCCAGTAGAAAGGTCAAGAAAGGTTCTGAGATGTTAGTAAGGAATGCAATTTGTGATCTTCTGATGTTTAAGCTTCATCCGACAGTTGTAAAGGAGATAGACTCAATGGGAGCTCATTCCCTGATTCCTCAGAGAGTGTTACTGGTTAAAAACATCCAAAGCTTCTATCACTGCAACATACATGATCTTGGAACTATTGAGATGAATAAGGCATATGATGAATTATGTACAAATGGGAGTCTGAAGCCTGAGCATAAGCACCTCAAAACCAAGGGTTTGACACACATCATGCACATGCAAAAAATATTTCCAAACAAAATGGATGAGATATGTTCTTAGCTGTGTCTATGAAATGCAACTATGGTTGGAACATCCTATGATGATCACGAAGTAGATAATTCACCATGTCACTAGGTTTCCAATTCTAGATAAGCCAAAAGCTACCAAAACCCTAGCTTGGGATGACCTAGCTGAGTTAACTCTTACTGAGTGGGATGGCAGAGGCATGAGACTTAATAGAGTAACTGATATGGAACTGAAATTTGGTATTCATGTTATAGCCCACAAGATATACAGTTCGAGCAGACCCAATAGTGTTCCGTGTGAAGCTGTTGACCTAGCATACAAAGTGGTGAAGAAGAATCTGGTATTCAACCTAGCAGAATTATAGCTCATCCAATTGAGAAATAATATGGAAAGCATTCGAGTATCCAAATCCAATTCATGTAAGTTTGGTTCTCTTCTTATCTGCATACTATTTTATGTTGAGAAGTTCTTTCCCTCCAAAGGAACAGTAGCATGGAAGAAGGATAGACCAATAATCCATCAGATTAATAAATTCATAGCTAAGTTAGGAGATAACTTTGATAACATTATGGATGGATATTTTGAGAGTTTCAAACAGAGGATGCAGAGTAGGTTCAGAATTCCCAAACAACTAGTTGAGAATTACAAAGATGAAATATTTTTTCTAGTTGATTGTGATAAGGTTTATATACAAATAGTAAAGCCTAGGGTTGCATGGGTAAAACCCCTGCCATATGAAGTCAACAAAGATGACACAAAATATATTATAGAGGCTCTTGTAAATGAACCTTCCAATCCAAAGGCACCTTACTTTGGAACATATGAGGAAGCAAAGAGTAGGATATCTTTGGAGATTGAGATTCCCAAGATATTGAAAAGAGGAAGGAAGAGACTTGATACATTCAAGAAGAAGTATGGCAAGACCTTTGACTCTCCTGCTATCTCTAAGAGTAAAGATGATACAGTTAAAATAGAGGATGTTGAATCTGAAGAAGAAAAGGAAGAAACTGATATTGAACCTCCATAAAAGAAGACGAAGGAAACACCCAACCAAAAAAAGGCAAAAGGAAAAAGGCACTACCCCTATTGTCACCTTGAGGAGATCAAGGAGAAAACTTATAGTGAGTGATGATGAGGATGATGATGAAGAAGATGATACTGTGGTCTTCACTAACCCAACACCAACACTTGATCAGAAGATTAAAGAACTGAAAGAAGGAAGAGCTATGAGCTATTTTAAGTAACTGAATTATGCTTCTAGGACCAAGGAAGAAAAGAGGAAGATTGAAGAAGCAGTGGTGGAAAAGATGGGAAAATGGAAATATGACCCCTCTGAGCTGAAGAATTATATGACTGAAGACCTACTCAAGGTAGTCTCCATTCCTTGGAACAATGCAGTCCAAACTGAAATGGACATAAGGGAACATACATTGAAGAAAGTTATGCCTACAATGAAGGGAAAATAAGTAAAATAAGCCTTGAGCAAATATCAGAATAAGCACACCCCCAGATTCAGGACATTCCAAATATTGAACAAAAACATAAAAGATGTAGTCTAGCGTGCCACATTAGTGTGGAAATCAATATTTGAGATGAAAGAAGATAATGAGGCAGAAGTACCGAGTACAGACCCTCCTAAATGGGTAAATGATGATACATTACACGAGGTACAGACCATTGAGGAGTCAAATGCTGAGCATATTACAGTTGAGGTAATGGCATCATTACCCCAATCTCCTATCCATAATATAATACATCTGAGCAAGGACAAGGTTGCAGAATCCACATTTGAACATGTAGTAACTGAGAAACATGCTCCACATACTAATGAGCCAAGCACACCCGAGTCGTAGAAAGACAAGGTAGATATTTCTACTGCTAGTATTGAATCATCAGTTAACATTGATTCAACAATTGGTACTATAAAGGTCAATGACCTAATTGGAATAAATACTGAAGAAAATGACAAGGAAGGTAAAGGTAAATAAATTTTTCCTTCACTGATTCCAAAGAAAAAAGGAAAAGAAAAAGCAGTAATTACTTATGAGATAGATCTTGATAGAGAAATTGTGATTCCAAAATTGGGATCTATCCAGCTTATCTATAGAGCAAATGGATATTCTAGGAGAACCGTGGAAGAAAAGAGATACATTGCAGAAGCTCTGAAAGGAAAGAAAAAGGAATAAAGTACTCGAATATGTCAAAGGCATATTTGTAGATGCATTGTAGATTGAAGTCAATGAGAGTGACTCAATAAAGGACCAACTTGTTGACATTGTCCACAAGTTCAACACAGATATGAATGGTCAAGAGAAGTTACTCAAGAAGGCAGAGAAGGAATTTGAGAACAAGGTTCTAGAAAATATTGCGAAGAAGATTGCAATTGACTAGGTGCATCTTACAAATATGATCAGCACTCTAGAAACCATCGTGAAAAATGTGGTAGCACTATTTGTAAAGTTCAGTGACACCTCTAACTTTACAATGGAGATCAAGAAAAAGATAGTGAAGATTGATGTAGACATGAAGGAAAGTGCAAGACAGTTAGCACTTGACCTGAGCACTAGTTCCGCTCACTTCATGAAGATCAAGTATCTTACTGATCTACAGGCTAAATTGTTGAGAGAAGAAGCAAGGACCAGAGAATCACTTACAACAATCCAGAGCCAACTTCTACCACACATGGATGGGATGCAGAAACACATAAAACATGCAAAGACACTCATCCATGACAACAATTTCTCAGTTGTCGAGCTAATGATAGAGTTGTTTGCAGAGCTACAAGTTGAATTGCACATCGTGAAGGTGCTACAGGACAATTGGGACAACACTTTGTCTCAGATTTTGAAGGTACATAGTGATTTCCTATCCTACTTTGGAATAACCTTGTAAATATCACTTTTGGCATTTTTGTCAAAAACAAGGGGGAAATTGATGACATGTAACTGATTGAATGTTTGAAGATGTTAAGTTGATCACTGAAATGCAGAAGGATAATGCAAGACATTAAATCAATTAATGGATTGTATTATCATTGGTGTCAACTTGATATAATCTAATCGGTTATAATCAAAGTGTCAAAGACTTCAGAGAATCAGAGAGATAAAGATTATGCTTTCTGTAATGCATAAAGGACAAGAATTCACATTGTGACTTCAAACACCAAAGGTCAGTGGAACCTGATGGATAGAGATCACCGACAGTCAAGTCACAGTGATGCCAAAGCAAGAAAACCAACGAGCATTACCGATGAGTAGAATCAAGCATACCCAATGGCCAGAAACATAATGCAAACTGACGGAGAAGCTCGAGGAGAACTGAAGTGTTGACCGACACTATCAGAGAGTTAAACCGAAATTAACTAGAGTACACAAATGAAAAAATATCTAGCTGACAGAGCTAAATATAGACTCAACTGGTTGTTATCATTATTTTTATCGACAAGATAAGCTAGAGATAAGTGAATGATTTAAAGATGATTTGTCTAGTTGGCAAGAAGATCTCAACGAGATAAAATAAGAGTTTTTCTTTAAATCTAATTGACAAGAATTGTGGATCACGCCAAGTTCAAGAAAATCAAGAACCTAACAATGGTGATATCATGTCTATAAAGAGAAAACTCAATTCATTACGAATTATGTGGGGAGAGAATGAAAAAGATGATGCTAAAGAAAAACTATTGAAGAGCAACTTCATACAGTGCTGATCAACAAGCTAAGGAAAGAGCTAAAGTTTTATGTGGACACTAAGAAACAAAGCACACCATCACCAAGTAGAATCAAAGTGGAGCAAAGGTATAAAAAAAGTTATATTGATCAAAATAGTTTTGTGAGATTACACTAGATCTGAAAATCTGCAAGTATAAGTTGTATATGTGAACAAATCATACTATTTTAGTTTAACCATTAATTTAGAAAGTCTCTTAACCGAGTGGGATATAAATATCCTTTTTATATTGAGATACATCCAATAGAGTATCAAAAAGTTTGATCAGGAAGATAGCATGAGATACCAGATACTTATTGATAGGCCAAGTGAATGTTTGATCAAGGATGGTAGCGTAGAGATTCCCGATATCAAGTGACAGAATAAACTTTTAAATCCTCTAACAAGGTCACACCTAACAGTGTGTTTTTAACCTTTAACAGGGTTGGATCTTCACCGAGCTCACTTCAGAAGCGTGAAAATTTTGGGTTACCAGTCCCAAGTGGTTTTTCTCTTAACAAGGTTTCCACGTTAAAAATTCATGTGTCAATGTGTCTACGAGTCATTACTTTAGTGTTTTGCATTACACATAACTTAATTGGATTGACTAGCATACTCTAGATAATTTACTATCTGTCGGTAAATTAACAAACTACTTTTTTGTAAACATAGAGTAGAAGGTTTTAAAAAGCATTCTGACAAGTAGTAATTTGATATAATTATTTGGAGTCATTTATCTTATAGGACTGAAGATAACTAGAGGTATAATTTTGTGGTACTAAGTTTTAAGGGTTGATTATTGGAATATTTTTTAGGCCAATGATTCACCCCCCACCCTCTCAGTTTTTACTAACAATTGGTATCAGAGCTTGTGTGCTTAGAAAGGGAGTTTAACAGCTCAAGCAAAAGATCACAAGATGAACAGACGAGATGTGCCCAAGTTGAATAAAGACAACTTTGCATCATGACAAAGCAGAATAAGACTCCACCTATTAGGTATTGGAAATGATATTGTTCAATACTTATATACTAAATATGTGTTTCCTACAGGACCTCATACTCTTGAGCAATTAAGAGTCAAGCATGAGCATAACTGCATGATGATAGAACTTGCATCATCACTCTCCGATGCTGAGTTTGAAGATGTCAAAACTTGCACTTCTACAAAGAAAATGTGGGATAAGTTGATGCTTGTACATGGAGGAGATGCCAATGTACTTAGAGCAAAGGCAGAAATCCTAAGAGGGAGGTTTGATGACCTAAGGATGAAAGAAGGAGAAAACAGACTCAGTATAGCTACTGAATCAAAGAGGTTGTAAATGCTATCTGAGGAGTTGGAGGTGTACTTGAAGAGGAGATAGTGGTAAGAAAAATCTTAAGAACCTTATTGCCTATTTATGCTATTAAAGTTTCTGATATTCAAGAAATGAGAGCAGTTGCAAACAATATAGTTACTCTAGATAGTCTGATTGGTAGATTAATTTCATTTGAGATGAATAAGTTTGACAATAGTGTCTTACCATCCATAGAATCTGCATTCAAATCTTCTCTAAAGATAAGTAACTTAAGTCATAGACATGTTGTTAGAAATAATATTGACAGTGATAATAAAGATCAAGGACTTGATGAAATTGAAGCACTTATGGCCAGAAGATTGTAGAGAGGCAAAGGCAGATACAAAGGTAAATTACCACTTGTATGTTTCAATTGTAAAGAGGTTGGACACTTTGCTTCCAGATTCCCAAACTGAAGAAAAGATGATAGAAGAAATGACAGATCATTTGAGAAGAATTTTGATAAAGGTGAAAATAGAGATTACCAGAGCAACCGACAATCTGACAAGAGAGATACCCAAGACTACAAAGACAAAGGGAAGAAATATTGTTACTTAGCTGAGAACAGAGCTGATGACATTGACACCAAATCAAAAGAAGACATTGAGATGGTATTTGTAGCCATGAAGGATGATTAAGATGAAGATGAAGAAAGGTATGTAGAAACAACACTCATATATAAAGTTAGTAAAAATGATGTCTAGATCATAGGTAGTGGCTGCCGTCACCATATGACTAGTGATAAACAAAAGTTTGAGAATTTTGAATACTATAATGGTGGTTCAGTGAGAATGGGAAATGATACACCTTCTCCAGTTGAAGGTAAAGGAACCATAATGTTGAATAACCTAATTAAATGTGAAAATTCCTACTGGGTTAGAGGACTGAATTACAATTTTTTAAGTGTTTCTCAGTTGAAAATTTCAGGTCACAGAGTAGCATTTGAAAATAAGAAGGCAAAGATCTACAATGACTTAGGAAGATTGATTGGTACCGGTGAGAAGACAAAAGGTAACCTTTTCTATCTTGATGACACTAACACCACTTGTTTGATGGCTAGAAACGAAGACATATGGTTGTGGCACAAAAGGTTGTGTCATGTGAACTTTGACAACATGATAAAAATAAGCAACAAAAGGAATGTCAGAGGCTTACCAACAATGACTAAGCCCGAGCATATCATGTGCAATAATTGTAAAAAAGGTAAGATGACAAAGTCTAGTTTCAAGAGAAAAACCCATACATCTACTGCAATTCCAGAATTAGTCCATACAGATCTATGTGGACCCATGAAGACAAAGAGCTACTGTGGAGATAGGTATTTTATTCTTTTCGTTGATGACTTTTCTAGAATGATGAAAGTCATGTTTTTAAAAGATAAATCAAAAGAATTTAAGATTTTTAAATGGTACAAAGCAATGGTAGAAAAACAAAGTGAAAATAAATTGAAATGCTTAAGGTCAGATAGAGGAGGGGAATTTACTTCAGAAGAATTCACTGACTATTGCAATGAGCATGGAATTAAAAGATGGGTTTTTGCACCAAGGACACCACAGTAAAATGGAATTGCTGAGAGGAGAAACAGATCAATTGTTGACTGTGCAAGAACATTGATGATTGAGAAAATAATCACTCAAAATTTTTGGAGGGAAGCTGTCAGTACTGCTGTCTACACACTAAATAGAGTACAATTGAAGGAAAAAAAGAACACACCATATGAGCTTGGGTATGGTCATACACCCAATGTAAGTTACTTCAGAATCTTTGGTATTCAATGTTATATATTGAAGGATGATAGAAATGGAAAACTTGATTGCAAAAGTGAAGAAGGTATCTTCCTAGGGTATTCAACCAAAAGCAAGGCTTATAAATGTCTAAACAAGTCATCTAACAAAATCATTGAAAGTGCAAATGTAAAATAGATGAATTTGCATAAAAGAATGATAAGGAAAGAAAAAAGGAATCAGAGGACTACGAAATTTTTTTTTATACAGAACCTGACATTCTACCCAAGCAATAGTGTGTCGCTCCCGAGCATTAGAACATTGCATCTGAGCATCAGGCTGCAATTACCGACGATTAGGATAATACTCAAGATGATGTTCTGAATAATGGAGATGAAAATGAAGGTGAGGAAGATGATCATAATGATGAACACAGAGCTGAACCAAAACTTTCCAAGTATGTCAGAAGACATCATCCACAAGATCAAATCATAGGAGACAAGAAGGCTCAAACAAGAACAAGAAGTAAGTCACTTAACACCAGATATTTACTTTGTGATTTTGAGCCTAAATCTGTTTACAATGCACTTGAGAATGAATAATGGGTCAGTGCCATGAATGAGGAGATAGAACAAATTGAGAAGAACAATACATGGACACTAGTACCAAGACCAGATGACAAGAATGTCATCGGTACCAAATGGATATTCAGAAACAAGCTGAATGAGAATGGAGAAGTCACTAGAAGCAAAGTAAGATTAGTATGCAAGGGATATACACAAGAAGAAGGTATTGATTATGGAGAAACCTTTGCACCCATTTCTAGACTATAAGGAGTTAGAATTTTACTTGCTTATGTTGCATTTAAAAGATTCAAGGTATACCAAATGGATGTCAAATCTGCATTCCTAAATGGAATATTGGAAGAAGAGGTATACATTGAACAACCAAAAGGGTTTGTTGATCCAGACAAGAAAAACATGGTATGTAGACTACATAAAGCCTTGTATGGATTGAAATAATCACCAAGAGCCTGGTATGAAAGGCTTCACTCATATCTCATTATAATAGAATTTGTTAGAACAAGTGAAAATAGCAATCTATACTTAAAACAAGATACCGATGGTAATATTCTAATTGCTGAAATTTTTGTTGATGATATCATTTTTGGGGGAAATGAATTGTTATGAAAATCATTTTCTAATGAAATGAACAAGGAATTTGAAATGTCTATTTTTGGGGAGATCAAATTCTTTCTTGGTCTACAAATTCTTCAACAAGATGTAGGCATTTATATCACTCAGTCCAAATACATCAAGGAAGTGCTAAAGATATTCAAGATAGAAGATTCCAAACTAGTTGGAATACCTATGGCTACTGGATGCAAGCTAACAAAAGAAGAAAAGAAAAATAAGGTAAACCAAACCTTATATAGATCAATGATTGACAAAATGATGTATGTTGTTCACACCAGACTAGATATAGCACATGCAGTGGGACTAGTTGCAAGATTCTCTGCTAATCCCAAAGAATCACATATGACTATTGTCAAGAGGATTCTGAGATATCTAAAGAACACCGAGGACTATGGCTTATGGTGCAAAAGAGAAGGAAAATTTGAACTACAAGTCTATACAGATGTTGATTGGGCTGGAAACATTGATGACTGAAAGAGCACAATTGGAGGAGCATTCTTCATGGGTGACAGACTTGTCACATGGATAAGCAAGAAGCAAGGATGCATCTCTCAGTCTACTACAGAAGCAGAGTATGTTGCTGCTACTTCAAAATTTCTCCAATATTGCATGGATCAAACAATTGTTGGAAGGTATGAATATGAAGATTCTTGAACCACTAATCATCTACTATGATAATACCAATGCAATTAACATTTCTAAGACTCTAGTCATGCATGCTAAGACTAAACATATTGCTATCAAGTATCACTATCTAAGGGAACAAGTGCAAGCAAAAGAAGTGACATTGGAATATGTTCAATCAAAGGAATAGTTAGCTGATATATTCACCAAGCCATTATCGAAGGATACTTTTGAGTACCTGAGATAGAGACTAGGGGTTTAACCCTATCTATCAGTCAGTAAGATGACTAGGAGGTTGCATCAACATATACCAAATCAGAAGATCAGTCATGTTGATGCAAACACTAAGATGGATAGAAAAAAACACATCTGTACATTGCAAGGTGCATATCTACACCAAAAATCAAAACATTATATTGCTGATAGATAGGAAAATTCAAGGAATATATTGTGCAAAGAGATGGAACATGATATAAATGATAAATCAAGAAGAAATATTGTTTTTTGCAATTGTTGTCAAAGGGAGAGATGTTCTCATTATCATACAAAAAGGGAGAGATTTTCTTCTAATTATCATAAAAGAAAAGGGAGACATATTCTTGTTATGATAAAGGAAAAGATTATATCAATATTCATGAAGAGAAGTTCCCGAGAATCATAAATGAAGAGATAATCAATATTCTAAGGGAGAGAAATTGATTACATATGAAATATCCATCTAAGAGAGAAGCTACAAAGGGTGAGAGTTCAGACAAAGAGAAAGAATGTTGTCAAAGAAAAAAAAATAGATTATCAAGAAGAGGAATAGCCAAGGCAGAGCACATATCAGAATAGAGAAAGAAGATGCCACATCTATCCAGTGAAGGGATTAAAGATTGAATACTACCACTCTGCATGAAACAAATCTAAGCTATTTTTTGAGCTTACCGAGAGCTAGACATTTGTAATAGTTAAATTAGGAAAGCTTGATGAAACTGTATATTTCATATTGTATTAGTGATAATATAGTATGATAATGTAGTATGTTTCCATCAATGCAAAAAGGAGAGATTGATGACATGTAACTAATTGAATGTTTGAAGATGTTAATTTGATCACCAAAATTCAGAAGGATAATGCAAGATATTAAATCAATTAATGGATTGTATTGTCATTGATGTCAACTTGATATAATCTAATCGGTTATAATCAAAGTGTCAAAGACTTCAGAGAATCAGACAGATAAAGATTATGCTTTCTGTAATGCATAAAGGAAAAGCATTCACATTATGACTTCAAACACCGACGGTCAGTGGAACCCAATGGATAGAGATCACCAACAGTCAAGTCACAGTGATGCCCGAGCAAGAAAACCAACGAGCATTACCGATGAGCAGAATCAAGCATACCCAATGACCAGAAATATAATGCAAACCGATGACAAAGCCCGAGGAGAACTGAAATGTTGACCCACGCTATCATAGAGTTAAACTAAAATTAACTAGAGTTCACAAACAACAAAATATCTAGTTGGCAGAGCTAAATATAGACTTAACTAGTTGTTATCATTGTTTTTATCAACAAGATAAGCCAGAGATAAGTGAATGATTTAAAGCTCATTTTTCCAGTTGGAAAGAAGATCTCAGCGAGATAAAATAGGGGTTTTGCTTTAAATCTAATTGGCGAGAATTGTGAATCATGCCAAGTTCAATAAAAACAAGAACCTAACAATGGTTATATCATGTCTATAAAGAGACAACTCAATTCATTATGAATTGTGTGGGGAGAGAATGAAAAAGAGGATGATAAAGAAAAACTGATGAAGAGCAACTTCATACAGCGTTGATCAACAAGCTAAGGAAAGAGCTAAAGTTTTTTGCAGACACTAAGCAACAGAGTAAAACATCACCAAGCAGAATCAAAGTGGAGCAAAGGTATAAATAGAGTTATATTAATTAGAATAGTTTTGTGAGATTACAATAGATCTGAAAATCTGCAAGTATAAGTTGTATATGTGAGTAGATCATAATTTTTTACTTTAACCATTGATTCAGAAAGTCTCTTAACCAAGCAGGATTTAAAGATCCTTTCTATATTGAGATACATCCAATGGAGTATCAAAAAGTTTGATCATGAAGATAGAATGAGATATCAGATACCTATTGATAGGCCAAGTGAGTGTTTGATCAAGGATGGTAGCATAGAGATGCCTGATATCAAGTGACAGAATAAACTTTTAAATCCTCTAACAAGGTCACACCTAATAGTGTGTTCGTAACCTTTAACAGGGTTGGCTCTTCCCTGAGCTCACTTCAGAAGAGTAAAAATTTTGGGTTACCGGTCCCAAGTGGTTTTTCCCTTAACAGGGTTTCCACGTTAAAAATCCATGTGTAAATGTGTCTATGAGTCATTACTTTAGTGTTTTCATTATACATAACTTGCTTGGATTGACTGGCATACTCTAGATAATTTACTGCCTGTTGGTAAATTAACAGACTGCTTTTCGGTAAACATATAGTAGAAGGTTTTACAAAGAATTCTAACAAGTAGTAATTTGATATAAGTATTTGGAGGCATTCATCTTATAGGAATGAAGATAACTAGAGGTATAATTTCTTGGTACTAATTTTTAAGGGTTGATTATTGGAATATTTTTGAGGCCACTGATTCACCCCCCCATCTCAGTTATTACTAATAGAAATAGCATTATTTTGTAATTAAGGGGAAATATCATTGAGGAAAAACATGTACAGTGGAACAATGTAGAAAATATACTCTACAAAAACTATTTTGAAAAACACAAAAACAAAGTCAGTTGGATCCGAGTAGCAGAAGCAGTGTCAAAACTCAAGTAGACAGCAAGGGGGAGTTTTGACATAACAAAAACACAATTCAAAGATAAGTGTTTTTTGTCACTAATGCCAAAGGGGGAGATTGTATATCTTATGGAAAAAAATATTGTCAATTAGTATCAAAACACTTAGTCAACTAGTGTCGACCGAGCCAACAAGCATTATGCAAAGCCACGAGTGATCCGCATTGCCTGAGTGATCAACATTGCCCAAGTGATCAACATCACCCAAGTGATCAGTATGACCTGAGTGATTTACAGTATCATCTGAGTGACAATTTATCACCCGAGTAGACTTCTAGAAATGAGTGATAGTTTGAAGCCGACCTTGCATATATTGTTAAATATAATTTTTTTTAATGTAAGCCGACTTACAAAGTTATTTGTTGGATAAAGATATATATGTAAGATAGTTTTCTTAATCCAATGAGCATGTAAGAAAAGAATAAGTAAGAATGTATGCATAAGTGTAAAGGCATGCAAATGGCAGTTTGATTAAGAGCAGAAGTATTCAAGACAACAGAGTCTCATCTATCACATTCAGGTGATCAGTTATATTCAGAAGGATCTTATTCAGCAATCACAGTTGCACAAAACATATCATCAACTGGTTCATTCTCACAGGTGGATAAAAAAAATCCTCTAACAAGGAGGACCTAACAGTCATTTATTTAAATCTCTTAACAGAGTTGCATTACTTATTGTATTTTACAAAATCCTTTAACAAGGTGGACCTAACAATCCTTTCTATGCTCCTAACAAGGCAGACCATTAGAAGTGGTCATTCTAAGCTCTAATAGCCTAAATTTATACTTCATTATTAAATCTAGTGGGTATCATCCTCACCCCAAATTTAATTTCTTTTGGAAAGTTTCTAGGTAACCAAATATTGTGTTATGTGTTGTGTATGAATCTTTACTTTCAAGTTCTATGCATGCAAACAAATAAGTCAATCTAATTATGGATTAAAAGGATTAAGTTTTATTGGTTCTTGATTCACCCCCCTCCCCCCTCTCAATCACTAGACACATCATATATTTCCAACAAGAACTTGCTTCCTCACTCTTTGATGCTGAATTTGAAGATGTCAAAACCCGCACCTCTGCAAAGCAAATGTGGGATAAATTGAAGCTGGTACATGGAGGAGATGCTAATTTACTAAGGGCTAAGGAAGAAATTCTAAGAGGAAAATTTGATGACCTAAGGATGAAAGAAGGAGAAAGTATCACTCAGTACAGCTGCATAATAAAAGAGGTAGTCAATGCTATCTGAGGAGTTGGAGGCATACTTGAAGAAGAAACAGTGGTAAGTAAAATCCTAAAAACCTTACTGCCTGTATATTCTATTTGAGTATCTTTTATACAAGAAATGAGAGCATTAGAAAATAATAATTTCAATCTAGATAGTTTGGTTGGTAGACTCATTTCATTTGAGATGAATAGATAACAGTGTCTTACCAACTATTGAGTCTGCATTCAAATCTTCTTTGAAAATAAGTAAGTCAAGTCATAAACACACTATGAGGAATGATAATGAAAGTGATAGTGATGACCAAGAACTTGATGAGATTGAAGCACTAATGGCTAGAATATTTTAGAGAGGAAAAGGTAGATACAAAGGTAAATTACCACTTGTATGTTTTAATTGTAAAGAGATTCGACACTTTGCTACTAGATGTCATAAAAAAATAAAAGAAGACATAAGTAGTGACAGATCATATAAAAATAAGTTTGACAGAAGTGAAAACAGAGATTACTGAAGCAACCAAAAATATGACAGAAGTGATACCCAAGACTACAAGGGAAAAGGGAAGAAATCTTGTTGCATGGCTGAGAACAGAGGGTGAGATACTGACACCAAATCTGATGAAGATATTGAGATGGTATTTGTAGCCATGAAGGATGATTCAGACGAAGAGGAAAAGTATGTTGAAATTGCACTCGTATCTAAGGTTAGTAAGAATGATGTCTAGATTATAGATAGTGGCTGCACTCTCCACATGACCGGTGATAAATAAAAGTTTGCAACTTTTGAGTATTATAATGGTGGATCAGTAAGAATGGGTAATGACTCACCTTGTCCAGTTAAAGGTAAAGGAACCGTAATATTGAATAACATGATCAAATGTGAAAATGCATACTGGGTAAAAGGACTTAACTATAATCTATTGAGTGTTTCACAGATGAATAACACAGGTTACCGAGTTGCATTTGAGAACAAAAAGGAAAATATATTTAATGAATCAGGAAGGTTGATTGGAATTGGTGAACATAAAAAGGTAACTATCTTGATGATATTAAAACCACATGTTTAATGACTAGAAATGATGACATATGGTTATGACATAAAATATTATGTCATGTGAATTTTGACAACATGATTAAGATAATCAATAAAAGGAAAGTAAGAGGCTTACCGAGCGTGTCAAAGCCCGACCATATAATGTGTAAGAATTGTCAAAAAGGTAAAACGACAAAGTCTAGTTTCATGAGAACAACTCATACATCTAATGCTATTATAGAATTAGTCGATACTGATCTATGTGGACCCATGAGAGAAAAGAATTGCTATGGTGATAGATATTTCATTCTCTTTGTTGATGATTACTCTAGAATGATGACAGTAATGTTCTTCAAAGAAAAATCAGAAGCATTCAAGATGTTTAAATGGTACAAAGCTATTGTAGAAAAAAAAAGTGGTAAGGAACTAAAATGCTTAAGATAAGATAGAGGAGGAGAATTTCTTACTGATGAATTCACTAACTTTTGCAATGAGCATAGAATTAAAAGACAAGTTTCTGCACCAAGAACACCACAACAAAATGGGATTGCTGAAAGGAGGAACAAATCCATTGTTGATTGTGCAAGAACATTGATGATTGAGAAAATCATCACTCAAAATTTCTGGAGGGAAGCTATCAGTACTACTGTCTACACATAGAATAGAGTTCAATTGAAGAAAAACACCCTATGAACTAGGGTATGGATACACACCCAATGTAAGTTACTCCCAAATTTTTGGAAGTCAATGTTATATTTTAAAAGATGATAGAAATGGAAATATTGACTCCAAAAGTGAAGAAGGAATATTTCTAGGGTATTCCACCAAAAGCAAGGCTTATAAATGCCTTAAAAAGTCCTCTAACAAAATCATTGAAAGTGCACATGTCAGAATAGATGAATATGCAGAGAAAACTGATGAGAAAATCATAAAAGAAGTAGAAGAATACAACAGATTTGTCTACAATGAAGAACGTGACACTCTGCCCGAGCAACAGTGTATCACTCCTGAGCAACAAAACAATGCACCTGAGCATTAGGCTACAAATACTGAAAAATTAGGAAATTTCTCTAAATGATGTTCTAAGCGATGGAGATCAGAATGAAGGTCAAGATGATGATCAAAATGATGAACAAAGAGTTGAAAAAAAACTTTCCAAGTATGTCAGAAGACATCATCCATAGAACCAGATCATAGGAGACAAGAAGGCTGGAATGAGAACAAGAAGTAAGTCACTGAACACTAGATGTTTAATTTGTGATTTTGAACCTAAATCTGTTTATACTGCACTTGAAAATGAAGAATGGGTCAGTGCTATGAATGAATAGATAGAAAAGATTGAGAAGGACATAACATGGACATTATTACCTAGACCAGATGACAAGAATGTCATCAGTGCCAAATGGATATTCAGAAACAAGCTGAATGAGAATGGAGAAGTCACAAGGAACAAAGCAAGGTTAGTATGCAAGGGGTATGCACAAGAAGAAGGTATTGATTATGGAGAAACCTTTGCACCCATTGATAGACTATAAGGAGTAATAATTTTACTTTCTTATGTTGCATTCAAAGGATTCAAGGTATACCAAATGGATGTCAAATCTGCATTCCTAAACGGAATACTAGAAGAAAAGGTATACATTGAACAACCATAAGGGTTTGTTGATCTTGACAAGAGAAATATGGTATGTAGACTAAATAAATCCTTATATGGATTGAAACAAGAACCTAGAGCCTGGTATGAAATACTTCACACCTATCTCATAAGCATTGGATTTGTAAGAACAAGTGAAAATATAAATCTATATTTAAAAGAAGATACTGATGATAATATTCTGATTGCTGAAATATTTGTTGATGATATCATATTTGGGGGTAATGATATGTTATGTAAATATTTTTCTAATGAAATGAGCAAAAATTTTGAGATGTCAATGTTTGGGGAGATCAAAATCTTTCTTGGTCTACAGATTCTTCAACAGGATGCAAGCATATATATCACTCAATCCAAATACATCAAGGAAGTGCTGAAGATATTCAAGATGGAAGATTCCTAACCAGTTGGAACACCTATGGTAACCATATGTAAATTGACAAAGGAAGATAAGCGAAATGAGGTAAATAAGACCCTATATAGATCAATTATTGGAAAACTAATGTATGTTGTTCATACTAGACCAGATCTAGCGCATGCAGTTAGAATAGTTGCAAGATTCTCTGCTAATCCCAAGGAATCACACATGACTACTGTCAAGAGAATTTTGAGATATCTAAAGAATACTGAAGACTATGGCTTATGGTATAAAAGAGAAGGAAAATTTGAGCTTCAAATCAATACAGATGTTGATTGGGCTGGAAAATTAGATAACAGGAAGAGCACAATTGGGGGAGCATTCTTCATGGGTGATAGACTTGTCACATGGATAAGTAAGAAGCAAGGATGCATCTATCAATCTACTGTAGAAGCATAATATGTGGCTGTTGCTGCAAATTTCTCTAACATTGCATGGATCAAACAACTACTGGAAGGTATGAATATGAAGATTCTTGAACTAGTGATTATCGAATGTGATAATACCAATACAATAAACATATCAAATAATCTAGTCATGCATGCTAAAACTAAGCATATTTCTATCGAGTATCATTACTTAAGAGAACAAGTGAAAGAGAAAGAGGTGATACTAGAATATATTCAATCCAAGGAACAATTAGCTGACATATTCACCAAGCCATTTCCTAAAGATACATTTGAGTACCTGAGAAAAAGACTAGGGGTTTGGTCCTTGTCTATTGGTTAGTAAGTTGACTACGAGGCTGCATCAGCCTACACACAATCAAAAGATCATTTATGTTGATTCAAGAAAAGAAATAGACTGAAAAGATACATTAGTACACAAAAAGGTACTTATCTAAATTGAACACCAGAGTCATTGCAATGCTGATGGATAGGGAAATTCAAGGAATATATTAAATAAAGAGATATAAATTTGGCATTGTTGTCAAAGGGAGAGAATATCCAGATGGGAAAGATATAACCTTTAAGGGAGAGAATATCCAAAGGGAGAGAGATTATATACATATGAAATATCCAACATGATTATCCTAAAGGAGAGTTGACTTAAGGGAGAGAGTATATCTAATGTTGTCAAAGGAAAAAGAGATGATCAAGGAGAAGAACAGTCAAAGGGAGAGAAAACATCAGAGAAGAGATTCTACATCAAAGGGAGAGATAGAATCAGAAGCTGATACATCCATCGAGTAAAGGGAATAAAGATTGAAGAAAGTACTCTGCAGGAAACAAATCTAATCTAGAAGAGCTTACCAAGAGCCAGACATTTGTATTGGTTATAGAACAATAAGTTTGGTAGATTGATGAACTACAACTGATATATTTCATATTGTATTAGTATTAATGTAGTGTGTTTCCATCAATGCCAAAGGGAGAGATTGATGAACCATAATTGATTGAATGTTTGAAGATTTTAAGTTGATGATCACTAATCTACGAAAAGTTAATGCAAGATATTAAATTAGTTAATGTATTGTATTGTCATTCATGTCAACTTAATATAATATGATTGGTTATATACATAGCATCAAAGAATTCAAAGAATCAGAGATATAAAGGTTATTCTATCATAAATGCATAAAAGTTTAGTATTCACTAAGTGACTACAAACATCGATGGACAGTGCACCCCGACGGATAGAGAACCCCGAGAGAAAAGTCATAGTGATACCCAAGAAAGAAACCCAAGAAAGATTTACTAATGAGCAGAACCAAAGTGTTACCTGATGGACAGACAACCCCGACGGACAGCGATGCCCAAGGACAATTGAAGTCAAGAGTGGAGCTAACAAGGAGTTAAACACCGAAAAGAATTGAAGTTCAGAAATGACAAAAGACTTAGCTGGCAGGAGCTAAAGAAGGAGTTAACTAGTTGATAAACTTTGTTTTCATCAAAGTGTTAAAAGCCAGAGATAAGAGAGAGTTTTAAAGATGTTTTATTCTAGTTTTCTAAGAGAAATATATGGGATAAAATTGAAGTAAATCTTTAAAGAAAGAAAGGTGAGAATTATGGATCACAACAAGAACAAGAAAGTCAAGGACTTACAAACGGTGAAATTATGTGTATAAAGAGACAAGATAATTCATTATGAATTAGGGGAGTGAATAGAGAAGAGGATGTTGAAGAGAAACTAGTGAAGAAAGACTTCATACAGTCCTGATCAATCAAGCTGAAGAACATAGCTAATATTTCTATAGACACCGAGCAATAGAGAAGCACAACATCCTCGAGAAGAAAGAAGTGGAGAAAAGGTATTGAAAGGAAACATTCATTCAGAAAGGTATTATGAGCTTACAATAGATCTGAATGTCTGCAAGATTAAGTTGTTTATATGAACATATCATATACTGTTTGAGTTTCACCATTGATTCAAAAAGTTTCTTAACCGAGCAGGATCTAAACAAATCCTTTATATATTGAGATACATACCAAAGAGTATCAAAAGGTTAATTCATGAAGATAGCATAGTGAAATGCTAGATATCAAGTGATTAAATGTTAGTGATAAATCCTCTAACAAGGTTACACTTAATAGTGTGTTTGTAACCTTTAATAGGGTTGCCTCTTCACCGAGTTCACTTCAGAAGAGTGAAAATTTTGGGTTGCTAGTCCTAAGTGGTTTTTCCCTTAATAGGGTTTCCACGTTAAAAATCCATGTGTCAAATGTGTTTATGAGTCATTTCTTTCATGTTTTTATTTACACATTACTAAAACAAGATTGATCAGTAAATACTAAGTTATTTACTATATTTTGGTAAATGATAGACTGCTAATTGGTAAGCAGTAATAATGAGGTTTAACAGTGAACTCCGAGCAGTATTTATTTGTCAATAGAATCTCAAGGCATACATCTTGTAGGACTGAAGATAACTAGAGGCTTATAATTGTGGTACTAAGTTTTTGGGTTGATTTATTGTAATATTTTTGAGGCCATTGATTCACCCCCCCCTCTTAGTTATTCTAACAATTGGTATCAGAGCTTGTGTGCTTAGAAGGAAGGTTTCAAGACCTAAGCAAAAGATCACAAGATGAGAAACGAGATGTGCCCAAGTTGAACAAAGACAACTTTGTATCATGGTAAATCAGGATAAGACTCCACCTATCAGGTATTGGAAATGATGTTACTCAATACTTGGATACTGAATATGTGTTTCCTACAGAACCTCACACACTTGATCAATTGAGAGAAAAGCATGAGCACAATTCTATGATTATATAACTTGCTTCCTCACTCTCTGATGCTGAATTTGAAGATGTTGAAACCTGCACCTCTGCAAAGCACATGTGGGACAAAGTGAAGCTGGTACATGGAGGAGATGCTAATGTACTAAGGGCTAAGGTGGAAATCCTAAGAGGAAAATTTTATGACCTAAGGATGAAAGAAGGAGAAAATATCACTCAGTACAGCTGCAGAATAAAAGAGGTAGTCAATACTATTTGAAAAGTTGGAGGTGTACTTGAAAAATAAATAGTGGTAAGTAAAATCCTAAGAACCTTATTGCCTGTATATGCTATTAGAGTATCTGTTATACAAGAAAGGAGAGCAGTAGAAAATAATAATGTCACTCTAGATAGTTTGGTTGGTAGACTCATTTCATTTGAGATGAATAACTTTGATAACAATGTCTTACCATCTATTGAGTCTGCATTCAAATATTCTTTGAAAATAAGTAAGTCAATTCATAAATACACTATGAGGAATGATAGCGAAAGTGATAGTGATGACCAAGAACTTGATGAGATTGAAGCACTAATGGATAGAAGATTGCAGAGAGGAAAAGGTAGATACAAAGGTAAATTACCACTTGTATGTTTTAATTGTAAAGAGATTGGGCACTTTGCTAATAGATGTCCTAATAAAAGAAAAGAAGACAAAAGCAGTGACAGATCATATGAAAAGAAGTTTGACAGAAGTGACAACAGATATTACCGAAGCAACCAACACAATGAGAGAATATATACTTGAGAATACAAGGACAAAGGGAAGAAAGCTTGTTCCTGGCTGAGAGAAGAGCTGGAGATACTGACACCGAATCTGATGAAGAAATTGAGATGGTATTTGTAGCCATGAAGGATGGTTCAGATGAAGAGGAAAGGTATGTTGAAACTGCACTCATATCTAAGGTTAGTAAGAATTATGTCTAGATTATAGATAGTGGCTGCAGTCACCACATGACCAGTGATAAAAAAAAGTATGAAACTTTTGAGTATTATAATGGTGGATCAGTAAGAATGGGTAATGAATAACCTTGTCCAGTTGAAGGTAAAGGAACCATAATGTTGAATAACCTGATCAAATGTGAAAATTCATACTGGGTAAAAGGATTTAACTATAATCTATTGAGTGTTTCAAGAATGAATAACATAGGTCACCGAGTTGCATTTGAGAACAAAAAGGCAAAGATCTTTAATGAATCAGGAAGGTTGATCGGAACTGGTGAACAGACAAAAGGTAATCTATTCTATCTTGATGATATTAACACCACCTATTTAATGGATAGAAATGAATACATATGGTTATGACATAAAATATTATGTCATGTGAATTTTGACAACATGATTAAGATAAGCAATAAAAGGAAAGTAAGAGGCTTACCGAGCATATCAAAACCCGACCATATCATGTGTAAGAATTATCAAAAAGGTAAAATGAAAAAGTCTAGTTTCAATAGAAAAACCCATACATCTAATGCTATTCTAGAATTAGTCCATACTGATCCATGTGGACCCATGAGAACAAAGACTTACAATGGTGATAGATATTTCATTCTCTTTGTTGATGATTACTCTAGAATTATGACAGTTATGTTCGTAAAAGAGAAATCAAAAGCATTCAAGATGTTTAAATGGTACAAAGCTATTGTAGAAAAACAAAGTGGTAAGGAACTAAAATTCTTAAGATCAGATAGAGGTGAATTTTTTTATGATGAATTCACTAACATTTGTTATGAGCATGGAATTAAAAGACAGGTTTCTGCACCAAGAACACCACAACAAAATGGGATTGCTAAAAGGAGGAACAAATCCATTTTTGATAGTGCAAGAACACTAATGATTGAGAAAATCATCACTCAAACTTTATGGAGGGAAGCTGTCAGTACTGCTGTCTACACATTGAGCAGAGTTCAATTGAAGAAAGACACCAAAAAGACACCCTATGAGCTATGGTATGGATACACACCCAATGTAAGTTACTTCATAATTTTTGGAAGTCAATGTTATGTTTTAAAAGATGATAGAAATGGAAAGCTTGACTCCAAAAGTTAAGAAGAAATATTTGTAGGGTATTCCACCAAAAGCAAGGGTTATAAATGCCTTAACAAGTCCTCTAACAAAATAATTGAAAGTGCAAACGTCAGATAGATGAATATGCAGAGAAAAAAGATGAGGAAAGCAGAAAAGAACTAGAAGAATACAATAGGTTTGTCTACAATGAAGAACCTGAAACTCTACCTGAGAAATAGTGTATCACTTTGGAGCAAGAACAATGCACCCAAGCATCAGGCTGCAAATACTGAAAATCAGGAAATTGCTCTAAATGATGTTTTGAGCGGTGGAGATCAGAATGAAGATCAAGATGATGATCATAATGATGAACAAAGAGATGAACCGACACTTTCCAAGTCTTTCTGAAGAAATCATCCATAAAAATAGATCATAGGAGACAAGAAGGCTAGAATGAGAACAAGAAGTAAGTCACTGAACACTAGATGTTTAATTTGTGATTTTGAGCCTAAATCTATTTATATTGCACTTGAAAATGAAGAATGGGTCAGTGCTATTAATGAAGAGATAGAACATATTAAAAATAAAAAAACATGGACATTAGTACCTAGAATAGATGACAAGAATATCATCGGTACCAAATGGATATTCAGAAACAAGCTGAATGAGAATGGAGAAGTCACACGGAACAAAGCAAGGTCAGTATGCAAGGGGTATGCACAAGAAGAAGGTATTGATTATGGAGAAGCCTTTGCACCCATTTCTAGACTAGAAGGAGTAATAATTTTACTTTCTTGTGCTGCATTCAAAGGATTCAAGGTATACTAAATGAATGTCAAATCTGCATTCCTAAATGGAATACTAGAAGAAGAGGTATACATTGAACAACCAGAAGGGTTTGTTGATCCCGACAAGAGAAACATGGTATGTAGACTACGCAAAGAATTTTTATGGATTGAAACAAACACCTAGAGCCTGGTATGAAAGACTTCACTCCTATCTCATAAGCTTTGGATTTGTAAGAACAAGTGAAAATAGAAATCTATATTTAAAAGAAGATACTGATGATAATATTTTGATTGCTGAAATATTTGTTGATGATATCATATTTGGGGGTAATGATATGTTATGTAAATATTTTTCTAATCAAATGATAAAAGAGGTTGAGATGTCAATGTTTGGGGAGATCAAAATCTTTCTTGGTCTATAGATTCTTCAACAAGATGCAGGCATATATATCTCTCAATCCAAATACATCAAGGAAGTGCTGAAGATATTCAAGATGGAAGATTCCAAACTAGTTGGAACACCTATGGATACCTTATGTAAGCTAACAAAGGAAGCTAAGTCAAATGAGGTAAATCAGACCCTATATAGATCAATGATTGGCAAACTAATGTATGTTGTTCATACTAGACCAGATATAGTACATGTAGTTGGAATAGTTGCAAGATTCTCTGCTAATCCCAAGGAATCACACATGACTGTTGTCAAGAGAATTCTGAGATATCTAAAGAATACCGAAGAATATGGCTTATGGTATAAAAGAGAAGGAAAATTTGAGCTACAAGTCTATACAGATGTTGATTGGGCTGGAAACTTAGATGACAGGAAGAGCACAACTGGAGGAGAATTCTTCATGGGTGAGAGACTTGTCACATGGATAAGTAAGAAGCAAGGATGCATCTCTCAATCTACTGTAGAAGCATAATATGTGGCTGTTGCTAGAAATTTCTCTAACATTGCATGGATCAAACAACTACTGGAAGGTATGAATATGAAGATTCTTGAACCAGTGATTATCTATTGTGATAATACCAGTGCAATAAACATATCAAAGAATCTAGTCATGCATGCTAAAACTAAGCATATTGCTATCAAGTATCATTAATTAAGAGAACAAGTACAAGTGAAAGAGGTGATACTAGAATATGTTCAATCCAAGGAATAATTAGCTGACATATTCATCAAGCACTTTCCTAAAGATACATTTGAGTACCTAAGAAAAAGACTAGGGGTCCGAACCTTATCTATTAGTTAGTAACCTAACTAGGAGGCTGAATCAGCCTACACATAATCAAAAGATCATTCATGTTGATGCAAGCAAATAAATGGACTGAAAAGATACATCAGTACACAACAAGGTACTTATCTACACTATACACTAGAGTCATTGTAATGTTGATAGATAGGGAAATTCAAGGAATATATTAAATAAAGAGATATAACTTTGGCATTGTTGTCAAAGGGAGAGAATATCCAGATGCAAATATGTAACCTGTAAGGGAGAGAATATTAAAAGGGAGAGAAATTATATACATATGAAATATCCAACATGATTATCCTAAAGGAGAGATGACTTAAGGGAGAGAGTATATCTAATATTCTCAAAGGAAAAAGAGATGATCAAGGAGAAGAATAGTCAAAGGGGCATAAAAAATTAGAGAAGAGATTCTACATCAAAGGGAGAGACAGAATTAGAAGCTGCTACATCCATCGAGTAAAGGGAATATAGATTGTAGAAAGTACTCTGCAGGAAACAAATCTAATCTAGAAGAGCTTACGGAGAGCCAGACATTTGTATTGGTTATAGAACAATAAGTTTGGTAGATTTATGAACTACAATTGATATATTTCATATTGTATTAGTATTAATGTAGTGTATTTCCATCAATTCCAAAGGGAGAGATTGATGAACCATAACTGATTGAATGTTTGAATATGTTAAGTTGATGATCACCAAGCTACAGAAAGTTAATGCAAGACATTAAATTAGTTAATGTATTGTATTTTCATTGATGTCAAATTGATATAATTTGATTGGTTATATACATAGTGTTAAAGACTTAAAAGAATCAGAGAGATAAAGGTTATGCTATCAACAATGCATAAAATTTCAGTATTCACTAAGTGACTACAAACATCGACAAACAATGCACCCTAACAGATAGAGAGCCCCGAGAGAAAAGTCATAGTGATACCCGAGAAAGAACCCAAGCAAGCATTACCGATGAGAAGAACTACAATGTTACCCGATGGAATGACAACCCTGACAGACAGAAAACCTTGATGGATAGAGATGTTCGACGATAACTGAAGTCAAGACCAGAGCTAACAAGGAGTTAAACACCGAAAATAACTAAAGTTCAGAAATGACAAAAGACTTAGCTGGCAGGAGCTAAAGAAAGAGTTAACTAGTTGATAAACATTTTTTTCATCGACAAGTTAAAAGCTAGAGATAAGCGAGAGTTTTAAAGATGTTTTATTCCAGTTGTCTAAGAGAAATCTATGGGATAAAAATGAAGTAAATATTTAAAGAAAGAATGGAAAGAATTGCGGATCACGCCAAGAACAAGAAAATCAAGGACTTAGAAATGGTGAAATTATGTCTATAAAGAGACAAGATAATTCATTATGAAGTAGGGGAGTGAATAAAGAAGAGGATGTTGAAGAGAAACTGGTGAAGAAAGACTTCATACAGTCCTGATCAATCAAGCTGAATAATAAAGCTAATATTTTTGCGGACACTGAGCAACAAAGAAGCACAACATCACTGAGAAGAAAGAAGTGGAGCAAAGGTATTGAAAGGAAACATTGATCAGAAAGGTATTATGAGCTTAAAATAGATCTGAATATTTGCAATATTAACTTGTTTATATGAACAGATAATATATTGTTTCAGTTTAACCATTGATTCATAAAGTCTCTTAATTGAGCAGGATCTAAACAAATCCTTTATATATTGAGATGCATCCCAAGGAGTATCAAAAGGTTAATTCATGAAGATAGCATAGTGAAATGCCAGATATCAAGTGATTAACTGTTAGTGATAAATCCTCTAACAAGGTCACACTTAAAAGTGTGTTTATAACCTTTAATAGGGTTGGCTCTTCACCGAGCTCACTTTAGAAGAGTGAAAATTTTGGGTTACCGGTCCCAAGTGGTTTTTCCGTTAACAGGGTTTCCACGTTAAAATCCACGTGTCAAATGTGTTTATGAGTTATTGATTTTATTTTTTTCTTTACACATTATGAAAAAAAGATTGATCGGTAAACACTAAGTTATTTACTGTGTTTTGGTAAATGATAGACTGCTAATCGATAAACAGTAAGAATAAGGTTTAACAATGAACTCCGAGCAGTAGTTATTTGTTAAGAGTATTTCAAGGCATACATCTTGTAGGACTGAAGATAACTAAAGGCTTATAATTGTGGTACTAATTTTTGGAGTTGATTTATTAGAATATTTTTTAGGCCACTGATTCACCCCCCCTCTCAATTATTCTAACAATAATTTCATCTAGTTATTGAAAAATATTTCAGTTAAGCTTGAATCCAATAAGGATGCAATTTATAACTTATTTTATTGCTCGTAAATTGATTTATTAATATTATAGTGTTTTTTATGATACATAAATTGGTCACAAATAATTTTAACATAGCATCAAAGATTCATAAATAATAATATGACATGTGAAGAATATGAATACATACATACATACATATGTATACATATATACAAATTGAACCTACAAAGAAATTGAAGAAAATAGTTGAATCACCAGTAATACAATCACGCGGGCTAAAAAGGTCAATAAATATATAAGATATATATTATTTTTACAAGCTATCATGCTAAAATTTCATAACCAGTTCTTGATAATGAGCACATAAGTTGAAGATTATTTTTACAAGAACTAAACTAACTATAAGGTTGAAACTTCATAACTTGTTCTTTAATTTGTTGTAGTTGATTCTTAACTTCTAGATTCTTTTTGCATAATGTTTGGATCTACGAGTAAAGAAAGGCCACCTAAAAAAATATACTAGAATAAATCCTTAGAATACTTGTTACATGATGATAATTGTTAGAAAAAATAACAACACATATTTTTTAAAACAACGTGTTGAATAGAATTAGTAATCACATCATTCTGCATGCCAAAACCAAGAATGGCTTCTTTCAAAATAAAATCGCGATTAATCATTGTAGAGAAATATTTAAACACACTAGATTGTTGCTTGTTAACATATAAGTAGTCCCAAAATATATGTTTCAAACATTCAACACCATTGCAAAAAGGATAGTTAGTTGGTTGGACCATAATACATTTCAATCTATCTCCCTCGGGTAGCGAACAATCTAGTATTTTCCAAACCATCACTTGAGTATCAAAATAAGCTTTAAATTTCCATATGAACACTCAAATGTTTAATCCAAAATTTAGAGCTAAATCTTCTTTTCCACTTTTGATTTACGTGAGGAGTAGGATGCCAACTAGGAAGTAAATGGGTATAAAGATTTTTTAAAGGAAATTGGTTGAAGTGACCGGATGACAACCATTTCCAATCCTTATAAAAGTAACAATACCTTGAAGCACAAAGTTTTATTGTAAAATCAAGAGGAACTAATGATTGAATTAAAAATAGTTGTTTTATTTTCTATTTAACCCATGATAATTTTTTATGTTATTCCATGAAGTCCAATCAACTATACCAAAGTCCCAAATATATATTTAAATTTTCCTATCCCCATTTTAAACATTTAATATGCATGTCTTGCGAAGCTAATAGCCAAAAATTGGTTATGATAATTGATAAATCTATTCTACCACATTGAAGTTGGAACAAAGATCAAACCATGTTACAAAGAGGAACCATTTCATTCCAAAAATTAATAAATTCTTTCCATGCTTTCCATATAGATTGAAAATGAAATGAGGCACTAATTGTAAATAAGGGAGCCATGAACAATTTATCCTACCAAATGACTTCTTGCCACATTTTCATATTGCAGCTTCTATAGTTCATTGATGAACTAAAATTTTCATGATTCTTCTCTACTAGCAGCCTAATAATCCATTTTTTTAGTAAGACAAGTCCCTTGTCTTTTGGGATCTATAAGCCCCAAGCCACCTTATTTTATGTATTGGTGGAACGCAATAATACTATGAATAAGTAATGAACCTAGAATTTTCATCCCACTTGGACCACTAAAATTTAAGAATCATTCCATTCAACTCTTGATAACCTTTCTTGGATGAAATCCAAAAAGAGGAGTAATACACATGGGTCACAATAAAAGTCTTATTGGAA
The DNA here is from genome assembly GCA_018584345.1 of Thuja plicata. Lineage (NCBI taxonomy): Eukaryota > Viridiplantae > Streptophyta > Pinopsida > Cupressales > Cupressaceae > Thuja > Thuja plicata. The sequence continues at coordinate 2,434,855 of MU225525.1, forward strand.
ACTTAAATCCTTCCAACTAAAGACAAGAATTTATTTTAAAATCTATTTAGAAACCAAGTCCACATTTCAGAAAGAGACACTCCCAAACCAAAGGGGATGCACCAAGATATCTATTTATCTCTCTATCTTTGACTTTATTCCATTTATTTGGTACCCAATTTGTATTAGCACCATGCCGAGTCACCATATACTTAGTTTTTTTGTGAGCCAAAAATAGAACATCAATTTTAAAATTTGTAAAGTATGTTCAATTCCTTTTCAAATTTATGTAAAAACAACATACTACCATTAGAAAATTGGTAATTAATTACCACCTTATTCTCAGGAAAAGAGATTCATTTGATTAACTCCATGTGATTGGATATTTGGAGGACATAACCCAAGGTATCAACTATACAAATGTATAAAAATGGGGATAACAGACATTCTCACCTCATAGAATGTTGTAGCTCAAAGGAATTTGACATTGTTTTCTTAAGAATAAGGTGTGCAGTTTAATCTTTGAACAATATTTGAACATGATTTTAAATTTTAGGTCTAAAACCTAGTCATTGCAACATTTTTAGAATAGAACTCCATCAAATTCTATTGTATGCTTTATCAAAATCTAACACGACAAACAAGGAATTTTGGCCTAATTGTTGAGACTATTCCATGGTTTCCCAAGTAGGTTTTCAAGTATACATATTCCTTTAAAAAAAAATTCTCAGCTTTCACAACAAGTTGCAAAATAAGACTGATTCTAATAGTTAAGGTCTTTACAATGATTTTATATGATGTAATAAATAAAGTGGTTGGTCACCAATCGATAATAATACTCTCACTCTTTCCCTTATGAATAATTTTGATTAGACCTTTATTGATATTAAGACCCAGTGACCCATTTTGAAAGGCTTATAAAGAAAATATATAAAAATCCTCCTTAGTACAATTCCATATAACTTAATAATATTTAGCTAGAACCATTAGATCCTAGAATTTTATATGGTTTCATATAAAATAGAGTGTGCTTGATTTCTTCCAAGGAGAGAATACGGTCCAATAATTTTCTTCAACTATAGGCCTTTCCAAAAGGATAAATAACTCGATTCAACTCCTCTACTCATAGATTGGTCATCTTAATTGAGAAGCTATTTGTCCTATGGTAAGGTTCATTTAATATGTCAACCCAGGGTCATGAACTTGAAATGGTTATGCACAATATATGCACTAAGTTTCTATTGATGGCATGCCAACTACCACTGGAAAGGTAAGAAATACATGAAAATAGATGCTTGAAAGTAAACCTACTTGGTTACCAACTACTTAAGTATGAATAATAGTGAAAGAAAATTACAGAAACCAAGTTTAGGTCTATCAGGAAGGAAACTACTCTTCCTTCTTTGGTTGTAGGAACAAACACATGAATTGTTTCCTAGTGGCTGCAGGAACAGACAAGCGACTAGAAAAAAACCACAACAACTGATAAAAAAATGCAAAAGACCACTCACCAAGTGGGCCCCCTTAGATGAGTGCATCCAATTTCTTCAACACACTATAAACTCATAATAATAATTTCTTTATTCATATAACATAAACTGATTATACATACTACTGGAAATTGTAAAAATTATATTGCTAAAAAAATTTACATCATCAATAATATGTTGATGCATATCTTCTATCTAACCTCCAAAGAGGCTTCAACATCTTATTTAAACTAAAAATTCACAACTAAATAACTAACTAACTAACCACCTCCAACAAAATAGATGGGTGTAGTTATTACATTTAAGAAAGGAGAAATTGTCTCAACAAGAAAGAAATAATCTTCTTTTTATCTGCAGGAGAGAACATAGGACAAAAAATCCCTAGATTTTCTCTCCATTAAAAGACCACTGACTTCTCCAACTAGAATGTGGATACATCAGTTAATGACACAAGGATGGTAGGACAGTGGGGCCAAAGGCACTCCCAAGTACCAAAATAGCTTGCAGATACAAAAATGTGGAAGCAACAACACAGAGTGAGAGAAAGAACAACATATGTCTTATATTTCATTAATTGATCAAACTCAGTACATGTAGGGCTATAAGGCCTTCCCATTTTCAGCTATATACATACATTTAATTACAAAATTATCTTTATACATGCGAGGTCACAGAACTACCTTTCAATAGTTAATCTTCTATTCAATTCTACTATCCTCTAAGAATTGCCTCCCAAAAGTAAGAACAAAGAAACAAATATATACAAGAGTCCACCAAAGAGGTCGGTGCTCAAATCCCTACAAAGACCTAGATTTAGGTCCACACAAATCTGAATGAGAGACCCCACATTAATTATGCCACATAAATTAAATGTAGAAGTCGGCCAGATCAGGATAAACAACTCAAGATGAGCAACACCGAACAACAACAACCACTCAGTAAAAGCATACCCAAGAAACAAGGATGACTTGGTAAGAACATACCCAAGCAATAGAAAACCAACCCAGTAAAATCATAGCCGAGAAACAAAAACTAACACACCCTGAGACCTGTTGGTAAATCAAGACAGAAAGGATACCCAAGAAACGGGTTTAATGAGCACTTCACCGAGTAGTCTCCAAACAAGCTAAAGAACAAAAGTAAACATGTTTTTGGTTGATCAGGATTGCCAAGGACCCAAGATTCTCCTGCATCACACACCTAGGGTTACAAGAAATGATTCCCTAAATCATTTATCAGGTCCAACCTAAAATGAATCCAAATTAGATTGAGAAATCCAAGATGCATCCTCAATTAGTCTATTCTTCCATTTTACTAGGTACTCCATGTATTCCTTTCCTCTTGTACTTCTACTAACTCTTTGTTTCAAAATCTGTTCAACTTCCTCTATTTGTTTCTTAGGATAATCACTCGGTATTTCCACTTCTTCATCAAGTTCATGATATTCATACAAGTTTGAAATATTGAATATAGGTGATATATCCATGTCATCAGGTAATTCCACTTCATAATAATTTCCACTGTCAAATCTTCTCAATATTTTAAAAGGACCAAATTTCTTCATCTTCAATTTACCATATGTTCCAATAGGAAATCTTCCTTTCTTCAAATGAACCATTATTGCATCATCAACTTCAAAAGTCTTATGTCTTCTTGATCTGTCTACACTATCCTTGTACTAATGATTACTTTTCTCCAGCTTCTGTTTTACATCTTCATGCAATGTCTTCATGAACTTAGCAAACTCTTCTGCTTCAGCACTTCTTTTCTCTTCTCTAACAATATTTATCAAGTCTGATATACATCTCCTTTGTGTGCCATGAACAATCTCAAAAGGTGTCTTTCCAGTACTTCTATTTACTGAACTGTTGTATGCAAACTCTGCTTGTACCAACATCAAATCCCAATTACTTGGTGTGTCTTCAACTAGGCATCTCAACAAGTTATCCAAACTTTGGTTTACAAACTCTGTTTGTCCATCAGTCTATGGATGAAATGTAGAACTATACTTGAACTCAATGTCCAAATTCTTCCAAAATGTTCTCCAAAAATAGCTAACAAATTTATTGTCTTGGTCAGAGATGATACTCCTCAGTAATCCATGCAATCTGACAATCTCCCTAAAGAAAAGATTTGTTAATGTACTGCATCTGATGTTTTCCTACAAGGTATGAAATGTGTCATCTTTGAAAATATATCCACAACAACAAATATGAAATCATTACCTCTTGCTATCCTAGGTAAGACAAGAAAAAAATCCATGTTGATATCACTCCAAGGTTTCTCAGGAATAGTAATCGGTTTATACAATCTAGTATTCTGACTTACTCCTTTTGAAACTTGACAAACTCCACAACTTTTCACAAATTTCTGAACATCCTTATATAACTGAGGCCAAAATACCTTTCCTTAAGAAAACTCAATGTTTTATCAATACTGAAATGTCCAGCCAATCCACTACTATGTTTCTCCTTAATCAAATTAGTTCTCATTGATCCTCTCGGTATGCACAAATGAATAGCTTTGAACAACATATCTTCATGAATGAAATAATCTTCAAACTTACTTGATTGATTTGATTTAGGTGCTCTGTACACTCTCCACTACTCAGAAAAATTAGGATCACTTTCATATAAATGTTTCATGTCATCAAAACCAAGAACTTTAATTCTCATTTTAGTCAACAAAGATCTTCTACTCAATGCATCGGCAACTCTGTTAGAAACTCCACTCTTATGTTTAATCACAAATGTGAAACTCTGCAAATACTCTACCCATTTCACTTTAAAGCCTTATGATTAGTATGCAACACAAATTCATTTGGCATCACGTAATGTCTCCATTTCTTCATAGCTTGAACAATAGCATAGAACTCTTTATCATAGACAAAATATCTCCTTTTAGCATCATTCAATTTTTCACTAAAGAAAGCAATAGGTTTACCTTCTTGAGTCAACACAACTCCAATTGCACTTCCACTTGCATCACATTCAACTTGAAATATCTTATTGAAATTAGGTAATGCTAACACAGGTAATTCAACAACCTTCAACTTCAAAGTCTCAAAACTCTTATCAACTCCATGTGTCCATTTGAATTCTCTTTTGTATCCTCTCATTGTCTCAGTCACAGCATTACAAATAGAACTGAAATTTCTAATAAATTTCCTGTAAAAACTTGCCAAGCCATGAAATGATCTTACCTCACTAACATTCTCAAGTGTAGGCCAACTAAGTATAGCTTCAACCTTCTAAGGATCCATATTTAATCCGTCAGCTAAAATCACAAAACCCAAATACACAAGTTCTTCTTTCATGAAGGAACACCTTTTCATATTTATCAGCAAATTTTCCTCTTTCAATCTCTGCAATACTTTCCTTATACGCATCGAATGCTCTTCATTGGTCTTATTGAATATCATAATATCATCTAAGTATACAATCACACATTTATTCAATAATTTCTTCAAAACTTCATTCATTAACCTCATAAATGTACTCGGTGCATTAGTTAAACCAAAAGGCATAACCAACCATTCATACAAACCATTCTTTGTCTTGAAAGTAGTCTTCCATTCATCACCTTCTCTGATTCTAATATGATGATATCCACTCTTCAAATCAATTTTGGTAAAATATCTTGCTCTACTCAAACAATCCATTATATCATACATTCTCAATATAGGAAACCTATACTTCACTATGATCTTGTTAATTGCTCTTGAATCAGTGCACATTCACCATTCTCCATTCTTCTTAGGTGCCAATACAACTAGTACAACACATGGACTCAAAATTTCTTGGATCATGCCTTTATTCAAAAATTCATGAACTTGTTGGTTAAGCTCTTCATTCTTGGTTGGTGTTAACCTATGTGGTGCTTTGTTCAGTAAAATAGTGCCACAAATCAGATCCATACAATGATTGATATCTCTCATTGGTGTTAAATCATCATGTAAATTATCTGAAATTATCTCTTTGCACCCAGTGAGTAACTTCTCAACTTCTGTAGGAATTTCATCTTCTATATTCTTACTCAGTTTGTTAGGAATCAAAGCATAACAAATATCATTTCTTTTTAAATTCTTAACAAACTATCTACCTTCCATCAAACAAACTATCTACCTTCCATCAAACAAACTTTCAAAGATGTACAAATCTCACCAACATATTCTTCAACCAAAGGTAACATGACTTGTTTCTTACCATCAACCCAAATAGCATATCTATTCAAGCTTCCATCATGTATAGCATGTCTATCATATTGCCAAGGTCTACCCAACAAGATATGACAACAATCCATTGGCATAATATCACACAACACCTTATCGTAATACTTTCTGATTTTCAGATTCACAAAACATTTTTCACTCACCATTAATGTATGCTCATCATTGATCCATGAGATCTGATAGGGTATTGGATGCTTCATCCACTCCAACTGCAAATTTGTGACCATTTCCTCAGATGCTAGATTCTCTGAGCTTCCACTATCAACAATCACCTTCCAAAATTTGTTTGCAACTCTACATATGGTCTTGAACAAACTCTTCCTGACAGGATTTTGTTTATCTTTCTCACTCCATAGTATCCTTCAGATCATGATATTTCCTTCCTTTTCAGCTTCATTCAGTGATTCCTATTTCACTAAGCATTTCTACTACTACCAATATTCTTGCTTACATGAGTACGCTCAAAGGATTTGTGTCCTTCCTCTCTACAATTGTAACAAGTTACTTGGAAACCTTTTCTATTATAACCACCTCGGGAGTAATTGCCTCTTTCTCGGTATGAACTTCCACCTTTCCATTTAGTCTTTCCTATGTCTTGAGATGTGTCTAAAATTGACACTGTCTGGTTCAGATCTACCTCTTCCTCTAGGGAATCTACCACCTCTGCCTCTTTGCCTTTTCTCACATCTCTTGTTCAATTTCTCCTCATCTTTTAGGGCAAATTGATATATCTCTTCAATGTTCTCCATCTTGACCAAACTGATCTCATCTTGTATAGAACTTCTTAATCCATTCAGATATCTTGCTACTCTTTCAACCTCATATTCAACATGTCTAGATCTAATGTCCAATCTATAGAATTCTTTAGTATAGTCTTTTACTGATCTATCTTTCTGCTTCAAACTTTGCATTTTCCTAATCAGGTTAATCTGATAATCACAAGATAGAAACTTTCCTTTCAATTTTTTTACCATCTTATCCTATACCTTGATTTTGTATTTACCTTTCTTCTTTTGATCCAATTGTAGATGTTCCCACCATAAGGATGCATGACCTTTCAACTTTGTGCTTGCAATCTTGACTTTCTTATCGCCTGATACATTCTCATACTCAAAGTACTTTTTCATCTTAGTTATCCAATCAATCAATTCATCAGAATCCAATTTTCCACTATACTCAAAATGATTAAACTAAGGTGTGCACTTCAAACTTGTCAATGCTCGCAGGAATCCCTCTTCTTCCTGATCCATCACAGGTGTAGGTTCAAATTCACCTTGACCTTCTTCAACCTCATCATCACTAACATCTTCATGATGTCTTCCTCTGCACTAGGTTGTCTTAATAGCTTCCAATCTTGCAGCCATCTATCTAAGCATCTCAGCTAGACCCGGATCTGCATTTCCTCTCCCACGAACCATCTTTAATCCATCTACAATTGTAGGTAAGATTGCAATCTTCTACCCCACAAAAATATCACCAACTAGGGTTATGGTTTACAAGAAAGAACCTAGATCTCATCAATGATCTTATACCACCTGATGCAAGGATGGTAGGATAGTGGGGCCAAAGGCACTCCCAAGTACCAAACCAGCTTGCAAATACAACAATGTGGAAGCATCAAAACACGAAGTGAGAGAAGGAACACCATATCTCTTATATTTCATTAATTAATCAAACTCAGTACATGTCAGGCTGTAAGGCCTTCCCAGTTTCGGCCATATACATTTAGTGAATTAAAAAATGATCTTCATAGATGCGAGGTCACATACCTGCCTTTCAACAGTTAATCTTCCATTCAATTCTACTATCCTCTAAGAACTTCCTCCCAAAACTAAGAACAAAGAAATAAATATATACAAGAGTCCACCAAAGAGGTTGGTGCTCAAATTCCTACATGAGACCCAGATTTAGGTCCACACAGATCCCAATGAGAGACCTCACATTAATTACACCATGGAAATTAAATGTAGAAGTCATCCAGATCAGGATAAACAACTCGGGAAGAGCAACACCGAGCAATAGAAACTAACACACCCTGAGACCCGTCGGTAAAGAAAGACAGAAATGATACCTGAGAAACAGGGTAAATGAGCACTTCACCAAGAAGTCTCCAAAAAAGATAAAGTACAAAAGTAAACATATCTTTGGTTGAGCAAGATTGCCAAGGAACCAAGATACTCCTGCATCAGTTAAGCCATCAATGAGTCTTCAACATTGTCCTCCTTGCCGCTCCCGGCTGAATGAATTGGTCCAAGAACTGGTGAAACACATTTAAGTGTTATCTTGACCATTCTTCCTTGTTCATCTATTCCTGCAATGAAAGGTTAGGGCAACAATAACATGGAGATACATCCAATCCATATTTTATGCATTTATTAAACTTCATATTTCATTAATATGGATGTATCACATGGCTGTAGGAAAAACACACTACTTGGTTGTAGGAAACCCATTATGATTCAATTATTCAAAAAGAGAATAATATAAAGATAACCATGGTTTAAAAAATCAAATATTTCATCCCAAAATGTTTAAGTTCACATGTCATATGTTCATCAAATATTGTTTTAAAATACATAAAACTATTAAAAGAAAAGTCTTTAAACACCCATAAACCCTATGATAGTTCCAAGCAAAATAAGAGAAACTAGGAAAAAATAGGATTTTATTTCAACCCATCATTTTCCCCAACCTAAATTATTTATGGTCCTCTAATAATGGATAAATTCCTAATCCTTGCATTCATTCTGAAGTCACTGGTTGATCCCTGTCCTACTCCTCCTTTGGCCAAATTCTAGTAGTATAATTATTTTTCTCCAGTTTATCACATTTGGTCCTTTAAAAATTATATCATATGCATTCTCATCATCTGTCATGCTAAGGAGTGACCAAAACAGAAGTGAGGACTAGAATGTGATTGGAAGCCAATGTTCTTGCTTTGTGCATGCCAGTTGTATATACCTAGGTATTCTTTGGGCTGCTACCAGGTATTTTTGCGGTGAATGAGTTTCAGCTTGTTGGAGACCCTCAGAAAGGGTGTTTCAGTGTTGGATAATGAGTCCAAGGACTAATTTATCTTCATGCCTCACCATCTAATCATATTATAGGAAAGCCTCTTCTCTTAAAGATTGAATTTTGTTGTTGTGAGTGTCGTCTATAAACAACAACAACCAGTCATAATACAGTGTCCTGGGTTCTTTGCATTCAACCCTTAATTGTTAGGGATTATTTATTTCCTCTTGTCTATGTGAGATAACCTACATTTCCCTACTAATCTCATTTTGAATCCATGACATGAAGGTGCATAGTAAGATATCTCCAATATATGCAAGTGGATTCCAAGTAGTATTATGAAGAATAAAAAATTTATGCAAATAAAACTCACACAACAAGTTATTTATGTGATGACATGTAACGGATTAAATGTTTGATAATGTTAAGTTGAAGATAATGCAAAGCATTAAATCAGTTAATGGTTTGTATTGTCATTGATGTCAACTTGATATCATATGTACGGTCATGTATATAATGCCAAAGACTTCAGAGAATCAATGATATAAATATTGTGCTTTCAATAATGCATAAAAGTCAAGTATACACTAAAGTGATAGATAACACTGATGGAGTGCACATCATCGGTTAAGGCATAGAATCAAAGTCACAGTGATACCCGACGAGCATAAGACAGTGTTTCCTGACAAAGAAAAATCACGAGATGCCCAATGAGTAAAATCCAATGATGCCCGATAGACGGAGATCTCGAAGCTAACTGGAGTCACACTGATGGAACTGATAGTTGTCACTGATGACTAACTGCAGAGTTTACTGACAGAACAAAGAGTTTAGAAAATGACAAAATATCTAGCTGGCAAGAGCTAAAGATAGACTTAACTGGTTTTTTTCATTTTTTTATTCAACTAGAGTTAAGTGATTGATTTAAAGAAGATTTGTACAGTTGGTAAGAAGATAACTACGAGATAAATCAGGAGTTATGCTTTAAATCAAATTGGCTGGATTGTTTTTCACACCAAGAATCAAGAATCAAGAATCAAGAAATAGTGAATATCATGTCTATATAAGAGACAAGCTTAATTCATTTCCGTAATCAAATAATCACACCAAGGGGGAGTGAATAGGAAGAGGATGCTAAAGAGAAACTGATGAAGGATAACTTCATACAGTCCTGATCAATCAAGCTGAAGGAGAGCTAAAGAATTATGCAAACACTGACGAACAGTGAAGCACAGCATCACAGAGCAGAAAGTGTGGAGCACATAGAATTGAATTGAACATTGATCAGAGAGGTAATGTACATAAATAGATCTGAAAATCTGCAATTCAGGTTGCATTAGAAACAGGTCATTGTGTTTCAGTTTAACCATTGAAGCATCAAGTCTCTTAACAGAGCAGGACTTAACAGTCTTCTATATATTGAGGTACATCCCAAGGAGTGCCAAAATGGTTGATTCATGAAAGTAGCACTATATTTTGCTAAAGCCTATTGACAGTCTAAAAAGGAGGCTGATTCAAGGATGGTAACAAACTGAGTTTCCCGATACTAAGTGACAATCTCTATGTATAAAATACTATAACAAGGTCACACCTAACAATGTGTTTGTAACCTTTAACATGGTTGGATCCTAACAGGGCTCACTTCAGAAGACTAAAAATTTGGGGTACCGGTCCCAGTGGTTTTTTCCCTTAACAGGGTTTCCACATTAAAATCCATGTGTTATGTGTGTATGGTTTATTACTTTACTATTTTACATTTCACATATGTATTTCTGGATTTATCGGTATACTCTACATATTTACTAAGTGTTGGTAAATAAGTTTTACTGCTTATCGGTAATCAAGGAGAATAAGGTTAGAAAAGGGAAACCGACAGACAGTTAATTATTATAAGTATTTCATGGCATGCATCTTGTAAGGGACATAATAATCTGAGGATTATTTAATTGGTGGTTAGAAAAAAGAAAAGAATTTGAAGCCACTGATTCACCCCTAACCACGTCTTAGTTATTACTAACAATTGGTATTAGAGCTTGTGTGCTTAGAAGGAAGGTTTCAAGACCTAAGTCAGGATCACAAGATGGACAGATGAGATGGGCGCAAGTTGAACAAAGACAACTTTGCTTCATGGCAAAGCAGGATAAGACTCCACTTATCAGGTATTGGTAATGATGTTACTCAATACTTAGATAATAAATATGTGTTTCCCACAAGAGCATTAATAGTAGATCAATTGAGAGTGAATCATGAGCACAACTGCATGGTCATAGAGCTTTCTTCCTCTCTCTGATGCTGAATTTGAAGATGCCAAAGATTGCACAACTACAAAGAAAATGTGGGACAAATTGAAGCTTGTACATGGAGGTGATACAAATGTTCTGAGAGCCAAGGCAGAAAGCCTTAGAGGAAGATTTGATGATCTCAGGATGAAAGAAGGAGAAAACATCACATAGTACAACACAAAAATAAAAGTAGTCAAGGCTATACGAGGTGTTGGAGGTACACTTGAAGAGGAGACAGTGGTAAGAAAAATCTTAAGAACCTTATTGCCTGTATATGCTATTAGAGTTTATGCTATTCAAGAAATGAGAGCAGTTGGAAATAATACAGTTACTCTTGATAGTTGTATTGGTAGACTGATTTCATTTGAGATGAATAACTTTGATAATAGTGTCTTACCAAACTTAGAGTCTGCATTTAAGTCTTCTATGAGAATAACCAAATCAAGTCAGAGACACACATCTAGAAGAGATAGTGAAAGTGAAAGTGAAGAAGAAGATCTAGATGAAATAGAAGCACTCATGGCAAGGAGAATGAAGAGAGGTAAAGGTAAATACAAAGTCAAGTTACCACTTGTATGCTTTAATTGTAGAGAGATTAGACACTTTGTTGCAAGATGTCCTAACAGAAGGAAAGATGACAAAGGTAATGACAGATCTTTTGAGAAGAAATTTGACAGAGATGATAACAAAGATTATAGAAGTTACCAACAATCAGAAAGAAGAGATACCCAAGACTACAAGGATAAAGGCAAGAAGGATAGCTACCTAGCTACTTGCAAAGATGAAGATACTGACGCCGAACCTGATGAAGACATCGAGATGGTATTTGTAGCTGTGAAAGATGATTCAGATGAAGATGAAAGGTATGTATAAACTACACTCATATCTAAGGTTAGCAAGAATGATATCTGGATTATAGATAGTGGCTGCACTCACCACATGACTGGTGACAAAGAAAATTTTAATACTTTTGAGTATTATAATGGTGGTACAGTAAGAATGGATAATGATACACCTTGTCTGGTTGAAGGTAAAGGAACTATAATGTTGAATAACCTGATTAAATGTGAAAATGCTTATTGGGTAAAAGAATTGAATTATAATCTGTTGAGTGTTTCTCAGTTGAATAATTCAGGTCACAGAGTAGCATTTGAGAACAAGAAGGAAAAGATCTTCAATGAATCAGGAAAATTGATTGGTACCGGTGAACAGACTAAAGGTAACTTATTTTATATGAATGATACTAACACCGCTTGCTTAATGAATAGAAATGAAGATAGATGATTGTGGCACAAAAGATTGTGTCATGTGAATTTTGAAAACATGATAAAAATGAGCAGAAGAAGGAATGTAAGAGGCTTACCAAAAATGACTAAGCTAGACAACATCATGTGCAAAAATTGTCAAAAAGGTAAAATGACAAAGTCTAGTTTCAAAAGAAAAACCCATACATCTAATGATATTCTAGAATTAGTCCATACTGATTTATGTGGACCTATGAGGACAAAGAGCTATTATGGAGATAGATATTTTATTCTCTTTGTTGATGATTACTCTAGAATGATGACAATTATGTTTCTAAAAGATAAATCTGAAGCATTCAAGATGTTTAAGTGGTATAAGGCTATGGTAGAAAAAAAAAGTGGTAAGGATTTGAAATGTTTGAGATCAGATAGAGGAGGAGAATTCATATCAAATGAATTCACTAATTTCTGTAATGAGCATGGTATAAAAGACAGGTTTCTGCACCAAGAACACCACAACAAAATGGGATTGCTGAGAGAAGGAATAGATCAATAGTTGATTGTGCAAGAACACTGATGATAGAGAAAGGCATCACCCAAATCTTCTGGAGGGAAGTTGTCAGCACTTCTATTTACACACTAAACAAAGTAAAATTGAAGAAGGACACAAAAAAGACACCTTATGAGATATGGTATGGTAAAACACCCAATGTAAGTTACTTCAAGATCTTTGGTAGTCAATGTTATGTCTTAAAGGATGATAGAAATAGAAAGCTTGATGCCAAAAGTGATGAACGTATTTTTTTGGGGTATTCTACCAAAAGAAAAGCTTTTAAATGTCTTATCAAGGCCTCTAACAAAATAGTTGAAAGTGAAAATGTAAAGATTGTTGAATTTGCAGAAAAGAATGAGCTGGAAAGTACAAAAGAACTAGAGGACTACAACAAGTTTGTCTATTGTGAAGAACCCAACACTCTACCTGAGCAACAGTGCTTAATTCTAGAACAACAAAATGTTGCAATCGACGGTCAGACTATTGTTACCAACGGTCAGGATAATAATCAAGATAATGTGCAAGGTAATGAAGAATAGAATGAAGATCAGGATAATGATCAAGCTGATAGACAAAGAACTGTACCTTTACTTTCAAGATATGTAAGAAGGAACCATCCAGAGATCTAGATCATAGGAGATAAGAAGGCTATTACAAGAACAAGAAGTAAGTCTTTAAACTCAAATTGTTTAATTTGTAAGTTTGAGCCAAAATCTGTCAATGCTGCACTAGACAATGAAGAATGGATAAGTGCTATGAATGATGAGATTGAGAAGATTGAGAAGAACAAAACATGGTCACTTGTGCCAAGACTAGATGACAAGGATGTCATCGGTACAAAATGGATATTCAGGAGTAAGTTGAACGAGAATGGAGAAGTCACAAGGAACAAGGAAAGACTAGTATGCAAAGGGTATGCACAAGAGGAAGGTATAGACTATGGAGAGACCTTTGCACCCGTTGCTAGGCTAGAAGGAGTAAGAATACTACTTGCTTATGTTGCATTCAAAGGATTCAAAGTATATCAAATGGATGTCAAGTCAGCATTCCTAAATGGAATACTTGAAGAAGAGGTATACATTGGGCAACCAGAAGGGTTTGTAGATCCAGACAAGAGAAACATGGTATGTAGACTTCACAAAGCCTTGTATGGATTAAAACAAGCTCCTAGAGCCTAGTATGAATGACTTCATTCCTATCTATTAAGTATTGGATTCATAAGGACTTGTGAAAATAGTAATCTTTATTTGAAAGAAGATATTGATGCTAACACTTTGATTGCTGAAATATTTGTTGATGACATCATATTTGGAGGAAATGATATGCTATGAAAATCATTTGCTGATGAGATGAGAAAATAATTTGAGATGTCTATGTTTGGAGAGATCAAGTTCTTTCTTGGTCTATAGATAATTCAACAAAGTGAAGATATTTTCATTACACAGTCCAAATACATCAAAGAGGTCCTGAAAATATTCAAGATGGAATATTCCAAACCATTTGGAACACCAATGGCTATTGGATGTAAGTTAACAAAGGAAGACAAGACAACAAAGGTAAATCAGACTTTGTACAAATCAATGATTGGAAAACTCATGTATGTTGTACACACTAGACCAGATACTGCACATGCAGTAGGAATTGTTGCTATATTTTCTACTAACCCCAAGGAATCACATATGACTGCTATGAAAAGAATCCTAAGATATTTGAAGAATACTGAGCAATTTGGCTTATGGTATAGAAGAGAAGACAAATTTGAACTAAAAGTGTTTACCAATGCTTATTGGGCTGGAAATCTTGATGACTAGAAGAGAACAACTGGAGGAGCATTCTTTATGGGTGACAGACTTGTCACATGGATTAGCAAGAAGCAAGGATGCATCTCTTAGTCTACTGCAGAAGTAGAATATGTTGCTACTGCTGTAAACTGCTCAAATATTGCATGGATCAAATAGTTGCTAGAAGGTATGCATATGAAGATCTTAGAACCAGTGATTATCTATTGTGATAACACTAGTGCAATAAACATTTCCAAGAATCCATTCATGCATTCCAAGACTAAACACATTTCAATCAAGTACCATTATTTAAGAGAACAAGTTCAAGAGAAAGAGGTGATACTTGAGTATGTGCAATCAAAAGAACAATTAGTTGATATCTTCACCAAGCCACTGCCCAAGGATACATTTTATTACTTGAGAAAGAGACTAGGGGTCAAACCCTTGTCTACCAGTCAATAAAATACTAAAGGTTGCATTAGCCTATATATTATCAGAATATCATTCATGTTGATGCAAGCAACAAGATGAACTTCAAAGATACATCTATATATTGAAAGGTATATATCAGAACCGAGCACCAGACATATTGTTGTATTGCTGATGGATAAGGGAAATTCAAGGAATATATTATGGACGGAGAGAAAGTTTCCATATTATCACAGTCTTTAGAAAAAGAAGAAATTTTATCCATTATCATATTACTCCAACAGGGAGAGATCATATCCATAGGGAGAGTTGCTGAAAAGAGACAAAGACATCAAAGAAGAAGAACAGTCAAAAGAGAGATATTGACACAAGGAAAGGACACAACACATCAAAACAAGAAGCATAGAAATCTACAAGAATCAAATCTAAGCTAACACAGAGATTACCGGTGGTCAGACATTTTTTATCGGTTATTGAAACAAACTATTTGGTAGTTTGATGAATCTCAACAATTGTATTTCATATTGTATTAGAAATAATATAGTGTGATAATATAGTATGTTACCATCAATGCCAAAGGGAGAGATTGATGACATGTAATTGATTAAATGTTTGATAAAGTTAAGTTGAAGATAATGCAAGGCATTAAATCAGTTAATGGTTTATATTGTCATTGATGTCAACTTGATATCATCTGTATGGTCATGTATATAATGCCAAAGACTTCAGAGAATCAATGGAACAAAGATTATGCTTTCAACAAGGCATAAAAGTCAAGTATACACTAAAGTGACAGATAACACTGATAGAGTGCACACCATCGGTAAAGGCATAGAATCAAAGTCATAGTGATACCCGACGAGTAGAAGGCAGTGTTTTCCGATGAAGAAAAATCACAGGATGCCCGACGGACAGAGATCCTGAAGCTGACTGAAGTCACACTGATGGAACTGGCATTTGTCACCGATGACTAACTGTAGAGTTGACCGACAAAAAAGAGAGTTCAGAAAATGAAAAAATATCTAGCTGGCAAGAGATAAAGATATACTTAACTAGTTGTTTTCATTTTTTTATTCGACTAGAGTTAAGTGATTGATTTAAAGAAGATTTGTACAATTGGAAAGAAGATAACTACGAGATAAATCAGGAGTTATGCTTTAAATCAAATTGGTTGGATTTTTTTTTACGCCAAGAATCAAGAATCAAGAATCAAGAAACGGTGAATATCATGTCTATATAAGAGACAAGCTTAATTCATTTTTGTAATCAAATAATCACACCAAGGGGGAGTGAATAGAAAGAGGATACTGAAGAGAAAATAATGAAGGATAACTTCATACAGTCTTGATAAGTCAAGCTAAAGGAGAGCTAAAGAATTCTGCAGACACCAACGAACAGTGAAGCACAACATCACAGAGGAAAAAGTGTGGAGCATAAAGAATTGAACTGATACATTGATCAGAGAGGTAATGTACTTAAATAGATCTGAAAATCTATAATTCAAGTTGCATTAGAAACAGGTCATTGTGTTTCAGTTTAACCATTGAAGCATCAAGTCTCTTAACAAAGAAGGACTTAATAGTCTTCTATATATTGAGGTACATCCCAAGGAGTTCCAAAAAGGTTGATTCATGAAAGTAGCACTAGATTTGCCTAAATCTTATTGACAGTCTAAGAAGGAGGCTGATTCAAGGATGGTAGCAAACTGAGTTGCCTGATACTAAGTGGAAACCTCTATGTATAAAATCCTCTAACAAGGTCACACCTAACAGTGTGTTTGTAACCTTTAACATGGTTGGCTCCTAACAGGGCTCACTTAAGAAGAGTGAAAATTTGGGGTACCGGTCCCAGTGGTTTTTTACCTTAACAGGGTTTCCACATTAAAATCCATGTGTTATGTGTGTATGGTTTATTACTTTATTATTTTACATTTCACATATGCATTTCTGGATTTATCGGTATACTCTACATATTTACTGAGTGTCGGTAAATAAGTTTTACTGCTTATCGGTAATCAAGGAGAATAAGGTCAGAAAAGGGAAACTAACAGATAGTTAATTATTATAAGTATTTCATGGCATGCATCTTGTAAGGGACATAATAATCTGAGGTTTATTTGATTGGTGGTGAGAATGAAGAAAATAATTTGAAGCCACTGATTCACCCCCCCCTTAGTTATTACTAACACTATGGTTGTAGGAGAGGAATTAAATATCTCATAGAATTGTTCAGTTATTTCTAGAGAAGGATTTAAACCCTTTGACAACCCTCATCAACTTGATATTAAATATTATTCCTTTAAGGGTATAAACTCTGGAGGGTAATCGTCATTACATAAGCTCAGGATTCATTTTCATGATTGTAGTGATCCTATCCTTCAACTTAGTGATCTCCTCATCTTTATTCTTAATTTTAATCCTTTGATTATAAATTGCCCTCTATAGGTTATCTTTTTCAAACTCCCACTAACCTTGTTTCAATAATATTTCTGTATATAGACTTAAGCCTGCAGCAAGTGGAGTAGAAATGTTAAGAGTATCCAAACTAATATTCTGGAAAGCTTTTCAACACTCTTGGTCCTGAACGACTATTTGAATGGTGGGTTCATGGTGGATAGGAGGTCCTCCCATGGTGAAACTCAATTCTGCACAAAACCCTTGACAAATGGCTCACAAACAGCTACAAGACTAAAAAATCCTTGGTTGACAATCTTTGAAAATAAAAAATCCTTTAGCTTCCTTATCACTCCAATAATCTTCACTCTTTTCTTCTGTATATACCTTTCTTCTCTCTTTCACCCCAAAAACAAGGTTGTAACCATTAAAGCTGACACTACATTCAAAAAACATTGCAGTCGATATAATAACACATTGGCTGTAGGAAGTACTATGAGGGATAAAATATAAATGACTACTGCAAAGATTTATTTTGATTCAACCATCACAAAAATTCCATTCACATATACTTTTCCTCTAATAACCTTGACACAATCTAGGTGGTGATGTAATACAATCTGAATAGACATGACACACAACATGATACACAAGCATTACCCCCCAAACTTAACAAAATAATAGGTCTTCCTATTGAGGAAGGTGCAACGTAGGATAATTTATAATAGTCATACAACATATTGATATAAATTGAATTGAAGTTAAATAAATGCACTTAAGTAGAATAAATGATCAACATACCTTGCACGTACCTATTGTTTTTGTCATCAATGAATGAGCTACAAGACTACTTGAAAGAATAATTGGAAGTGGAGTTTGGAAAGGCGTGATGAAGTGACGATGAAGTGTAAAAAAAGAGAATGGTATGGGTGATGTAAATTTATTATAAAGAAAAGGTACTTCCACAAAATATGGAAATATTTATTATGACATCATGATTTTAGCGATCCTATTGAGAAGAATGGAGGACATGCATTCCTACTTCTTTGGCTGCAGGAAACTCAGAGGAATGGTCCTCCTTGAATTTATGCATGAACTGTGATATGCTATTTGGCTTGTTATACAACTTGAAATGATGGTCATTGACAAGTAGTTTGAATCTCATAGGATGAACTATGGCCAGGTGTACAATGCCATTGCAAAAGACTTCAATGATTTCATATAGTCCCAACCAACGGGTTTGGAATTTACCTAGAGTATCTTTATATCTAGAACCATACAGAAGATCCCAATCTTGAGGTTGAAATTTATTTTCCATGATATAATTGTCATGCCAATTCTTCCTCTAATTTTATATAATATATGTGTGCTACAGGGATGACTTTCTGTGTTCATCCGAAGCGTTCAGTTGTAGGATTCAATCCTTTTGAGCAGTGGTGAGATCCATCTCCAAGTTAAAAAAATTTATAAGTGTTTTATACTCAATTTTAATGGGCATAAAAAATGTTTTTCCATACACCAACTCAAATGGTGTGAAGCCTATAGTATTTTTCCAAGTAGTTTGGTAGGACCATATGGCTTATTGTAGTCTATTGGACCAATCCCTTTTATAGAGTGAAACTATCTTAGTAAGGATAGATGCAATCTCTCTACTGGTGACTTATTCTTTCCCATTGGCCTGAGGACAGTAGGGTTTGGATTTCCTGTGCCTGATGTTATATTCATTAACCAAGGTTGTAATCAAGGTGGAAGTAAACTGGGTTCCTTGGTCAGTTACTATTTCTCTTGGAACTCCATACCTTGTGAAAATATCCTTGTACATAAATTCAACAATCTTATTGTCCCTTGCATGGTTCATTGGTCTAGCTTCAACTGATTTAGTAACATAGTCTATACATACCAGAATATATGACTTTCCATTTGAGGATGGCTCAATTGGACCTACAAAGTCTAGGCCCCATTTGTCAAATGGAGTCACAATGACTTGGAGAAATAAATGAATTTCATCTTATCTATTTGGTCTACCCATCCTCTGACACCTATCACACCTCCGGGTATATTTTATTGTATCCTTATGTAAAGTTGGCCAGTAGTATCTTGTATTCAGAATCTTCATGGTTGTTCTATTGGCTGCAAAGTGACCACCACATGGTTTATCATGATTCATGAAAAGCATGAAAATACCATAGGTCGCATCATCACATACACATATTCTCATAATCTGGTCTAGACTAGTATAAAATATGCAGTCTGCTATCCAGGAGAAGTTAAAACTCTTCTCCACAAGTAACCTTCTTTCCTTTGGTGAAAAGAGAGGATTCTTGCCAACAACTAAGTGATTTTCTATGTCTACATACCAAGGGTTGTGAGTAGTTATGGAAAATACGTGCTCATCTAGAAAGGTATCATATATGGTTGCAGGACCATCTTTTACTTGCAGTCTAGATAGAAAATCAGCCACTACATTATCTTTTCCAGGCTTATCCAACAATTGTGATATCAAATTCTTGCATTAACAACAACCACCTTGCTTACCTTCCTACAATAGAATTTTTGTTCATGAGATACTTAATTGCTACATGATTTGTGTGTACAAAGATTTGATACCAGGTTATGTAACGCCTAAATTTGTTAAGAGAATAGATGATTGCGAACATTTATTTTTCAGTGTCAATATAGTTAAATTTATCTCCCTGGAGAATCTCGCTAACATAGTAGATGGCATACTCAATTGATCCTTCTTTCTATCCTAGAACTTCTGTTATGGACTAATCAGAAGAATTAGTATGAATATGGAATGGAAATGGCCAATATAGTCCTTTAACATAGGAGCTTGGGTTAGATATTCTTTGAGACTATCAAAAGATTTTCTACAATCCTATGTTCATTCAAACTCAACTTCCTTCTTCAAATGATTATACAATGGTGCTGCAATTTGGCTAAAATTTTTAATAAACCTCCTATAGTAGCATGCATGACCCAAGAAAATTTTGACTTCCTTCTATTTGGTAGGGACAACAAGGTTATAAATAACCTCAATTTTAGATGGATCCACTTGAATTCCTACTGCAGAGATATAATTGCCCAAGTTGACTCCTTCCTGCATCATCATGAAGCACTTTTCATTTTTTAAAGAAAAAATGTGGTCTTCACATCTCTGCAACACTTTTCCTAAATTGGTCTCTACTTATTCAAAAGTTGAGCCATAGACAATAAAGTCATCCATGTAGATTTACATACAATCATGGGAGATATCATAAAAATGACAATGACTGCTCTTTGAAATGTTGATGGAGTATTATAGAGACCAAAAGAAAAAAACAAAGTAGGAAAATTTTCCCTAGGGGCATGTGAATGTAGTTTTATCTTGGTCCTCTAAAGAAATCCTAATCTTACTGTAACCACTAAACCCATCCAAGAATAGAAGTGTTGCTTTCCTGCCAAATTATCTAATACTTGATCTATGAAGGGAAGAGGGTAGTTATCCTTTTTGGTTGCAACATTAAACTCCCTATAGTCTACAAATACTCTCCATTTCCCTCCTTTCTTAGGAACTATGACAAGAGGTGAGACCCACTAACTATAAAAAATAGGATAGATAAAACCTACATTCAAATTTTTTTGCAATTCTCCTTTGACTATCTCCCTGAGAGCATGATTGATCCTCCTCTGAGGTTTCCTTACTGGTTTAAAGTCTTCACTAATATATATCCTATGAGTAAAAATTTTAGGATCTAATCCTTTCATGTCACTATAGTCCCATGTAAATTTTTTTTGATGAGTCTGCAACAATCTGATCATAGACTCTTGTTGTGATGGAGTTAGACCTTTATTAATGTTTATCCATTTTTCAAGAGCAACTTTAATTGGTGTAGTCAATTCTACCATAAAAACTTCACTTAGAATGGATGAGTGCACTTCATGTGGCAATAAAGTATGCAAGAAATGGTTACAAGAAACTGTGGTGAAGGATAAGGTTGAGGAATAGTCTACGAGGGACATGGGGTAGTTTCAGAAAAATAGCGGGATACTCCATAGTGATTCTAAATAATGATAGACATGATGCCATATTCTTCTTGGATTCCAATGATAGGTTCTCTTTTTATCATCATAATTTTTTGGATAGAATGCATCTCTTCCCCTTATTCCCCTATATATAGCCATAAGACCTTCTCTTCATTAAGTTGAGGTTGTGCAGGAGAATATAAAGAAACATTATTTGTGGATAAACCATCTAAAATAGTCATATTTCCTGACCTACATGCTATGAAGGAATCAACAGTAGCAAGCCAAGGTCTTCCCAGTATAACTGGATAACCACCCAATGTTGCCTTCAATGAAAGGATCAGGAAATAATCAGGGTATTCCCAAGAATAAAGGGTAACAACCAAGTCTTCTACCATACCATCAAGTTTGACTACATAACTATTTGCAAGCTGCAGATGATACTCCTATAGATTTATTTTTTTGTCATTAGTTTTTGTCAAATTCATATCAAGTAAGTAAGTCAATCGGTGAAAGGAAAGGAAAGTACAAAGGCAGTCGATAAAGAAGAAAGAGTCATACTAAATCAGTCGGTAATACACCAAGAAAGCCAAGAACCAAGAAATGAAAAATAGTTACTGAGTCATCAAGCTAGTGAAGTATGTTACCGAGAAAGGAAAGAAGAAGCAATTTTGGATAACATGATTCAGATCAACATTTATTGAAATACCAAGAAAATCTAGAAGATTCCAAAGCCAAAGAAGAAGTTAGTTACAAGATCTAAGACTTAGAAAACTCACAGTAAAGATCTATGGTGAAGATCAAGTGGTAAAAGTAATAGTTGTATTTCCAAGAATAGTGCAAGTTCCAAGGCAAAAAATTGAGTATATAAAGGATTTTGAGAGAGAGAGAGAGAGAGAGTGCAGAGCAACACTGATTACAAAGAAGTTACAATAGAGAACAATAGTTGAATGAGTTTGATGCTACCGAGTGTAGTTAGAGGTAAAGAAATCATTGAGCATACAAAGTCTTACTAGCATATGTTGATGCATTTTCACAGACATTTTTGCATTAAGTTTTATTGTAGTAAGAGGAGTGAAAATCCCATTATTGGGTAGACCCTAATAGTTCTAATTTTGTAAATCCTTTAATAGGGTACATCTCTTAGATTAGAGATTGTAAAATACTATAACAAGGTAGACTGAATAAGTCATATTGTACTCCTAACATGCTAAGCTATCAGAAATAACTAACATTGTATCTCTAACCAAGCAACCTTTTTTCTGCAGTAGTGAAGGATTGTGGGTGTCATCCCCATTGCATTTTTTTACTCTAAAAAAGGATTTCTACGTGACCAAAAATATTGGTGTTATGAGTTGTTCTTACATATTTGTATGTTTAAAATTTTTAATAGCATTGATTCACCCCTCCCCTCTTAGTACTTAAATTTCCATAGTTAATCCAACAATTGGTATCAGAGTTTGGACTCTTGAGTTAAAGGTTTAAACACCTAAGAATAAAGATCACACTCATGGAAAGTTATAAGCAAGCCAAAAATATTGAAAGTCTTGAGTTTAAATTTCAGAATGTACAAGAGGTGATCAATGATCTAAGGAGGAAATTGGAAAAATCATTGAAGGTGAGAAGGAACTTGTGTAATGAACTGAAGTCTACACAAGAGCATGTTGATGTACTTGAAATAAAATCTAAAGGGGGTCTAAATGATGAATCTAAGATAGCCATTGTGGACCTAATGGAAAAGAACACTGCACTTACCAAGTAGTTGGACCTAATGAAGAAAGATCAGGAAGCTCAAAGCATAAGGTTGAAAGAAATACTTGAATCAAAGGGAAAAGATGAAGACGCATAGAGGATGGAAGAATAAGACAAAAGACAATTTAAAATAAGACTTACTGAAAAAGACAATGAGATCATGAGAATGACCCAAACTCACTATGTTATGACCGATCAGTTAATGAATGAAAATACAAAGATAACCAGAAGAGAATTTGAGAACCAAGCACTAAATTTTGAGATTGAAAGAGTGATTAATGAACTAAAAGAAGAAAAACAAGACAATGAATTACTAAATAAAAGTGAAGAATCATTAAGGACATTGGAGAAATATATTAGAAGTTAGAAGCAACCGAAAGATAAGACTGGACTTGGATTCACTAAAGATAGCACTACTAAGAAAGGAGAATCCTCCAACCAACCTGACAACGAAGATACTACTACCCCACTGAAGAATACTAAGCCAAATTTCTAGTATTATGGGAAACTTGGACATACATCCAATGTGTGCAGAATAAAAAGAGGTAAGTCACCAAACACACCTAAGTTTGATGTATACTGTTATAACTGCAACAATTATGGACATTAATAATTTGAGTGCAGATCACAGATTGTTAACAACACAAGGAAGCCTAAGTTTGATGGCTAGTACAATAATTGCAATAAATATGGTCACAACTATGAAGACTGCAAATCACAAAGGAGAAATGAAAAATGGGTCCCTAATCGACGGATTCCACCAAGCAACCAACAAGGCACATCAATACCATGGGACTACAACACTAGAATCTCATGTGCAGCATGTGGGAGATATGGAGATATTGCAACAAACTGCATGTTTTTGCATGGAAGGAAGAACCGATGAGCATGGATAAATCTTGGTATGGCATGATTTCACTATCACAAGGTAGTACACCTAGCCAAAGACTGCAGGTACCGAGGTAAATCTCCAACCAAGGAAGAGACGTCTGGAAAAATAGAAGTGAGTTTTGAAGAAGTGAGAAATCAAATCAACAAAACATGGAGAAGGAAGTCACAAGATCATGGAACATTTGATGACACTGAAGCCTTTGGCTCAAGTGCACCTAACTCCACCTAATTGGTGAAAGGTATGTATAGGAACTCCAAAGTTAAAATAAAAATCTAAACTCAGTTCCTAGTATGTGTGCAAAAATCTATATAAGCATACTAAGATGCATCTGGATATATTTTGTGAAGTTGATGGTTCATGTTTAATCGGTGAAGGAAATGCTATTTTGTTTTGGTAAAAGGAAGTAAAGTTGTAATCAGTATAAAGTGGGTCAGTGTCACATTAAATGTTACTTTTGTCTATTAGAAACCCTAAACAAGGAAAAAGGTATAAATAGACCGTTATGTCTATCATTCTTACCTAACATTTTTGAAGAGCACTTGAGAGAATTACAAAGATGAATCATATACAAGCCTCCAAAAAATTGAAGAGGTAATCCTAAATGAATCTACAAGAATTTTAGTTTATTTGAGTGATTTTTATTGTTGACCTAGTTGTGTAAGCTAGACTGAGTTATAAAGAATGAAACCCTAGTTCATTCAAGCATTGTTAAATCTAAAAGTAATGGCTCCTAAGGAGAGAAACCTAGTTATTATTGAGAAGGTTGATCCAGTCAACCCTAAGTATAAGCTACATCTTGTGAAGGTTTTAGAACTATAAATGATGGGAGCTCTCTCATCCATACCAGAGGAGATATGCAAAGCAGAGGTATGCAAAATTGAGGAGATATGCAAAGCAGAGATTGATACATCTTTTCAAAAGTTGTATGCGAAAGAGAAGTTGAAGGATGACCACATTAATCTAGAGACCAAGGGTTTAACTCATGCCCTACATCTACTGAGTGGATCAGGATGGTACTTAGCTAAGTTCATGATCAATTTATGTGGCTTGATCAACCAGTCAAGATTACAAAGGATGATCTGCACATAGTGACTGGATACCCAATCTGTGACAGACCGAAGGCTATAAAGTAGATTGATAAGAACAAATTGAGTGAACTAAAAAAAGCACAATGGGATGGAAGAGGTCAAAAGATATCTATTGTGGAAGATCCAGAATTGAGGTTTGCATTTAATTTTATATCTTATCGAGTCTTCCAGTCCTCTCGAGTTGATAGTGTACCATGTGGAGTAGTAAATCTCACATAAGAGATTGCGAAGAAAGGTATGAAGATTGACGTATGTGAAATTTTGTTAAAGAAGATAGATGAAAACATGAACACCATTAGAAAATCCAAGACCAACACACTGAAGTTTGGATCATTACTGGTATGCATATTCTTTTATTCCCATAAATTCTTTCCATGTATTGGTAATGTAATACGGAGTGCAAACAAGACAATCGTATATTTGATAAATGCATATATCAAGAGCTTAGGGGATAATCTAGACATGGTGATGAATTAGTAGTTTTCAAATTTTCAATCTAGAATGCATAAGAGATATAGAATTCCACCCGAGTTAGTGGAGAAATATGAAGACACTATATGCTTTGAAGTTGATACCAACACTTGCATCATTAAGACAGTTGATCCTATGTCTACTTGGCTAAAACCAATGGGATATGGAATAGATATTAACATTTTTTCACAGCAAATTGAAGCTCTATTAGCAAAACTTATTGACAAAAGAGAAAATAATTATGGAACCTATGAGGAGGTAAAAAGAGAAACAAACAAGGTATTTTGATGCCTAATTCTTTAAAGAAATCAAGAAAAATGATTGCTAATTTGTTAAAGAATCTTGGAGTAATGATGATGAAGATGTTGGAGAACCATATGATGAAAATGATAAGAAACCACAAGTGATGAAGGCATCACCGAGCATTAGAGGTAAAAGATGAACTATAAGATCTTCTATTACACCAGCAGACTAGAAGAAACTTGAGGTAGATCCAATGAGGGACAAAACCTATGTAAGAGGAAGGAGAACAACTAATCAACCAAGAAGAAAGTTGAAATTAACAACAAAAAGTGAGACTGAGTCTAAGGATCTCAGTAAATTCAAAGCTGTGGAAAAAACCCCAAGCACCAAGGATTATAGATGAAATTCTAGACACATTGAAGAAGTATGGAAGATTTGGTGGAATCAGGTATGAAAAGTACAATACACAGAGTGAACAAAATAAGCTAAAAATTGAATATGCAATTATTTTTACTTTACACAAATTCAGGTACACACCCCTAGAATTTTTTGATAAGTTATCTATTGAGTTATACAAAAAGATAGATGTGAGATGGAAATATGCAATGAATTCTGAAAAGCAAATGAGAGAGAGATCTCTAGTATTGACTGTACCATAATTATCTGTAGCTGAAATTGATAAAACATTAGAGAAGTATTCTAAATGATTCCTTGTAAAAGGAAGATCTTTAAGGATTATGATAGGAGGCTTGGAGTCAACATAGGAAGAAAAAAATAATAAATGGAGAGAAATATTTGACATCAATGTAACCGAGTCACAAGAAGAGCAAGGAAATGATGATAAAACTGATGAGATTGTCAAAGAATATCAAATTAGGATCAATCATATTGACTTGAAACTTGAAAATGGTGAGATTATTATTGAAGGTATCACTGAAAAGGATCCAACAGATGAGATATCACAAGATGAAGATGTCATGGCCACCAAAGACACAGATACAAAACCAATGGATACAAATGCTAATGCTACTACTGATACAATCATGAATTCTATTTTAGAAGAAGTATAAGATTATCCTAACATTCATGTTGGTGTATTTGAAGTTTCTATGAATATAGAGGAGAAGACCATTGAACCAAAAAAGGAGATAGAGTAGACACAACCGAATAAATTAAGGCAACTGAGACCACAAAAGAATAGAACATTGAATCGGTTCCCTCCATCGAGAATGTAGGACAACAACAAGAGAAAGAAAATGACACACCAAAGGAACAAGAAGAGGAGAAGACAAAGGGAAAATAGGAGGAAGAGAAGAAAGAAGAGAATAAGGAAGAGAAGAAAGAGGAGACACAGGGTGAGAAAGAAAAAAGACAAGAAAGAAGATAATAAAGAAGAAAGCATAGTTTGTACTACCGAAGCTACATCTGATATAGTGAAGGCATCACGTTCACTAAAAATTTATACTGGTGAGAATATTATGATTGGGGAGAAGAAATTAAAAAAAAGGAAGGTATTTGACTTGATTTAATCGATCATTGTACCCTAGGTAGACGTCACTACAGTAAAACCAAAAGCATTATTTGAATATGCAGAGTTACTGAGGTAGAAAGCACTGAGGCAGAAAGCAGAAAAAAGACAAATTCTTACAAAAGAGAAGGAAGAAAATTGTACTAGAAAGTGTTAAGGATTTACTATAGGAGATTGTCCCTAATTCTCATGTAGATGAAAAGGATAGTCTTATTAGTCAAGTGGAAGGACTAGTGCAAAAAGTCAGAGAACGGAACAAAGAAACTAGCAACTATATGAAGCAAGTTCATGAGAGGAACAAGGAACTACATGTTATACACTAAATTTTTCACCCTAGGTCAAGCTCTCATAGTCTTGATAATCTAGTATAACATGGGAATCATTTCCAGGTGTGGGACCTTTGCTAACTGAAATGAGACCTCCAGGTTCTAGGCTGGTTCCTCTTGGATAATCACCCAAATTTGCTTCTTAACATGAAAGTAAATTTTTGAGGGATAGAAGGAATGCATGAAAGGTAAATGAATGAATAAGCAAACTATCCTACTAGGTGATGCATCGAAAAATTATTTATCTCAGTACAATGAGTGAGATCAACACACAAACTTAGGTCTAGGAAAACACAACTTTCTGAATAGGTTTGCATAAATATTTCATAGAGAGGTCTGAAATAGAAAGAGGATATTCAAGGAAAGAAAATATTTCACAAAAATATCTTTCCTAAGAAATTTAGACATAGACTTATACAACCTACAAATAAACATTAACATCTACAACTAGGCACAGGAATGAGACACAATGATAAGGGATTGAAGAATATCCACAAACTCATTCAAATCAAATCATCCACAAGAGTACACATGAATTGTAGAAAAGGAAGAAGGCTTAGGAACCCTAAGATATCTTTGAAAACATTCAATATACTTAATTCAATAAGAGAAATTCAGACAAGAAAAAGCATGAGGACAGAGAGAATGTCATAGAATACATTGTGTTATTTGAATATCAATGAAAGATTACAGACTATAAAAGTCAGAGGGAAAAAAAAATGCCACGGATAACTTCTAAGAAAGGAAAAATCTACTTACCAACCACTTCTAAGACTAGTATATACATCCTCCTTAGCACACATGCTTGGAGTAAATCTGATTTAGGGTTATAATTGATTTGCATAGAATAATTGGAAACCCTAACTCTGTCGATTCTCATCATTAATGTTACATGAAATATCCCGATCGATCAAATATAGCTTTGAATATATTTAATTTTTCATTAATGCAGCTCTAAGAAGTCAGCTCAATTCATCTCTCTGTCAAATTCCTGAGAAATCTCACCATCACTTATGAACTTTGAGAATCAGATTTTCATAATTTCAAATATTCAAACAATAACGGTTAGGTGGTGCAGAAGCTCGATCAACGATTCATATTTGAATCTTCATCTTCCTTGAAATTGGAGCTGTAGATCTCTATCTTTGTTATTACTACCTTTGTCCTTTAACCTTCATCAGAATAGCCCTTAACCTTGAGTCTTCAATTCACTTATGTCTCTAGGTCACAAGATGTTTTTATTAACTCTGGGTTCATTATGAGACAATGCGACAACCACAAGAATCACAACTGCATCGACGACCATGATCATATCTTGAACTTTAGCCTCTACAACCCTAGTCCATTCAGCAAATACGTAAGTGAGTATATCTAACCAAGGACATGTGGCACCATAGTGCAATGGCTTATACATTAAAAAAATTTCATCTTGTCTTCAAGCCATAACGCTAACCATCTGATTAGATCTAACCTGCACGGAGATTACCTTCGCGTTGACTTCAAATTTTAACCCAACCTTGACCTATCCTTTAACCATGGTTCTTTTAGAGACTTGGTGATTGAAAGGTCTCATGATCTATTAAAATTTCCTTTAACTCTGATTCCATCACGAGACCACGTGATTATTATTGGATCATAACATAATCAATGGCTGGCGTGAAGTTGAGAGAACTTTTCTTCGGTCCCACCACTTTATGGCGACTAAGAGACTAGGGAAAATAGAAAAGGCAGTCTCCAAGTCTCATGATCCCTATTGATGTCATCATTTTCTCAGGAGACTTGGTGACAAACGTAAGATGGAGAATATGAGTGATCTGGATCGATGGTGCATGGGAAGTCTCTTGAGCATTGGAGAATATCCATTTTGTTACCATGAAAAGGAGACAAAGGATATTATATTTGCACACATGTCTTTAGAGGGAGCTTAAGTTATCTGAAAAGGTAATGACAAAATAGAATAAGCTTGGGGTAACTAGGGTTCCATGCAATACATAGGGTTTTTTCCATGAACAAGGCAAAACCAGAGAGC
Source organism: Thuja plicata (assembly GCA_018584345.1). Taxonomy (NCBI): domain Eukaryota; kingdom Viridiplantae; phylum Streptophyta; class Pinopsida; order Cupressales; family Cupressaceae; genus Thuja; species Thuja plicata. The sequence goes on from MU225525.1 coordinate 2,464,583, forward strand.
TAAAAAGATTACAGAGGACACGACCAAGACCAAAAAATTAAAGGATTTTCACAGGCTAGGCTCTACCCTTGTGGGAGCCACATTTACTCCACCTGTAGCCAATATTTACCAGATGAGGAAAATTTGGGTAACATTCTTGGCAATTTTTGCGGGATGTCTGCGTGCTAGACATTGAAAACCAGTAGCCTTTGACATCCATAGGGCATATGAGTCATCTTCTGAGTAGAGATAGAACCTTGGGAAAAGATTGAAACTAGGAGGAGGAACTACGAACTGTGGATGAGCACTTCTTGAAAAGAAGGAAACTAACCTAGAAAGAAGGAACATAAAATAGGCAAACTAAAACAAATATTTACAAGGAAGGACAAACTTCAAAACAAGGCTTCAAATGGAATCCATTCATAGAAATGGGAAAGGGACTTCCTCCAAGAGTTCATAATTGGAATGCATTATGCTCCTTGCATTCTGTGATGATGAATGGACCTCCCCAGAAGGAATCAAATTTAGTATGTTTGTCAGGCTTGGCCTTGAATTCATCCCATTTGAGGACTACATCCCCAACTTTGAAACTTCTATCCCTGGCTCTTTTATCAAAGCTTTTATTATTTTGCATCTGATGGAATTCCATATCTTTCATGGATTTATCTCTATGTTCTTCTAATTCCATAATCTGAGCATACCTAATTTGCAAAGGATCTCCTTCTTCAAACAAGACATATTGAGTAGCTAGGTCCAAAGATGGAAATTTAGTTAAAATGGACAACTTAGCTTCTCTCCCATACACTAACATGTATGGAGAATTCCCAATGATCTTTTTTGGTTTAATTCTATCTAACCATAAGGCAGATTTCAATTTGGTATGCCAATCTCTTTGGTTATATTGTAATGTCTTCTTGATTATCCTAATCAAGTTCTTATTTGTTGATTCTGCCAAACCATTTCCCTGAGGGTAATAGTTTGAACTTGTGTTCAAATAAACACCATGTTTGAATACCCATTCAGTCACTCTCATGCCTGTAAATGCTAATGCATTATCTGATATGATGGAGTCTGGAGTACCGAATCGGTGAACAATGTCATCATAAAAGTTTAGGACAACACTTTCATTTGCTTCCTTCAATGCAACTGCCTATGTCCATCTAGTAAAATAATAATTTGCAATAATTATTCATTTACGGCCTGCACTAGATGTGGAATTAATCATTCCAATAAAATCTATACCCCATTTCATGAAAGGTTTCTCTATTCTGATGGGTTGAAGGGGCAAGGCTGCAAGTTTTTCTTTTCCTGCAAACATGACACACTTGATGCATTGCCTTACGTAATCATGACTATCCTTGAAGATAGATGTCCAATAGTATCCTAGGAGATAAATGACCTCTAGAAGGTCCATCATGGAATTCAAATAGGACACTCGCTATCTTTTCTGTATCTATGCATCTCAAAAGGACACCATTGTGATCCTTTTTAAAAAGAGTTTCATCTATCAACACAAAAGGAATGGACTGTAATCTATAATATATTCTTTTGGCTGAATCTAGATCTCTAGCACATTGCCCTGTCTTTAGGTAAAGAATCATGTTAGGCAACCAACCTGTTGCCTTGGCATGTTCTTCTATTGAATGCACAACTAGAGAAGCATTTATTTGCTCCGATTTCTTTGAAATCTCATCCCCTGTCAAATTCTCACAAAGACCTCTTCCTCTAACTATCTTGGTAGTTTGGATGTCAATGTCATATTCCATCACTTTAGTGATCCAACCATCTCTTTTCTCATTTAGGTCCTTGGAGAGCAAGAATTCTTTGACACTTGGATGAGTAACTTTTAAATGCACCTTGCTATGGGTTAACAAATATCTGAACTTTTTAAGGATTTTTACCATAGCAAGTAGATGTTTTTTCACAAAAGAATATTTATGTTCATATTCTTCTAAACCTTTTCTAAAGAAAGCGACAGGTTGCTCCAATCCTTCAAAATTTTCTTGGGTCAACATTGCAGATATAGCATCAGAATCTCCATAAGCATAAAGAATAAAATCCTTACTAAAATTTGGGTTTAATAGGGAAGGTGCTTCTATCAAAGCCTCTTTGATAGCTTGGAAATTATCCTTCCCTTCTTTGCTCCAGCTAAAAGATGAATTCTTCTTTAACATGGTTGTCAAAGGCTTTAATAAATTTGCAATATTAGGCAAGAAACACCTAACAAAATTGATCCTTCCTAATATTGAAGGCTTTTCTTGTGAGATGGTAGGGGCATCTCTAAGATAACTGCAATCCTTTTAGGGTCTACTGTGATTCCTTTCTTGGATACTATATATCCTAACAATTTCCCTTCATGAACTGCAAACACACACTTCTTGGGATTAAGAGATATCCCAAATTCTCTACACCTTTCAAATATTTTCCTTAGGTGTTTGATATGGTCTATTGCATGTTTATAATAAAAAGTTATGTCATCTAAGTAGACCAGTAAAAATTTGTACATGAGGATTTTAAAGGCCATATCCATTGCCTTTTGAAAAGTAGCACCTGAATTTGACAAACCAAAGGGCATTTTTTGATAATCCATGGTTCCCCACTTGGTTGTAAATGTAGTCTTACATTGATCTTCCTCATGAAACATGATCTGATTATAACCTGAATAGCCATCCAATAATGAAAATCTCTCATATCTAGAGACACATTGCAGGATTTGCTCCATAGATGGCAGTGGATGGTGGTCTTTTAGGGAGGCCCTATTAAGGTCTCTAAAGTCAACACATAGCCTCAACTCCCCATTCTTCTTCCTGACTTGAACAAGGTTGGAAACCCAACTAGTATGCTTTATGGGGTAAATAATTCCACTTTAAATCAGTTTTAGCACTTCTTTGTGCATAAGTGGTTCAAGATTGGGGTTGACAGGCCTTTGCTTTTGCCTGACTAGTTTGGCATTTGGCTCTAGTTCAATGGCATACTGAGAAAGGGATGGATAAAAATCTTTGAGGTCTTCATATTTCCATGCAAATATATCACTAAACTCTTGAAATAATTGGGTGTAAACCTACTTTTCTGAATCAGTATTTACCTTCCTGAATTGAAGACTTTTACCGAGCTCCAACTCTAATTCAATACAATGATCTTGTTGGACCACCAGGCCAGCTTTATTATTTTTGACTTGATCACCCTTGTTGAAAACAACTTCTAAGGTGACAAGACCTTTAGGCATCTTATTGGATTTGAGTTGTATCACTTGATCACCATAGTTCTACAATAGTCTATCTTGGTTATGTTCTAAGAAAACATCCTCCTCAAATAAGAACTGTAGAATCTTCTCATCATTGTCAAACACTTGCCAATTGACATTGTTATCAGGAATAGAAGGTTTGACAATTACTTTGATATTATGTTGGTCCTTCTCTTTCAAAATGCTATTAGGGATATCATACTGAGATCCAACGGCAGCTAATCTATTTGCATTCTGATTTAATTTTCTAGGGATGGAAACAATATTGAAAGCATGGAAATATTCAATTGCATCCCAAACTTGATGCTTGTATGCTCTCATTGTATCACTTTTGGTTGCACTTATTCCTCTTACTTGGTTGACAACCAGCTCACTGTCTCCATAAACTTTTAGGGCTTTGATCCCTCTCTTTCTAGCCCACTCCAATCCATTCACTAGGCTCTCATATTTAGCAGTGTTGCTAGTGTAGGAGAAACTGAACCTAAAGGCTGCATAATACTTCTATCCTCTTGGAGAGACTAGCATAGCACCACCACCAGAACCATGTCTGCTTCTAGCACCATCAAAGAATAGATCTCAAACTTTGTTGCTTTGATCTTCTGACTCAGTATCTTTCTTAAAAATATTTGGCTCTATTAATCCACCTTCTTATGTCAAATAGTTTCCCAGACCAGTATCCCAAATAACATTGGCTTGAGCCTTTGAAGCTTTCTCTGATTCCAATTCATCTAGATAGATATCTGGGATACCTTCTATTTCGGTGTTTGTTTCTCTGATGATTGGGAAGTCGTCACCATCAAGTGCAAGGCAGCTTGTATTGACTACATTGGGCACATAAGGTTGTATATGGTGTGTTGCCAATAATTCAGACTTAATAGTGACCTTGGTCCCATACCTTGTATGGAAAAGCATGTGAGAACAATCAGAAGAAAGATAGCTTCCTATCTTGGCGATAAATTCCCTTGATAAGCATATGGAAAATAAGGTAGGGAGGTCTATGGTATATATATCAAGGAGGATAGAGAAATTGGGACTCGCATGAAGGATTAGGCTTGTATCTTTTTCTATGCCTATGGTATTTACTGAGGAACCATCAAGTTGGGTTACCTTCTTTTGGAAAGGTTCATATTTCAGTCCCAACTAGTCAACTACTTTCTTGGGCATGATAGTGCTAGTAGCTCCACTATCTACCATACAATTATGTACTAAATTATTTCCAATGATTAATGATACATAAAAGGGAGGTGGTTTCAAGTTCCTACCTTGAATGGTATTTTCTTTGGAGTTGCTGCTAGGAGCTTCCTTCTCTTAATCGGTGTTGACCAACACTGGCTTAGAAACTTCCTTTGTAGACTATTGGGGAGCTGACACTTCACCCATATCCTTCCTCAAGATTTTAGGCTGTCCTGGAATAGCCAAAGAGTCCCACATGGACATAGTAACATTTTCCTTCTTCATGTTGTCCACAATGTTGAAGGGTACTACTATGTGTACTCTTTGGTGTGTCTTTACGATGATAGGCTCAACCTCCTTGGGAGATTGGCCCTCTTTGAATAGAATGGTGGGAGTCTTCTTCAATATAATAGGGGTAAACAGATTTGAAGACTCTACAAATGTAGAAGCTTTAGCCCCATCTCCCGTTTTCTCCATGTCTTGAGCTCTTCTTTTAGACCTAGTGTTGGCAGCAATTGGGGGCTCATTATTCACCCCATTGAAATCTTGTTGTTCCCAATTGAAGAGAGTGGTCTCATCAACATGCATATCTTGTTGGGGCATTAACCCACTAGAAGAGGCCTCTGATTGTGCATTTGAGGCATTCTGCACCATGAGTGCTTGATTCACTCTCCATTTAAGCATGTTATCTGATTATGGGACTGATTGTAAGGATAAAAATAGTCCATCTCTATATCAAGATTGTTTTGACTTGGGACCACATCCCTAACTGGATTTGCAAAATTAAGGGGCATTGGATTATAAGGTTGGAATGACCTTTGATTGTAGTTCTACCTTTGTCCTTGATAACCTCCTTGATATGGTGTCCTATTCTATTGGTAAGGTTGTCCTTGACTTTGATACTGTTGATTAGGACCTTGATTCTATTGTTGATAGGATGGTCTACTCCCTTGGTCCTGCCTCTTTAAGTTGGTCAACTCTTTGGTCATAGTTTGCAACAAGTTAGTCATTTCTTGCTAATGATTTTGCATTTTTTGGTGGTTGTCTCTTAATTCTAGTAGCTCTTGAGAAGGGATCCCTTTTGATTCCTCATAGCTAGTGCTATCTTACAGTGCTACTATGGTGGGTATGGGGGTGAATGGAGGTATTTGCAGAGGCACAGTGGGCTGGAGGTTAGGAAAAATAGGCATGGGTGACCTTCTGGCTATCATGTCTACCTGGATTAAGCAATTTTCAGCCTTGACAGCTATGTCAAAAGCTTGAGGCAATGAGGTACCTCCCATGGATTGGACCATGATAGATATATGATTATTCAAAATTTGCAAGAAGTATAAGAAGGCATGGTCAGCTGATGGCCTTACTGAGATTGGGATTCTATTCCATGTTTTGAGGAATCTATTATTGAAATCTATCGTTTATTCTTGAGGATCTCTCCTTATGGTTGTCTGTTGCTCAACCAGAGATAAATTATCTGATTTATCCTTAAAGTATTTACTTACTGCATCACCTAATCTATCCCATGAATTAATCAAACCAACAACAAGACTTATAAACCATTCTAAGGCCTTACCTTTGAAAGAGGCTGCTAATAGCTTGGTAGCCACATCTTCTTCTATGATATTATGTATACTACAGATAGTAGTCACATCTCTTATATGTTCAAAAGTTGTTGTTTGTCCTTCACCTATGAAATTAGGTAGACTTTTGAGTGCTACCAAGGGCACATCATGATGTTGAGTAAAGTTCAACAGACTTCCTTGATTGAAGGGGGAAAAAGAAAACTGTCTAGCCATTGCAGAAACTGTGATTTGCTGAGCACCAACTGTATGAGTTGTATTTGTGTTGAAGAGTGGAGCCAAATATTCTTGTAGCTCTCTAGTTAGAGATCTTCATCTTCTTCTAAAATGAAAAGGAAACTGTCTCCTCTCTGAAGTATTAGGTGGTGTAGACTGTACCCACCTTGCAGGGGGTGTTCTTTGAGATGATCTCCCTTTATATTTTCTTGTTAAGGGAAATTGCAAGAACTCAGAAGGTTTTGAGCTTCTTGTCTCAATTTTTCTTATAAAATGTAAACAAGGCTGGATCTATTTTTATTTACACTAGGGGAGTCACCAGATATACTTTCCAAGAAAACCACTTTAGGTCTGTATTATGCAACTAGTATATCAGAGAGAGCATAACCTTGAAGATGAACTTCTTTTAGTAGTCCCACCGAGCATATCAGAACTGTTATACACTAAATTTTGCACCCTAGTTCAATCTCTCATAGTCTTGATAATCTAGTATAACATGGGAATCATTTCTAGGTGTGAGACCTTTGCTAACTGAAATGAGACCTCTAGGTTCTAGGCTGGTTTCTCTTGGATAATCACCTAAATTTTCTTCTTAACATGAAAGTAAATTATTGAGGGAAAAGGGATAGAAGGAATTCATGAAAGGGAAATGAATGAATAAGCAAACTATCCAACTAGGTGATGCACCAAAAAATTATGAATCTCAGCACAATGAGTGAGATCAACACACAAACTTAGGTCTAGGAAAACACAACTTTCTAAATAGGTTTACATAAATATTTCATATAGAGATCTGAAATAAAAAGAGGCTATTCAAGGAAAGAATAGATTTCACAAACAATAGCTTTCCTAACAAATTTAGACACAGACTACTAACTACAAACAAACATTCACTTCTGCAACTAGGCACATGAATGAGACAGAATGACAAGGGATTGAAGAATATCCACAAACTCACTCAAATAAAATCATCCACAAGAGTACACATGAATTGAAGAAAAGGAAGAAGGATCAGGAACCCTAAGATATATCTGAAAACATTCAATATACTTAATTCAATAAGATCAATTCAGACAAGAAAAAGCATGAGGACAGAGCGAATGTCACAGAATACCTTGTGTTATCTGAATATCAATGAAAGATTATAGATTGTAAAATTCAGAGGGTGAAAAAAATGCCACGGATAACTTCTAAGAAAGGAAAACTCTACTTACCAACCACTTCTAAAACTATTATATACATCCTCCTTAGCACACAGGCTTGGAGTAAATCCGATTTGGGGTTATAATTGATTTGCATAGAATAATTGGAAACCCTAACTCTGTTGATTCTCATCATTAATGTTACATGAAATATCTTGATCGATCAGATATAGCTTTGAATATCTTTAATTTTCCATTAATGCAGCTCTAAGAAGTCGGCTCAATTCATCTCCCTGTCAAATTCCAGAGAAATCGCGCCACCACTTATGAACTCTGAGAATTAGATTTTCATAATTTCAAATATTCAAACAATAATGGTTAGGTGATTGAGAAGCTCAATCAATGGTTCATATTTGAATCTTCATCTTCCTTTAAACTGGAGTTGTAGATCTCTATCTTTGTTATTACTACCTTTATCCTTTAACCCGCATCAGAATACCCCTTAACCTTGAGTCTTCAATTTGCTTATGTCTCTAGGTCGCGAGATGTTTTTATTAACTTTGGATTCATTATGAGATAACATGACAACCACGAGATTCACAACTGCATTGACGGTCATGATCATATCTTGAACTTTAGCCTCTACAAACCTAGTCCATTCAATGACTACACGACTGAGTATATTTGACCAAGGACACGTGGCACCATGACACAATGGCTTATACATTAAACAAACTGCATGTTGTCTTCAAGCCATAACACCAACCGTCCAATTAGATCTAACCTGCACGAAGATTACCTTCGCGCTGACTTCCAATATTAACCCAGCCTTGACCTATCCTTTAACCATGGTTCTTTTAGAGACTTGGCGACTGAAATATCTCATGATCTCTTAAGATTTCCTTTAACTCTGATTCCATCATGAGACCACGCGACTATTATTGGATCATGACATAATCAACGGCTGGCGTGAAGTCGAGAGAACTTTTCTTCGGTCCCACCACTTTATGGCGACCAAGCGACTAAGGCAAATAGAATAGGTAGTCTCCAAGTCTTGTGATCCCTTTTGATGTCATCATTTTCTCAGGAGACTTGGAAGCAACTGTAAGATGGAGAATATGAGTGACCTGGATCGACGATGCGCGGGAAGTCTCTTGAGAATTGGAGAATATCCATTTTCTTGCCGCGAAAAGTAGACAAATGATATTATATTTGCACACATTTCTTTAGAGGGAGCTTAAGTTATCCAAAAAGGTAATGAAAAAATAGAATAAGCTCGAGATAGCTAGGGTTCCATGCAATACATCTAGGATTTTTTCCATGAACAAGGCAAAACCAGAGAGATGAAAATATTACAAAGGACACAACCAAGACCAAAAAATTAAAGGAATTTCACAGGCTGGGCTCTACCCTTGTGGGAGCCACATTTACTCCACGTGTAGCCAAAATTTACCAGATGAGGAAAATTTGGGTAACACTACAAATGATTGAAAACATTATAAAGAGCATTGCATTGGATAAGTTATCACTTTTTGAAGCTTGTAAAAATATAGAGAATAAGTTGTTTGATATTCTTTCATTATTTCAGAAATTTTATTCTATTTCACAATTCACTGAGGATATCAAGAAGAAATATGAATCTATTGAGAAAGAGCTGACTGAGCAGCTGAAAGATGTGACAATAGAGCCCAGATCATTACAAGTATATTACTCGAGGTTAAAACATTTGATGGGAATGCAACACAAGCTTAAATGAGAAGAAAATAAGATAATGATAGAACTTCTTGAGCTGCAAGCTAGTTTATTTCCCCATATTGAGTCTATGCAAAATCATTTAAAGAAGGCCAAAGATGTGGTCAATACTCCCAATGGAAGTTCATTGGACACCATTATTGGATTGGCATCTAATGTTGCTAAGCATATTGTTGTAATTCATGCACTAAAGGAGACATGGGAGACATCCCTAGATGATGTAAAGACAAGGTATAAACATGATTTTGAAAAGTTATGTCAGGATGAGTCTAGTAAGTAAAATTTGTTTTTGGCATATTTATCAAAAAAGGGGGATATATATTGTATAAGTAAAAAGGAGGATACACATGCATATATACATAAGAGGGGAGATATTGTATAGAGGAAGTATTATCACAGGGGGAGTTATGAGTTATAAGTTATATGTTATGCAAAATTTAGATGACTTTGAAGTTTTTAACAAAGATTCCCAACTAATTCCAAAGGGGGAGATTGATACTCCTATAGAGTTATTTTTTTGTCATTAGTTTTTTGTCAAATTCATATTGACTAATTCAATTAGTGAAAGGAAAGGAAAGTATAAGGGCAGTTGGTAAAGTAGAAATAGTCATACCGAGTCAATCAGTAATACAGTGAGAAAGCCAAGCACCGAGCAGCACATAACAGTTATTGAGCCACCGAGCTAGTGAAGTATGTTACCGAGCAAGGAAAGTAGACACAGTTTTGGTAAACACAAGTCAGATCGACATTTATTGCTATACCATGATAATCTAGAAGATTCCAAAGCCAAAGAAGAATTTAGTTACAAGATCTAAGACTTAGAAAATTCATGATAAATATATATGGTGAAGATCAAGTGGCAAAATAATAAAGTTTTATTTCCAAGAACAGTGCAATTCCTGAGGCAACGATTACACAGTTCACCGAGTAACTAGTACATTGAATATGTTCATTAAGATGATATGATGGTCAAGAATAAAAGTAGGAAAACCTAATCAATAAGATTAAGAGGAAAAAAATTGAGTATATAAAGGATGTTTTGAATGAAAATATTGCGAGAGAGTGAGAGACAAGAGTAGTTGACAAAAAGACAAGTTGAAGTGCAGAGCTGAGTACAAAGAAGTTACAATAGAGAAGAGAATTTGAATGAGTTTGATGCTAATGAGTGTAGTTTTAGGTAATGAAATTATTGAGCATACAGAGTCTGACTAGCATATGGTGATGTATTTTCACAGACATTTTTGCATTAAGTTTTATTGTATTAAGAGGAGTGAAAATCCCATTATTGGGTAGACTCTAATAGGTCTGATTTTGTAAATCCTTTAATAGGGTACATCTCTTAAATTAGAGATTGTAAAATCCTTTAACAAGGAAGACTAAATAAGTCTTATTATACTCCTAATAGGTTAAGCTATCAGAAATAGCTAACATTGTATCTCTAACCGAGCAACCTTTTTACTACAGTTGTGAAGGATTGTGGGTGTCATCCCCACCATAGTTTTTTCCTCTAACAAAGGATTTCTGCGTGACGAAAAATCTTGGTGTTATGATTTGTGCTTACATGTTTTAGTTCATATTCTTTAAAAATTTTACTTGCAATTTATATATTTTGGTATATGATCAGTTTGAATGTTTAAAAGTTTTCATAACATTGATTCACCCATCCCCTCTCAGTACTTAACTTTCCATAGTTAATCCAATATCAATATTGTGGGAGTGGCTCTTAAGATGGTAATAATAAGTTGTTGTGTGATGTCTTTAGTCATAACATTAATGGTTTCCCCTAAGTCAACTAATTAATTATTAACCTGAACCCCATTGATAACAATGTTAACTACTAGATTTCCAAGGTCAGAGTATTTAGGAATGGAGGCTTTCTCAAGCATTAAATCAGACAACTGACCTAGCACATGGACAGTTTTAGGATCTTTCTTCTTGGATTGTTTAAACAATCCTCCCTAACTGCTTTACTATTTATAGGAACTTATTTTATAGCTTGAAGTAGGGGCATCTTAACATAGATGTATTTCAATTGGTCAACAATATGAAAAGTAGACTCATGCTGTGGCTGGGCTATCTCATTATCAAGTCTATGAGGAAATGTAGGAGTCTTGGTAGGTAACTTAGATTGTTGAATTTGTGTATTGAGGTTGATTGAATAGTTTTCTCCACATATTCTTCTTGGGTTAATTCATCTAAAGGTATCTTTGTTATAATAGGAGAAGATGGTGTTGGAAGTGTAGTGCTTGACCTAAGGTGGATGTCACTAACATTTAGAGAATATGTAGGCTTCTAATTTTGGTCTATGGAATAGACTTGTTGCTAGTGAGGATTATTATTGGGATTAGGCAATGGATCTACTTGAAGCTGCATAGAAATTTTTGCAAATGTATTTGCAGCACAAGGTGGTGGCATGAAAGTTGGTTGTTGAGGTTGTTGTAGGTAACCAAATGATTGGTTAGGCCATTGTTGACCACCCCTCTACTAAGGTGATTATTGTCAATTACCTTATGGTGGCCGCTACTGATTTTGAGTCTCCTTCCAATTATTTTGGGATTTCTACCAATTCCCTGGAGGTGGTTTCCATTAAGGTACAAGATTTTGGTAGCTTTTCCATTGAGGCTATGGGTTATTCCAAGGTTGGGACTAATAATTTATATGATTAGGATTAAAATGAGGTTGCCAATGGTTACCAAAAGAAATTTTTGAAAAAGGACCACTAAAAGTCAATAGATCTTGTGGCATACCTTTCCTTGGAGCCCATAGTCACCTTTGAGTGATTTGGAAGACGTGATCATCATATCCTTCTACTGGGTTGAACTTAGTAGGTATGTGATTTGCCTCCAGATTAGCCACCATTTTTCATCTATAATCCTTCTTCTTTTTTTTTGCAATGAGGGAAACATTCAACAAGAATTGCCTCTACTTCTTCATGCTTCTTGTTGTCTTGCATGATGTCCAGTTGTGTGGACATATTGTTAATAATGTCTTGTTTAAAGTAAAACAACATGTGAGTGACTTATATCCTTGAGACTCCATGACCAGTTGATTTTCCTACAACAGATTGATAACCTCTTCCTTTTTAAATAGCTGCTCTCGAATAGTTAAGATATATTTTCTTGATATCATCCCAAGTTGATTTGCTAATCTCTCCTCCTACCATCAAGTCCAATGCTTCAATGCAAACATCATTGATCCCCCTCAAAAAGGGAAACTTTTATGATTCTTCATTCAACTGATGGTGTGTGGGCTTCTATAGGCGAAATGGAAACCTTGATATGTAATCCTCCAAGCTTTCATCTTCTTTTTGATGCATTTTGAAAATATTATCTCCTCTCATATCATTTAATTAGCAGTATTATTTGTATTTTGTTAAGAATGTTTCCTTCATCTCATACCAATCATGCGCAAAATTACCCCCTAAGATCATAAACCCTCCAAGAGATGAATCTTTAAGAGAGGCAAGGAATAACTTGATCCTATGAGGATCAGTTGTGTAGTCAAAAATTTGACAAAGGATGTCAAATTCAAAGAGGAATGTATCAGGGTCCTCTATGACCAAGCCATAAAATTTGGGAAGAGCTGAAGGAGGAATATTGTGTGTGTGAATTATGTAGCTACAAGCTGCAACACAACACTTCAATATGTCATTACATCAATGGTAAGCAATAATCAAATCAATTGAAAGCATGAGAAAGCCAAAGAAATCTAGATATTGCTTCCTATGTAGAAAGAGTATGATTAAGCTATAAATTTGCCCTCAGATTATACTTAAAATCAATGACACATTCAATCCTAGAATGGAAGATTCAAATGAAATTCATACTAACTATCATGCAATCCAAGCTAAAAATGATTCATTAAGTACAAAATGAAAGGGTTATCTAATTATCTATGAATTCATGAAACCAAATGAACATCATAAGAGTGAAATTAAAATTCTAAAATTATGGGCCTATTCAGCTCAAAATTCAATCCTTTTATGGAAGAATTTGAGAAATGATGGGTTGAGATTGATTTGTGAGAAGTGAGGATTGAATCTTTGGTGATCCATGTGAGTGAACTCTCATTGGTTCTTGGATTGACTTTCCATGTGCAAGTGATGAATTATATTTAGAGATTTTATTAATTCAATTTAATTAATTACTTTAGCCAAGGATTTAATTGGGTTGATTTGATTTAAATAGGCCAAGGTAATTAATGTGAGGTAGTGAGGAAATCACTTTGATTTTAAGAGATTATTTTGATTTTTGATGATTTATTCCAATAATTGAATAGTTGGACTGACATAATTGAAGGTATGATCACATTTAGGGAAATTAGGGTCTCTGGTTAAAGTAGACCAAATTAGGGTGATTACTGTATAGAGGTAATATTTAGGATGAAATGGGTACAAGAGACTTTCACATATAAATAATATCCTTTAAATATGAAAAGTTGGGGAAGGTAAGATTCTCCTCTTAGCCCCAAATTCACAAAGGAAAGATCCAAATTGATTAATTACAAGAAAATCATCAATGCACAAATGAATCAATCAATTAGAAATAAGAAGAAAGAGGAAAACCTTACATTTCATTTTGGAGGAGAGTGTGTAATAGATCTAAAAATATTAAATTATTAATTGAAATGAATTGAAGACAAATACTAACCTCAAACTATAGCAAATCTAGAAATTGCTATTTTCTGGTGTCTGTACTGAGTTTTTGGAAATTCTGCAACCTGTCCTGGCCTGGAAACACAGAGACAGAGAAAACCCAGAAATCATTTTCTTTTCTGAGAAAGTTTGACCTTGACACAAATACAGGGGCACAATTGTACCCCTTTATGTTGACCTTGACCTGCACTTCTCTGACAGAAAATTTGTTCGCGGATCCTGAAATTTTTTCGAAAAGGGTATCTGAATATGCTTTGTAATTTGTTGTTCCATACCTATACCTACAAGAAAAAGGGTTTTTTTTTTTTTGGATGGGGGGTTTGCCTTGGTCAAACCCCGGTTTTCAAATTAACCTTGAAATAGAATTGAAATTGTAGTAATAAACAAAGTAAATAGAACAATTCACCTTGCTTATGTTGAAACCCTTGTGGAGGATTTGAATCCTTGAATTCACAAGTATGGATGCTCCAAATGGATGTAGAATTGTACTATGTAGGATGTCTCAAATCAATTTCCTTTAGATCTTCAACACCAATCTTGAATGGATCTTGGGATAGGAAGAAGCTTGAATAGATATGGATGGAGAAATCTTCAACAAGAGGGCTCCATAGAGCTTAAATCCTTCAATGGATACTAATGGATCTCCTTGATGAATTGAATCTTGAATGCTTGAATGCTCGGAAGTAGATGATCACTTCCATAGATTATGCCTAGATGATCCAAAATGAGAGGAGAAGGCTTCCTTATATACAAGTTTAGGGCACAAACTTCTAGAGAAGTTGACATATGAGTAATAAATTTCAATTAGACTCATACCCCTAGAAATGGACCTATATTAAATATCTATTTTTGAAGATTTTCCACTTCAGAGCCCAAAACAGCCGACCTGGAAGCGGGAAATAATTCTTTCCAAATCTCGACATGCAAAAATCTTTGAAATTCAAAATTTAGACCTTGGGTCAGAGTCGAGGTCAAGCCTAACCTAGGTCAAGGTCGAGGTTGACCTTGACCTAGGTCAGGGTTGAGGTTGACCTTGATCCAGAATGTTGACCTTGACCCTGAGGTCAAGAACCTCAAAATCTCAAAGAAGGATACCAGAAACAGGTAGGAGAGAAGTGGAAAATAGGGCAGGACAGGGGAAAAACCAGATCCAAGTCAAAGACCCATTCAATGTGTTTGACATGAACCCAAACCACTTACTTGGAGGGCTGAACCAGTCCTAAATGAAAGTGCTTCCATTTTCTAATGATACATTTAGCCCCCACTTTAGCAAGAGTATTGACTCAATGAAAACTCTTGGTAAAGGAGATCACAAAGAAAAGATAATCTTATTGAAATCAAAGGGAAAAAAACAATCCTCAACCCCCTAGGGAATCAAGTCTTTGTCAACCCCAAGCTTACAATAAGAGAGACATCAACAGTCAATGAAAAAGAGAGAGAGAGGGTGTGATTACCTTTCCCAATGAGAACATATGTCCCATTGTGAATCACACAAGGAAACAGTGTAACATGAAAGATGGAGTTGAACCGCCTAGTGAATGTGGCTACTCACTAGTTAACCCATCAAGGATTCACCCTCAGGAATATTCTATTCCAAAAGAGCAAAGCCAAAACTAGAGAGATCTAGTCTTAAGGACACCTTCCAACCTTAAGGGATCAAAGATTTGTAAATTAAAACTAGAGGGATCAAGAGATCCTATAAGGTAAAAATCCATGCTTTAAGGATTAGTCTCTAATCCACAAAGGGAAAAATAATAATTTTAAGTTTGAAAATATTTTGGAAGTGCGTGTGTGCAAAAAGTGAGTAGAGTGTATGCCTCCACGTTAAATTCATTTCTAACACTTTAACATGAGAAATGACTTTAACAGAAACATAAAAAACTCCACTGATTACGTTTACACTACGAGATGCCCACAAGAAAAGACAAATCAAGGGAAATACCAAATAAACATATAGAGAACACATAAGGGATCTACCTACCATGGGGTTAGTATGATCATAAGATTATATATATATATTATTACAAATGAATTGTTATCATTCCCCAAAGAAAGTAGAACCACAATCATAATGGAGGAAAGAAAATGCAAGAGTTGCGAAGAAGAGTCTTCTCGGACCACAACATGGAGACCAAAAAGAATCAGTGCTACCATGTCACAAATCCAAGCGGACTACACAAGGAAAAAATTTACAAACAATAGCACAAGTACAACATAACATGAAAAAAAACATGTAGAAGAATAGAGATACATATAGAGGAATAGTACAACAGGTTTGATTCCTATATCACCTTGCACCAACAAAGTAACAAGGGTCATATAAACAATTTAACAAACATTTAGCAAACACATTATGGGAGAATCAGAATACAACATGCAAACACATAAAAGGCTACCATGGAGGACAATCCAATTAAGCACATCGCCTACTCTCCCCATCTTAGTCTATATCATTTAGGGAAGGTGAGCAACTTTCAAGAGGGACTATATCCAACACAGTAGGAATAATAGCTAGTTCCAAACAAGGATCCTCTTGAGAATAGCGATGTTTGATACTAGGTGTAATTATGAATTATGTTGAAAGCACATTAGGTAAATCAGTATCAATATCAATAGTCTCATATTCATCATTAGCATCAATAGGATCATCAAGAGTATCTTCTTCATCAAGATTATTCAAAAAAGAATCTAAGATATGAATAGAATCATCATAATCATTCATCTTAACATCATTATTAACATTAACTTCTTCCAATACATCAGGTATAGGCTGGTCAAAAATAGGTAAAGAACTTTGAAGAATAGAGGCACGGGCCTTAACTTGATCCTGATGCTTCTTACGACGTTCATTGGTAGATCGGTTATGTTTTGTCTTGTTTGAAATATGTTGAGAACTAGGAAAAACAACAAATGGTTCCTTCACAGGTTCTATAGGAGGATTAGTAGGATTCTCAATAGGATGAAAAGAAACACTAGGAGCTTGATTAACATAACTAGAAGCAATGGATAAAGGATGTATGGAAGGGGTAGGAAAAATACCTTGGTTAAGATCCATCTGAGGCATGCTTAAATCAACAATCTTCCAATGTTTATAGGCTTGATATGATAAAAAAAGGTTATCAGGTCGAGAAGAACATGAATTAGGCAATGAAGGAAAAATGAAGTCAAGGGTAGCACAATCCCTAGGCCTAGAAGGTTGATACAAACTATGATTAATTGTTTTCACTTCTTCATCATGAATGAACTTAATACACTTATGGATAGGAGAAGCAATGACATGCATGGCATTCAACCAAGGCAAACCAAGCTTAACTTGAAACTAATCAGAAGTAGGGACAACAATGAAGGTAGTGTCGACAACTTTACCACAAAGTTCAACAGGAAAGTTAATAGATCCAAATGATGGATAGAGAAAACCATTACAAGTTTGGATCCACACATTAGATGTATTATTACAATCACATTGTAAGTTCTTTGTAAAAAAAATTTCTTCAGTAATGAAATTGACTAAGGATGTAGGATCAACAAGAAAAACATGCATAGGTATCTTAGCAATCCTAGCATAAATGTAGAGGGGACCATCAGGATCTTTAAGAGTCTCAAAATCATCAAAGGTGATCAAGAGTTCCCTAGGTCTTTTATTCTTAGGTTGTTTTTGAGGTTTAGGTTGAGGTTTCAGTTTAGGCTTAGGTTGAGGTGGAACTTGAAGTTGAGAACTTGAACAAGAGGTTGAGATTGAGGCTAGGGTGGAGATACAGGTTGAGACAAAACAACATGCTCCACATGGTTAACAAAATGATTGAGATCATCCATCTTTGAATCATAAACAATATCCATAGAAGATGACTGAACAATGGTATTAGTAGCATGTGTAGGCAAAGGATTCATATAGATTTGGATATTTTGATTAGGAGGATAGATAGATTTGTTCCTACTACCATCAAAATTATTAATAGATAAAGCATTAGAATCAATTAAGTCTTGAACCTTATGTTTTAGAGAATAATACTTCTCGGTATCATGACCATTCTGACGATGGTATTGAAAAAAGGCTTTGGGATCAAAGGATTTGGATGCCATCATAGTAGGAAGAAGAGGTCAAATAGGAGGCAAAGTAATCATATTAGCATTCAACAACTTACTCATAATATAATATAAAGATTCAAAAAGAGGAGTAAATGCACGATTCAGATGAAAAGTAGTGGATGCAGAAGTGGCATTGTTGGATGCAACAATAACTTGATCAACATCTGTATTTTCTTTCTTATTTGTCTTGACATAGTTGTTAGGTTTATGAAACTTGTTGGGATTAGGAGAAAAATCACTCTTATCGACTAGAATAGGATCCATTGGAGTGTTGCTCTCAAATTGACTCACTTGTAATTGATAATGATGAAGTGTTGCACAAAGTTGTTGAAAAGTGGTAAATTTAGTAAGCAGAATCTTATCTCTACTATCCTTTTGCAAATTTGAAATAAACATATGCTGAATATAAATATCAAGAACAAGATAAGAAATTTGAGCATACAAATGCTTAAATCTACCAATAAATTTAGTCAATTTTTCTTTAGTATTTTGTTTACAATCCATCAAATCAGTTAAGGACACTTGCAGACCAATGTTATTTTGGAACTCTTGGATAAAGGAATTAGCAAGTTTTGGAAAAGAATCAATAGAAGAAGGATGCAAGGAACAATACCATTGCAAGGCCTTATCACAAAAAGTTCTAGCAAACAACTTGGCTAAAATCCTATGGTCATGAGCATAGTCACTACAAAGGATTTGAAATGTTTTAACATGAGTGACACAATCTCCCTTACCATTGTAATTCTCAAGATGAGGCATATCGACCTCCTGAGAGACAGGAGCATGAATAATGACTAGGGATAAAGGACTACCCATGTCACATGTAGGAATACTAAACTTGGATTGAGTTAAGGATGCAAGTTGTTGTTGTAAAGAGTACACGATTTGAGCCAGACTAATGATTGTGGATGATTGGAAGAAATAGGAGGCATAGAAACATTAGGAATACTAGGAAAAGTGTAAGAAGTAGTGGGAATGGAAGACACAACCGGTGGAACACTTGGAACCACAGTTGGAAGAGGGTTGGAATAGGTAAAAGGAACATTATGGTAAGAAGGCTGTGAGGTAGGTAGAGACACTGGTGGAACACTCACAGGAGGAGATGGAAGTGGAAGATTCAAAGCTAGAGGATTGGAATATGGAAGAGATGTAGTCACTAAAGGAGGAGTGTAAGTAGGAATGCTAGGTAAAGGAACAAAAGAAGGTTCCACACTAGTGAAAAGAGGAGTGAGTCCTAGATCTTGAGCTTCTTGAACTGAAGGTTTGACATTTAAATGCACAAGATGAGTGATACCACGCAAGAGATTAGCACCTTGATCACTATCACGAAGGACTTTCTTGATGCAAGGAGGGTCTAGCAGAAGGGGCCTGAGGCTCACCCAACTACTAAGAAATCTTCCAGACACAATGCGGAAGCCAAAAAACATAGTGAGAGAAGAAAATACAGTGAGATCCTTTATATTAACTTGATCAAAATCATTCATGTCGGGCTGTAAGGCCTTCCCAGTTTTGGATATATATTCAATGAATTACAATAAGATCTTCATACAACAGAGATCACATACCTTTGATCTCAATATCTAAAAATTTTCCTTCTTACTCTAAGAATGATACCTAAACTAAGAACATACAACCAAATATATACGAGAGTCCAACAAGGAAGGCGACGCTCAAATCCAAAAGGGAGACCCAGATTTAGGTCCAAACAGATCCCAATGAGAGATCCCAAATAAATTAAGCCATCAGAATTAACTGGAGAAGTCGTCCAAAGATCCAACTTCCAAAATAAGCATTACAAGCAGATGAACACCAAAAATAAGCAACTGTCGGTAAAGCATAAACGAGCATCAGAGAACCCGTCGGTAAGGACATCACCGAAAATCATTGGTAAAATATCACCAAAACCCATCAGTAAAGCATAACCAAGCAAAAGAGACAAGCATGCCTGAGAAATAGAACTTGAGCGATAGAGAACAAACTAAAACTAAAGAAAACATCTTTTTGGTTGTGTGGGATTGCCAATGACCCAAGATGCTCCTGCATCAAACACCTGAGGTTACAATAAATGATTCTTTGAATCATGTGTTAGGTCCAACCTAAAATAAATCCAACTTAGATTGATAAATCTAAGATGATTCCTCAATCGGTTTGTTCTTCCACTTTACTAGATACTCCATGTATTCTTTTCCTCTTGTACTTTTGCCAATTCTCTATTTCAAAATCTTTTAAACTTCCTCTGTCTGCTTCTTAGGATAATCACTTGGTACTATCACTTCTTTATCAGGTTCATGATATTCATATAAGTCTGAAATATTGAATATAGGTGATATATAGATTACATCAAGTAATTCAACTTCATAAGCATTTCCACTGTCAAATCTTTACAGTATTCTGCAAGGACCAAATTTCTTCATCTTTATTTTACCATATGTTCCAATAGGAAATCTTCCTTTCTTCAGATGAACCATCACTACATCACCAACTTCAAATTTTTTGTCTTCTTGATCTATCTGCATTTTCTTTGTATTTCTGATTACTTTTCTCCAACTTTTGTTTCACATCTTCATGCAATGTCTTCATAAATTCTAAAAATTCTTCTAATTTAGCACTTCTTTTCTCTTCTCCAACAATATCTCTCAAATCTGATATACCTCTCGATTGTGTGCCATAAAAAATCTCAAAAGGTGTCTTTCCAGTACTTCTATTCACTGAACTGTTGTATGCAAACTCTAATTGTGCCAACATCAAATCCTAATTGTCTGGTGTGTCTCCAACTAAACATCTCAACAAATTACCCAAACTTCAGTTTACAACCTCCATTTTTCCATCAGTCTGTGGGTGAAATATAGAACTAAATTTTAAATAAGTATCCAACTTCTTCCAAAGTGTTCTCCAAAAATAGCTAACAAACTTACTGTCTCGGTCAGAAATGATACTCTTCGGTAATCTATGCAATCTGACAATTTCGTTAAAGAAAAGATCTGCTATGTGTACTACATCTGATGTTTTCTTACATGTTATGAAATGTGTCATCTTAGAAAATATATCCACAAAAACAAATATAGAGTCATTACCTCTTGCTGTCCTAGGTAAGCCAAGAATAAATTCCATGCTGATATCACTTCAAGGTTTCTCAGGAACAGTAATAGGTGTGTACAAACCAGTATTCTGACTTACTCCTTTTGCAACTTGACAAACTCCATAGCTTCTTACAAACTTCTGAACATCCTTATACAATTGAGGCCAAAAGTACCTCTCCTTTAGCAAACTCAATGTTTTATCAATGCCAAAGTGTCCAGCCAATCCACTACTATGTTTCTCCTTTATCAAATTAGTTCTCATTGATCCTATAGGTATACACAACTGAATACCTTTGAACAACATATCTTCCTGAATGAAATAGTCTGTTAGTAATAACTGAGGGGGGGGGGGCGGTGAATTAGTGGCCTCAAAAATTAATCCTTAAATCAACCCTTAAAACTTATAACCACAAATTATGCCTCTAGTTATCTTTTGTCCTACAAGATGAATGCCTCCTTATACTTATAACAAATTACTACTTGTCGGAATGCTTTGTAAATCCTTCTTCTGTATGATTACCGATAAGCAGTCAACTATTTACCAAAACACAGTAAATAAACAAAGTATATCGATCAATCCAGAATTGCATATGTGAAATGTAAAATAGTAAATTAATGAAACATAAACACACAACACATGGATTTTTAACGTGGAAAGCCTATTAAGGGAAGAACCACTGGGACCGGTACCCCAAATTTTCAATCTTCTGAAGTGAGCTTGGTTAAGAGCCAACCTTGTTAAAGGTTACAAACACATTGTTAGGTGTGACCTTGTTAGAGGATTTAGAAAGATAGTTTGTCACTTAGTATCTGGAATCTAATGCTACCATCCTTTATCAAACACTCACTTGACCTATCAATAGGTATCGGGCATATCCAATGCTACTTTGTATGATCAAACTTTTTGATACTCCTTGGGATGTATCTCAATTATAGAAGACTGTTAAGTCATGCTCGGATAAGAGACTTGATGCTTCAATGGTTAAACTGAAACATTAAAGTGATCTATTCACACATACAACTTGAATTGTAGGTTTTTACATCTATTGTAAGTGCATTATCTCTCTGATCAATATAATCAATTCAATACCTTTGCTCCACACTGTTTTTCTCTATGATGTTGTCTCACTGTTCGTCAGTGTTTGCAGAATCTAGCTTTTTCCTCAGCTTGTTGATCAGGACTGAATGAAGAGTTTCTTCTCCTTTAGAATTTCTTTAGCATCTTTCTTCTTTTCTCTTCTTCACCCCACAATTTTTAATGAATTGGGTTTGTCTCTTTATATACATGATTCACCATTTCTTGGCTTTCTTGATCTTGGTGTGATCCACAATTCTCACCACTTATATTTAAAGAAAAATTCCAGTTTTATCTTAAAGAGATCTTCTTGCCAACTGGACAAAGTAGATATAAATCCTTTACTTATCTCTAGCTTTATCTGGTTGATTAAAACAAAGATAAGTATCAGTTAAGTCTATCTTTAGCTCTTCACAGCTAAGCATTTTTTCATTTCTGAACTCTTTGTTCTATTGGTCAACACTTAAGTTAGTCATTAGTAAAAACTGACTGTTCTATCAGTGTGACTTCAGTTTTCATCGGGATCTTCATCCTTGTCTTATCCTTCGGGCAACACTGTAATTCTCTATGTCGGGTTACACTGTGCTTTTCTCATCGAGCAACACTGTGACTTTGCTCATCAGGTAACACTGTGACTTTTATCTTTTAATCTGACCATCGGTGTACACTCCGCCAGTGTATATAGTCACTTTGTGAATACTTAACTTTTATGCATTACTGATAACATAGACTTGATTCATCGGTTCTTTGAAGTTTTTGGCAGTATTTCCATGACCATACAGAGTATATCAAGTTAACATCAATGACAATACAATACATTAACTAATTTAATGCCTTGCATGATCATCAACTTATTATCTTCAAACATTCAATCAGTTATAGTTCATCATAGTCTTCATACCTACTTGATTGATTTGAATTAGGTTCTCTACACACTATCCACTGCTCTGAAAAATTAGGATCATTTTCATACAAATTCTTCATATCATCAAAACCAAGAACTTCAATTCTCATTTCAGTCAACAAATATCTTCTTCTACTCAATGCATCAGCAACTCTATTAGAAACTCCACTCTTATGCTTAATCACAAATGTAAAGCTCTGCAAATACTCTACCCATTTCATATGTCTCTAATTCAACTTATTCTGACTACCCAAATACTGTAAATCCTTATGATCTGTATACAATACAAATTCATTTAGCATCAAATAATGTCTCCACTTTTTCATAGCTTGCACAATAGCATAGAACTCTTGATCATAGACAAAATATTTCCTCTTAGCATCATTCATTTTTTCACTAAAGAAAGAAACAAGTTTACCTTCTTGAGTCAATACAGCTCCAATTGCACTTCCACTTGCATCACATTCAACTTGAAATACCTTATTGAAATTAGGTAAGGCTAACACGGGTAATTCAACAACTTTCAGCTTCAAAACTCTTATCAGCTCCATGTGTCCATTTGAATTCTCTTTTCTCTCCTCTCATTGTCTCTATCATAGCATTAAAAATAGAAGTGAAATTTCTGATAAACTTCCTGTGGAAACTTGCCAATCCATGAAATGATCTTACCTCAGTGAAATTTTCAAGTGTAGGCTAGATCAATATGGATTCAACCTTCTCTAGATCCATCTTCAAACCATCAGCTGAAATCACAAAACCCAAATACACAAGCTCTTCTTTCATGAAGGAACACTTCTTCAGATTTATCAGCAACTTTTCTTCTTTTAATCTCTACAACACTTGCCTTATATGCATCAAATTCTCTTCTATAGTCTTACTGAATATCATAATATCATCCAAGTATACAATCACACACTTATTCAAGAATTTCTTTAGAACTTCATTCATTAATCTCATAAATGTACTCGGTGCATTAGCTAAACCAAAAGGCATAATCAACCACTCATACTACACTTCCTTTGTCTTGAAATTAGTCTTCCATTCATCTCCTTCTCTGATTCTGATATGATGATATCCACTTTTCAAATCAATTTTGGTAAAATATTTTGCTCCACTCAAACAATCCATTATATCATCCATTCTCGGTATAGGAAACCTATACTTCAGTGTGATCTTGTTAATTGCTCTAGAATCAGTTTACATTCTCCATTCTTCATTCTTCTTAGGTGCCAATACAACAGTTATTGCACATGGAATCAAAATTAATTGAATCAAGCCTTTGTTCAAGAATTCATGAACTTGTCAGTTAAGCTTTTCATTTTCGGTAGGTGTTAACCGATGTGGTTCTTTGTTTGGTAAACTAGCCCCAGGAGTCAGATCCATACAATGATCAATATCTCTCATTGGTGGCAAACCATCAGGTACATTCTTTGAAATTATCTCCTTGTACTTAGTGAGTAATTTTACAACTTCTATAGGAATGTCATCTTCTGTATTCTAACTTGGTTTGTTAGGAATCAAAGCATAACATATATAATTTCTTTTCAAATATTTAACAAACTATCTACCTTCCATCAGACAAACTTTCACAGATGTACATATCTCACCAACAGATTCTTCAATCAAAGGTAACAAAACTTTATTCTTTCCATCAACCCAAATAGATTATCTATTCAATCTTCCATCATGTATAGCATGTCTATCATATTTCCAAGGTCTACCCAACAAAACATGACAACAATCCATAGGCATAATATCACACAACACCTTATCATAATACTTCCCAATTTTTTAGATTCACAAAACATTGTTCACTCACCATTAGTGTATGATCGTCCTTGATCTATGAGATCTGATAGGGATTTGGATGTTTCATCCTCTCCAACTGCAAATTTGCAACCATTTCCTCAGATGCCAGATTGTCCGAGCTTCCACTGTCAACAATCACTTTCCAAAATTTGTCTGCAACTCTACATCTGGTTTTGAACAAACTTTTCCTGATCGAATCTTGCTTATCCTTCTCACTCCATAGTATCCTTTAGATCATGAAATTTCCTTCCTTTTCAGCTTCATTTTGTGACCCCTCTTGCACCAATGCATTTCTGCTACTACTTCCTTTCTTTCTTGCATGTTTACATTCAAAAGATTTATGTACTTCTTCACCACAGTTGTAACAAGTAACTTGGAATCCTTTTCTGTTATAACCACCTCTGGAGTAATTACCTCTTCCTTGGTTTGAATTTCCACCTTTCCAATCAGTCTTTCCTTTGTCTTCAGTTGTGTCTAAATTTGAATTGTCTAGTTCAGATCTACTGTTCTCACCATGAGATCTACCTCTTCCTCTAGGTAATCTACCTCCTCTGCCTCTTTGTCTTTGTTCATATCTTCTGTTCAACTTTTCCTTAGCTTTTAGGGAAAATTGGCATGCCTCCTCAATGCCTTCTATCTTGACCAAAATTATTTCATCTTGTATGGAACTTCTCAAGCCATTCAGGTATCTTGAAACTCTCTCCACTTCATCTTCAATATGTCTAGATCTGATGTGCAATCTATAGAATTCTTCAGTATAGTCTTTTACTGATTTGTCCTTCTGCTTCAGGATTTTCATTCTCTGGATTAGGTTAATATGATAATCACAAGGTAGATACTTTCCTTTGAATTTGTTTACCATCTTATCCCATATCTTGATTTTGTCTTTACCTTTCTTCTTTCGATCCAATTGCAGATGTACCCACCATCGGGATGCATGACCTTTCAAATTTGTGCTTGCAATATTCACCTTCTTATCCTCTACCACATTATCATATTCAAAATACTTTTCCATTTTAGTTATCCAGCCAATCAATTCATCAGAATCCAATTTTCCACTATACTCAGGAGGATTAAACTGAGATGTGGATTTCAAACTTGTCAAAGCTCTTAGGAATCACTCTTTTTCTTGATTCATCATAGGTATAGGTTCAGCTTCACCTTGAACCTCTTCATTTTCATCATCACTAACATCATCAAGATGTCTTCCTCTGCATTGGGCTATCTCAACAACTTCCAATCTAGTAGCCATCTATCTAAGCATATCAGCTAGACCTAGATCTGCATTTCCTCTCCCACAAACCATCTTGAATCCCTCTGCAATTGTAGGTCAGATTACAATCTACCACCCCACAACAATACCACTAGGGTTAGGTTTTCAAGAAGTAACTTAGATATCACCATGCTCTGATACCACCTGACGCAAGGAGGGTCTAGCAGAAGGGGCCTGAGGCTCACCCAACTACCAAGCCAACTTGCAGACACAATGTGGAAGCCAAACAACATAGTGAGAGATGAAAACACAGTGAGATCCTTTATATTAACTTGATCAAAATCATTACATGCCAGGTTGTAAGGCCTTCCTATTTTCAACCATATATTCAATGAATTACAATAAGATCTTCATACAACAAAGATCATAGACCTTCGATCTCAATATCTAAACATTTTCCTTCCTACTATAAGAATGATACCTAAACTAAGAACATACAACCAAATATATACAAGATTCCAACAAGGAAGTTGGCACTCAAATCCAAAAGGGAGACCCATATTTAGGTCCACACAGATCCCAATGAGAGATCCCAAATAAATTAAGCCATCGGAATTAACTGAAGAAGTCAGCCAAAGATCCAACTTCCAAAATAAGTATCACGGGCATATGAACACCGAAAATCAGCAACCGTCGATAAAGCATAACCGAGCATCAGAGAACCCGTCGGTAAGGACATCACCAAAAATTGTCGATAAAGTATCACTAAAACCCATTGGTAAAGGATAACCAAGCAAAAGAGACAAGCATGCCTGAGCAACAGAACCCGAGTGACAAAGAACCAACTAAAGAACTAAAGAAAACATCTTTTTGGTTGTGCAGGATTGCCAATGACACAAGATACTCCTGCATCATTTATTAAGGGACTCTATTGCTTGAATAGAATCTTGATTATGGTTTTCTTGAATAATCCAATTTCCCATTTTATCTAGTTCAGTAGAAAGTTTTTGGACTTGTTCAGGAGGAACTCTTAAAGAATCATCCTCATCATGAGATGAGTGAGAAGAGTTATGCTCTGTAGAAGGATTGGAATCATGAGTGATCAAATTGTCATTCGGGATCCTAAGGAAAGGAGAGGAAGACTCGGGATCAAAGGAACCCATAAGTCTATGACTTCTTCTAACTGGGATATTATAATTAGGACTAGAGGTAGTAAAGCTCATACACCAATGTAATGCAAATGAACTAAATTAGGAAAACACAAGGCATGAACAAATAAATGTTTTTGTATTTTTTCTTTATATGATTTTTTTTTAAAAATGTAAATGCAAGAACATAAAAGAAGGATAATCTAATACAAATGCAAGATCTAACATGAAATGTAAATCTAACACCACAAAAGAAAGAGTTGTCGTAAGCGGGTTCACCAAAATGTAAAGAGGTAATATTTAGGATGAAATGGGTACAAGAGACTTGCAAATCTAAATAATATCCTTTACATATGAAAAGTTGGGGAAGGTAAGATTCTCCTCTTAGCCCCAAATTCACAAAGGAAAGATCCAAATTGATTAACCACAAGAAAATGGTCAATGCACAAATGAATCAATCGATTAGAAATAAGAAGAAAGAGGAAAACCTTGCATTCCATTTTGGAGGAGAATGTGTAATAGATCTGAAAAGATTAAAATCTTAATTGAAATTATTTGAAGAAAAATACTAACCTCAAAGTATAGCAGATCTAGAAATTTCTATTTTCTGGTGTGTGTACTGAGTTGTTGGAAATTCTGCAACCTGTCCTAGCCTGGAAACATAGAGACAAAGAAAACCTAGAATTTTTTTTCTTTTATGAGAAAATTCAACATTGACCCAAATACGGGGGCATAATTGTACCCCTTTATGTCGACCTTGACCTGCACACTACTCTGACGGAAAATCTGTACGCAGATCCTGAAATTTTTCCAAAAAGGGTATCCAAATCTTCTCTGTAATTCTCTTTTCCCTACCTGTACCTACAAGAAAAAATGGTTTTTTGTTTTTTGGATGGGGGGTTTGCCTTGGTCAAACCCCAGTTTTTGAATTAACCTTGAAATAGAATTGAAATTGCAATAATAAACAAAGTAAATAGAACAATTCAATTTTCTTATGTTGAAACCCTTGTGGAGGATTTGAATCCTTGAATCCACAAGTATGAATGCTCCAAATGGATCTAGAATTGTAGGATGTAGGATGTCTCAAATCAATTGCCTTTAGATCTTCAACACCAATGTTGAATGAATCTTGGGATAGGAAGAAGCTTGAATGGATATGGATGGAGAAATCTTCAACAAGAGGGATCCATAGATCTTGAATCCTTCAATGGCTACTAATGGATCTCCTTAATGAATTGAATCTTGAATGCTTGAATGCTTGAATGCTCAGAAGTAGATGATCACTTCCATAGATTATGCCTAAATAATCCAAAATAAGAGGAGAAGGCTTCCTTATATACTATTTTAGGGCACAAACTTCTAGAGAGGTCGACATATGAGAAATAAATTTCAATTAGGTTCATACCCCTAGAAATGGACCTATATTAAATATTTTTTTTAAGAGTCATCACTTCAGAGCCCGAAATAGCTGACCTGGAAGCGGGAAATAATTCTTTCCAAACCCTGACATCCAGAAATCTTTGAAATTTGAGATTTAGACCCTGGGTCAGGGTTGAGGTCGATCTTCACCCTAAGGTCAAGAAACTCAAAATCTTAGAGTAGGATACTAGAAATAGGTTTGAGAGAAGTAGAAAATAAAGAAGGGCAAGGGAAAAACCAGATCCAAGTCAAAGACCCATTCAAGGCATTTGACATGACCCAAAACCACTTACTCAGAGGGCTAAACTAGTCCTAAATGGAAGTGCTTCCATTTTCTGATGATACACTAACATTTTCCCTTCTTTGAATTGATGTGCGAGCAGTGTATTGATTCAACAAATGTCAGATGTTGACTTCAGCAAGTTTCATAATTCCGCCCTTGTTTGAATGAAATTTAGTTGATGAGACCAGTGTCAAACTTGGTTGAACTAAAAATGATAGTATCGACTCCGAACTTTATTGAACAAAATTTGATTGAACACAGATCTAGAGATACCAATTCTGAACTTGATCAAACAAGAATTGATAATACTGACTCTGAACTTGATCAAATGAAGGTCAATACAAAGCTTCTAAGACCTCTGAGGTATCATTTCAAAACTTGATCGAATGAGAATTGATAATACTGACTCCAAAATCGATCGAACAAAGGTTAGTATGAAGTTGTTGTGAGCTTGATAAAGATTTGAGAAATTGTAGACATAGATATCTGACTTTTTTAGCATTGAAGCCTTCTATCCAATAGTCCCAACTTGATCAAAGGAAACTTCCATGCCCCTATTCTTTTGATGATGAAGTCATTTTGGCTTTGTGAGAAAGAATTTGATGGATTTTCAGTGTGATGATACCCCCTCAGGAACAAAATTGAAGGAAATAATAAGAAAATCCCTCTTTAGAATGATAGATCAATGAAACGTGTTGATTGGATCAATGAAGAATCAATTAGAAGGTGAAATAGATTGAAAATATATTAAGAGAAAATTACAATTTTACCAAGTTGACTACTGGAAAATGTAATTTTGAGCCTTATAAAATGATGTATAACCAAGATTTCAATGTGTGATGTGAAGCTTGTTGATAGAGAACCATGAAAAACTTATTGGATAAATCTTTCAAACCCTTTTCTGCATGTACAAGGCTATTCTCCATTTGTTGGAGACTGTCGCAAATTTATTTTACTATGTTGTGTAAAACATTGTCCTTGTGTGCGATTTCATTCCCAAAAGATTGGAGAAGAACAAAATAGAGTACTGATAGTTTTCTTAAGGTTTCAGAGCTTATGTTTTTCCCTAAAAGGTCAATATAAGCCTCAAAAATGACTTTTTACCCATTCATTTTCACTTTTATCCTTGGTAAATTCTTGAGCTTTGGAGAGAAGATGGTGGTCCCTGTCAAGAGGCATCAATTCAAGCGTGCATGTCGTCATGAGCATCTGACACACTATGCACCCCCAGTGAGTACATTAAGACCTTCCTTTGTATGCTTTTTGTTTGTGTTTTTATTCTTTTTATTTCTTTTATAGGCCAATTAGTTTTGAGTTGCATCTGGGGTTCCAGATCACATCTAGTAAATCCTGTGTTGCATCCAGAAAATGAAAAATTTCCAGATCACATCCTGTATAAACAAACTCGCATCCTGTTGGACATCAGTCAGTAATTTTTTGTTGTTACTGGAAAAAATGTGAATAGAGTCACATCTTTTTAAGACAAGATCGCTTCTGGTTTTCCCCATCACATCCTGTCAAAATAGGATCGCATCTGGGAAAAAAAGGATCGCTTCTAGTAAGAGCAGGAAAAACCTAAATTTTTTACTATGTTGCTTCTGTGTACTTGAAAAAGACTATTTGTTAGATCTTCTACATGTTTTATGTAGCTATAATACTAATGTAAGTCTATATTTTATGTCTGACAGACTAAATTCCTTATTGTATCATTCTGATGAACTCATCCTATGCGAGTCCTTGTCTTAGCTAGCTCCCTCACTGATGTGAAGCAATAGATTATTGGTCATCTTGGTTTATATTCTTTGATCAATTTACTTGATGTTAGGGTAAATCATGGGTTGTTGATTTCTCTTGTCGAGAGATCACACTCATAGAAAAAAACCTTCCATCTTCCTACCGGTGAGATAATAGTGACCCTAGAGGCTGTGTGGCAGATCCTACGCATTCCTGTGATGAGATGAGAGGTACATTTTGAGTCTCGCTCAGCTATGTCAATTGTAGATTCTCAAAGATTCTTTGTAGACCCTTCTATAGCATGGTGATACCTGACATGGGATTGCATGCTAGCTCAGTACGAGTGACTTCCTATATTCTTAGCTGGTTTGATTGGTGGAGTTATGATGCCTGACCATAGATAGCATGGATCCATTTGGACAGTATGGATTCCTATGTTCAAAGACCTTAATTATGTACATAAGATTTGGACAAGGCTAGAGGTAGTGTATGAAGGAGATCAGTATACTAAGTAGGAAAAGTTGTAAAATTGGAAGACTAAAATGGATAATCTAGGAATATGAAATGATGAGAATGTCAGAGCATATGTACAGAGGGTTATAAAGGTTGTTGAAGACATTAGAAATTCTGGAGGCACATATATGGAAGAAGAAATGATTGCAAATATTCTTAGATCTCTAATACCTTCCTATAAAACAAAGGTACAAGCAATAGAATAGATCATACCATTGACCAAAAACTTCAATAGAGAAATTTTGATTGCTAAACTAACCACTTTTGAGGCTGCAGAGTTGGAGGTTACATTACCCAAGGTTGAGTCTGCATTCAAAGCTATCGTACATAATGAAAAAAGGACCCCATCACATCTTGCGAGCACCAGCAGAGGAAATATACATGTAGAGCTTGGAGAATATGTTGATAAGTGGGTAGAGATAGAAGAAGAAAAAATAAAACTGGATGAACTTGTGGCCCTAATAGAAAGAAGGGAAAAGAGAGGTAAGGGTAAATGTGAAGGAAAGTTACCCCTGAAATTTTTTTCTTTTAATAAGACTGGTCATTTTGCATTTATATGTCCTACAAGGTTTTCTAAGCATAATTTGAAGTTTTATAAGCCTAATTACTCCAAGGATAAGGAATGATACTATGCTAGTGAGGTTGTGCCTAATGATGATGTTGTAGATGTTGATGAAATTGGGTTTATTGCTATTAAAGATGATGAGCTTGTCCATTAAGAAAAATCCCTAGTTTTGCATGTTCAAAAGAAATTAGAATGGATCATTGATAGTGGTTATTCACATCATATGACTGGTGATAAAGATAAATTTATTCATCTAAATAAATATGATGGTGGTGTAGTCAGATTTGGTGATAACACTCCTAAGTTGATTATTGGAGTAGGTTTAATCTCTCTTGAAGGTAAAACTCACACTAATGATGTCTTACTTGTTGATGGACTTAAGCACAACTTGTTGAGTGTTGGACAACTTGTAGACAAGGGATATCACTTATAGTTCATGGATAGAAAATGTACTATCAGAGGTCAATCTGGAAACTTGATCACATCAGGTACTAAATCAAGAGGTAATGTGTTTGAGATGAATACTACAGAGGAAACTTGTTTTGTTACAAAGGTAGATGATATTTGGTTATGGCATAGGAGGATTTTTCATATAAATTTTGATAATATTGTAAAGGATAGTAACACTAATGCAGTCAGAGATTTGCCAAAAAATGTGGAGCCTACTAACACTATGTGCAGAGAGTGTGTGATGGGAAAATAAACTAAGAGAATCTTTTAGAGAAAATCCTTTTTAATGAAAGATAAGTTGGATCTGGTACATATAGATCTTTGTGGTCCTACAAGAACAAGATCTTACTATGGTGAAAGGTACTTTATACTTTTTGTTGATGACTATTATAGGATGATGTAGGTTGCATTTCTTAAAGAGAAGTTTGAAGAATTTGATAAGTTCAAGATTTACAAAGAAAATTTTGAGGATGAATCCAGTCTAAAGATAAAGTGTTTGAGGTTAGACAGAGGTGGAGAGATTACATTAGATGTGTTTAATTCTTATGCGAAGAGCATGGGATATACAGAAAAACATCTTCTCCTAGGACACCACAGTAGAATGGGATTGTTGAGAGAATAAATAGAACTATATTGAATGCAGCTAGGATAATGTTGATTGAAGGTAATGTGTCACATATGAATTGGAGAGAAGTGAATAGTACTGTAATCTATACTTTGAACAGAGTTCAGATCAAATAAGGTACAAATAAGACACCATATGAACTTTGGTTTGGTTATGCTCATACTGTAAAATATTTAAAAATATTTGGTAGCAAATGTTATATCAAAAGGGATGATGAAATAGGAATGTTTGATGCCAGAAGTGATGAAGGAATTTTCCTTGGATATTCTACAAAAATTGAATCTAACAGATGTTTCAATTTGAGATTGAGGAAATTAGTTGAAAGAGCTAATGTAAAGATTAATGAGAAGTTTCATATTCAATAAAGAATGTATGTTTGTGATCAGATTCCAAAGAAAAGGGAGACTACTGTAACACAAGAAGAAAAGAAAACTTTTGAAATTGGAAATATAATTGAGGTATGCTTGAATGAACCTATTAAAACTCCAAAGACACCAAGGTATGTTCGGAGAAATCGTTCTGAAAAATAAAATATTGGTGATGCAAATAAGGAAATGATCACAAGATCTAAGATTAGGAATGAACTTTGTCTAATTTCACAAGTACAACCTAAGACTACTGATGAGACATGTAAAGATGAATATTGGATTAAGGAAATGCAAGAAGAATTGGATCAGATAGAGACAAACAACACTTGGGAATTGGTTCCTAGACCTAAAGACAAAAATGTAATAGGAACAAAATGGGTTTTTAGAAATAAAATGAATGAAGAAGGCATGGTTGTAAGGAATAAGGATAGATTGGTTTGCAAAGGATACTCACAATAGGAAGGTATAGGTTTTGAAAAAATATTTACCCCTTTTTCTAGGCTAGAGGCACTAAGATTGTTTCTTCCTTATGTTGCACATAAAGACTTTAAGGTATATCAGATGGATGCGAAGTCTGAATTTTTGAATGGTCATCTAGAGGAAGAAGTCTACATTGAGAAACCTTATGGTTTTTCTCTAACAAATGACAAAAAAATGGTTTTCACATTGAAAAAGGCATGTTATGGATTGAAAAAAGAACCAAGAACATGGTATGCTTGGCTAGACAATTATTTATTACATCTTGGTTTCAAAAAGGGTAGCGCAGATACTGGCTCTGCAACCTGGTGTCGTGTTTGAGGATGACGTCCTCATGATTACCTCGTGTTCTTGATTTTCCCCATGTCCTTTTGTTTATTACCTGAGTTATTTGGTGTGTCCTTTGTGGTATTTTCGTGTTGTGGCTTTTATTTATTTTTTGTGTATGCGTAGTGCTTTTATTGTGCCCTTATTCTTTCACCATTGTGTTTGGGGGTTCTCTTGCCCCTGATTAGAGTCGTGCATGTGATGGAAGGGTCAAAGCATGATGGAGGATCCTCTCATATTGATATGGAGGTCATTATGGCTGAAGCCAAGGGTAACATTAATGATAGCAGCAATAAATCTGTAGCCGAGGGCAGTATCGATAATCCAAATGATAAACTCTCTTATAAACAAGTGGTGGAAGACAAGCCCTCACCAATCTCTAAAAGTGTCGACTTTAATGGGGTTTTTAACAGAAAGGTGGTGGAAACCAACAATGGAGATGTGGGATGGGCCCCAGCCAATAAAGGTAGATGAGCTGATGGAGGAGATGCCGAATCTAGTGGCGGCACAAGAGAGAATGGTAGGTCTCCTCCTCTTGGCTTGAAAAACCTCTCTCTTTCGCCTAACGAAGAAATGGTTAGTGCTATAAAATCTGAGAATAATAGACTTAAAAGTATTGCTATATTCTTTGTTTGTTTAGATAAAGATGCAATGCCATCTCAAAATTTTTTGATGAATGGCTGGCCTCAGTTTGGGGAAAAAAACTTGGTATCCATGTCACATATTGCAGAATATTACAAAAATGTCTGTTTGGTATTTTTCTTAAAAATTATACTATGCAAGAAAAGGTTTTGGACAAGAAATTCTGGAATGTGGGTCTCTCACTATTTAGGGTGTACCCTTGGTCGCTAAAATGCAATTTTGAGAAAGATGTAGCCAAGTCCTCGCCCACCTGGGTTGAAATTAAAAACTTGAATGTTGAATTTTGGCCATTCATAGCCTATATTTTGAAACCTCTTGGCTCATTTCTGCAGGTCAAGAAAGCCCATGTCACCCTTCCACATCTTAATGCTAGAGTTCTGGTTGCGTTAGAACCAAATATTGACTTCCCAGAGTGATCTCTCTCGACCTCAAAGGAGAGAAATTCTGTTGGGAAATTTATTTACTAGGTAACCTCAGTGCGTGCTTCCACTACAAGTGTAATGGTCACTCTAAGAGAGATTGTTTGTCCCTTAAATCTATTCAAAGAGATAAACCTAACCTAATTATTAATTCAATGAATAACAAAGGTGATAATGGTAGCGGTAAAGCTTCGGATGGAAGTAAAATAGGGAAGAATAACCAAGAGAAACCTAACAAAAATGTTTCTAATTCATACAAGGCCATAACCAAAGAACAAAACAATAGCACTGTGGATAACCATTTTGATCTCAAAGGAGCTTTGAGTAGTAATAAATTTTTCACTTTAGCAAACCCATTATTTGATGAAGAATTTGTAGTGGTACATGCTCAAGATCTCTCAATGGATAAGAATCTTGATTCCCTAGATGCCCACCAATAAATTGATGCTGCGACCAATACCCCTGTTTGTGATACAACCCCCACCAAGTTGAATGCCCAACAAATAGCTATTGTATCAATCAATGAAAAATATGAGAAGATTAAGAAAGATATTAAGGACAAGCAGCCCCCCTCTGTGGAATACGTTGTCTCCCCTGAGTCTACAAATTTTTTCTTTTAATAAAGAAGAGAAATTCACCGAGGTGATTAGAAAGAAGAGAAAAATAGGAGAAAGGAACTCTCTGTCTAGCAATAGCAGAGGTAAAAAAACTCTTCCATATTGTTTCAATAGGATGTGCAAAAGCACAAAACCTCCTTCTAAGTAGTTACCCATGATGTGCATCCATAGTTGAAATATTTGTGGTCTAGAGATGCTTGATAGGAAGTATACTGTGAGAAGGTGGTGTAACCAACTAGCTCATAAAGATGTCATTTGTCTGCAAGAGATAAAAGTGGTAGGTTTCCAAGCCCACACTATTCTAAAATTTCTGTGGGATAAAGCAATCGGATTCCACTCCAACCATGAGAGAGGAAAGGGGGGTGTGGCTATCCTTATCAACCCCAAATGGGAATATTATATAGATATTCATGGATACTCCCCCTGTCAAAGAGTCATCTAGGTAAACTTCAAATGCGATGCAGAAGTGTTCAGGATATGTAATATATATGTTTCCAACTTCTACAGAGAGAGGGAAGGTCTTTGGGAGTGGTGCTACATGAACTTACCTAAACAGCCTTGGGTCTTTGTGGGGGACTTTAACATGGTGGAACACAAGGCTGATAAGATGGGGGGTGTGTCACAAGGATGGAAAGGAAATGAATTGTTCTTCTGGCTTAACTTTAAAAGGAACTTCAATCTTGTTGACCCCGTGGAGAAAATGCATGGCCAATTTGAGGATATTTGGTTCACATGGTGCAATAACCAAAAGGGTAAATAAAGAGTGTATTTTAGATTAGATAGATTCTATGGGGATGCATCTGCATTCACATTTCTAGCACATGGTAGACATGCCCCAGTGGTGGTATGCCCGGCTTTGATATCTGATCATTCACCCATTCAAACATGCATCAGATTTGAAATAAATATAGTGGATGGAGAGGATGAAAAGACCAGGAAGCCTTTTAAACTTAATATATCATTACTAGAAGATGAGGAAAACCTAAATGTCATTGAAATGGTCACCTTTTTAACCAAGCTCTGCAACCCACTAGATGACTCAATAACACTCTGGGAGAAACTACTAAGTGCCTGGAAGATCATATTTCAAGTCATTGGAAATAAACTTGCTATAGACAAGAATAGGGAAGCAACTCTCTGGAAGAGCAGGTTAAATGAGATTGAGGGAGAGCTATAGGATAGAGGAAATGATAACATTTTGGAAACCCATATAGCCAACACAAAGCACAATTTGAGACTCATACAGAGATATAAAACCCAGGGTCGGAAGATTAGGGCCAGAATGAACTGGATGGAGGAAGGTGATAAAGGCTCAAGGTACTTTTTCAATATTATTAGAGCAAAGAAAAAGAGAGAGATGATCAAAGAGATTAAAATAGTGGATACCCTCACTAATGATCTAGAGAGCATTAGGAATACATTTCATTAGTTCTACAAAGAATTGTTCACATCAGAGGTCACCCCTGACAGCCAAAATGCTCTCGAGCAGTGTCTAGATATTATACCCAAGAAGCTCACTATAGAGGATGTTGCAAATCTTAGAAAACCTCTATCCCTTGAAGAGATCTCTACAAAAATTGGATCCTTTTCCAATGGCAAAGCTCCAGGACTTGATGGACTCCCGGTAGAGATCTATAAGGAGAATAAAGCTTGGCTAGGATCAGAACTTCTGGGACTTTATGAGGAGGCTTTTGAGAAAGGTTCCCTAGGTATAAAAATTAATAAAGGAATAGTTAAGCTCCTCCCTAAGACAAGTGACAAGGCTCTAGTGAAGAAATGGAGGCCTATAGCCCTTTTAAATCTCTCATACAAAATTCAGGCTAAAACCCTAGCCAGGAGAATTGCCCCTCTGTTGAACAGGTTTATCTCATCCACACAGACTGGATTTATTCAAAGTAGGTACATTCTGGAGAATGTGGTCACTAGCTGGGAGGCAATGCATTGGGATAAATTAGAAGGACAGGAGGTAGCTATGGTGTTACTGGATTTTGAGAAAGTATATGATAGAATAGAGTGGAACTTTGTACTTGGTATGTTGAGAGCTTTTGGATTTCCTAAAATATATTGCAAATGGATCAACATTTTATTGAAGGATGCATCCATGGTCATTGATGTAAATAGGGAGCTTTCTGACCCAATAGATCTGCAGAGATCTATCAGAAAAGGATTTCCAATAGCCCCCTCCTTATTTGTTATTGCTTCTGATGCTATGTATTACATTCTAAGGGCACAAAACATGGGCCATCCAATCAAGGGCATCTCTCTCCCAAAAAGTGAAGAACTTATTAATATTCAATTTGTAGATGATACAACTATTTTTCTAGGATTGATTTAGATAAAATTTGACCATGCTGTAGAAGGATCAACTTTTTTTGCAAAGCTTTGGGTTCCAGAATATCTCCACACAAATCCACAGTGGTTGGATTGGCTAATGAGCCTCTTGGCTAGCTAGAGGGTAAAGGGTGGCAGTGGGCTGGTCCGAACAAAATTGTAAGATACCTAGGGATACCCTTCTTAGTAGAACCAAATTTTAGGAGCATGTGGGAGTGGATCTATGATAAAATCAATAGGAAACACATTAAATGCTAGACCTAGACACTTTCTCTTCCTACGAGAATGAAAGTTGTACAAAAAGTGCTATCTGCTCACCATATCTACTATGCATCGACATTGCTTTTTAAAAATTCACATACTAATGTGCTAGAAAATATCCTGAGAGACTTCCTATGGTTTGATGGTAAAGGGAATAGAAAGAGGCACTGTGTGAGATGGGATTGGTGTTGCCAAGAGAGGAAACATGGGGGGTTGGGGCTAAAAGATATCAAAGTTCATGGGGCTTCCCTGGCAGCCAAGTGGATTATTAAAGCCCTTTGGGGTGATGAACCATGGAAAATAATTATTAGAAATAATATTGAGAGATCCAGCATCATGAAAGGGGAGCAGTGGAAATATATCCCAAATTTTGACAAGGTAGTGGGAGAGTACAATATGAAAATGTTTGGCTCAAAAATATTCCAGTCCTTCTAGAAGGCTTGGACACAAGTGAGGAAGGGTCTTGTAGAGAGGGGGGTTGTAGGGGGTCCCCCATTATTTTCTATTATAGATAGATCAATTTGGTGGGGGCTGTGCTACAATGGGAAACCACTGGCCCTCACTCAAAGGTGTTCTACCAAAAGTTGGAACTTGAAAGGTATATCAAGGTTACATGATCTATTGGTGGATGGGCATTTAGGGTCTTGGGAGTACATTAGCTCCAAATTTAGTATCCTAGTTTTCCAAAAGTAAACATACACCCTCATAAAAAAAGTAGTTAATGGAGAAATTAAAGGGGTATTGATTGACTTAATAACATATCTCAAGAAGAGTAAATGGAATGATGGTACTCTTCTCTCTGACTCTTCAACTAAACAGATGTATCATAGTCTAAAGGAGGAACCCTCTATCACCAAATGCATGACTCAGTGTTGGGGGCATGTTAATCCTTTTTCTAGTTGGCATTTTTTCTTATATTACTTTTGGAAAGGAAAAGTTGAACCCAAGAAGCTTTTCTTTAGATGGTTAGTGTTGATAAAAAAACTAGCAGTGGGTCCAGTCCTGTCATCTATTGGTCTATCCCCTGTCATGTGCAGCTTGTGTAATAATGTTGAATCTTTTGAACACTTTTTTTTTGAATGTGTGTATGCTCGGAAAGTATGGTCTATTTTTCTTGGCTTTTCTTGTTTATGGAATTGTAAATCTAGTATCACCTGGTGTGAAATTCTGGTAGGTTATGTTGAAATGTTTGATTCCAAACTTAATTGCTTTTGGTTTACACTGACATGTGAGATTTTGTGGCTGCTTTGGCAAGACCAGAATAGAGAGATTTTCCAAATGGAAAGGAGTAACCCTACTAAGTTTAATTTTAAACTCACACACTTTTATATCATGACACAGGTATCCTTGGTGTTGAACATACCCAAAAGCAAGTTTATGATGTTGGTGAGAGAAGGCAGCATTATGATCCACAAGGACGAGGTTCAAACTGCAAAGTACATTGTAGATCACCAAATTTTTCTAGCACCTTCTGAGGTAGATGACCTGAATAGGCTTCTGAAGTTAGAACAAATTGATCCTAGAGTACAGATGAACAATATGACCAATAAATATGAACAGGAAAATTGGCCCGTGACAGAACCAGCTACAGACCGAGAACAGGGGACTACCCTGTCTGAAAGTCAGGATGAAAGTTCATGGGTCCCAAGGGACACTAGCATCCAATATGATGTATGGGAGTAAGGAATAGATGTTGGATCAGTATGGACATGTACTTCTCTTTTTTGTAAACCTGATGAACATAGTAGTTTAGATCTGTGCAACAGGTCTTCTATATTGTAAATAGTTTAAAAGGTAGTAAACTCTATCTCACTCCCCCAATTTTGTAATTATATATGTTATGGGGGTTGTGAGTTAATATTCCAGTCTCTGATACCTCATGTTACTTTTATTTTGTTTTACCTATCTTAATATAAAAAAAGGGTAGCACAGATAGCAACTTGCATTTGAGAATTAGTGAGGATGGAATCTTGATTATTAAAGTCTTTGTGGATGAAATTATTTTTGGAGGTAATGATGAAATGAGAAACAAATTTTATAAAGAAAAGAAAAGGGAATTTGAAATTTCTATTATTGGTGAAATGAAGTTCTTCCTTGGTTTGCAAATTACTCAAAATAAACATTGTATTTGTATTTCTCAAACGAAGTATCTTAAGGAGTTGCTAAATAAGTTTGGGATGGAAGATTATAAACTTGTTGGAACACCCATGGTTAGTGGATCTAAGCTTACTGCTACTAATGAATATCAAAGTGTTTTTTAGACAAAATATAGGTCCATGATTGGAGTTTTTCACTATTTAACTCACACTAGACCAAACATAGCTAGTGTAGTTGGAATTGTTGCAAGGTTCTAAGATGATCCTAAGAAGAATCACCTTGCTGTAGTTAAAAGGATATTCAGATATTTGAAAGGGACACAAGAATATCATTTATGGTATGAAAAGTCTGATGATTTTACATTGCATGCTTATACTGATGTTGATTGGGCATGAAGTGTTGATGGCATAAAAAGCACTAGTGGTGGAGCATTTTTGTTGGAATAACTAATGGAAAGTTGGGACTGAGAGGGGATAGATGATTCAGTACCACTAAAATTTTTTAGCCACAATTACTGATTAAACCATATACTGTTTCTTGTTGATTACCAAGTTCATAACATTGAAATAAAAGTAATGTAATTCTTA
This sequence comes from Thuja plicata, assembly GCA_018584345.1. Taxonomy (NCBI): domain Eukaryota; kingdom Viridiplantae; phylum Streptophyta; class Pinopsida; order Cupressales; family Cupressaceae; genus Thuja; species Thuja plicata. The sequence goes on from MU225525.1 coordinate 2,505,350, forward strand.
TAAAACCATAACAACAAAACATTAAACAATTGAACTCATAACTCTGATTTTTGTAATGCAGAAACTCTTGGTTAAAGGATAAAAGTGTGATGAGGATGGCACCCACAACCTTCACTAACTGCAGTATAAAGGGTGCTCGGTTAGAGCTACAAAATTTATCTATTTCTAATAGCTTACCCAGTTAAGAGTATATATAAGACTTGTTAGGTCTACCTGGTTAAAGGATTTTTAAAAACTCTACACTTAGAGATGTACCCTGCTAAAGGACTTACAAATATAAGATCGGTTAAGATCTACCCAGCATTGGGATTTAAAGCTCTCAATACAATAGTATTAATAACTTAACAATGTCTGTAAAAATGCATCAAATGTAAATGTTGTTCAAACTCTATGTTCTCTTATATGTTTTACCTCAATTCCCAAATTATAACAATGTTCTTTTCTGCTCTGTTGTAGCTAAATTTATGTTCCGTGCTCTCTTCTTTTCTCTCTATTCTTCAATAACTTCTTTAACAGAAATAAAAATAACAAATATATGTTCTCCTTCTCTATATACCCTCTTGTGTCTCTCACACATACAAAACTAATCTAAGATATTGATGAGTTTTTCCTCTTAATCTTATGCTTTAGATACGCTATAAATTTATCTTGACCGTTAGATCTTCTTTCCAGCTCATTGACCATGTCACTTTTACCTCGATACTTGTTATTTTTCTTGGAAATGAAAAAATTTCATTTTTTCGTTTAATCTTTGCCTTAGATCTTGACTCTAATTTATTTGAATCGTTCATCGTGTAAAAAACTATTATAAATACTTGTATATGCATAATTAATACTCTGATAATCATTAAATATGATCTGATCACATTTTTTATTAACTATCTAACTCGGTTAAATAACTTCAAAATACTCGATTAAGTGTTCTTCATCACTCGGTGTAATATCAACTCGGTGTACTACGTGTGCTCGGTGTAGTGCGTCACTCGGTAACTGTAGGTGCTCAAAAAATATGTAAACTATGTGCTTTACTGCCTAGCTCAGTGTACATTATCGACTTGTCTTATCCTTGACTTTCTCCATTTACCGATTGATTCTCCCTGATTCTACGACTTCATCCAAACTAATGGCAATAAAATATCTTTTAGAGATAACAATCTCCCCCTTTGGCATTAGTTGGGCATTTTTGACAAAAACTTCAAAGCCATCAAAATTAGTAACTCCCCCTCGGATGTTACTCTCTATACATATCTTTTTTTATGTTTTCCACATTTTTTTTTTGTTTTTCAAGTATATATATCTCCTTTTTTTTTTTTCTAAATAAGTAAGATATTTATCATCCTTTATCTCTCATTATTTGACTAATATATCTATCCCCATTTTTTTACAAAAAGTGCCAAAAAGTAAAACTTATTAACCAAAAAGATGTTTATACATTTGTTGTATGCTAGAAAGTATAGTCTCCCATGTATCTCAGAGATTCTGAAGTATAACAATGTATTCTGTAATATCTGTAGATAAGCCAACTATGTTGTCCATGAAAGGAAACTAAGTGTGCAGAAAATAGTTCCCTATACTAAACTCCTAAGAAGAGGATCATGCAAATTCAGATTTAACCCTTATCAATTACAGAATGATAATACAATAACATGCATACATACAAAAATGAGAATGACACAATGATTTACCCTGGGGAAAACCTTTCGGTAAAAAACCCCAGCACCCCAAAACCTGCACAATGTATTAATCAAAACTATTGTTGTTTACAATACACTTGCAATGCAAGTTCTTTCAGGAGATAATCAACACTTGAAGACAAATCCGGCAGCATAACAACATACCAAAAATACACTAAATTTTCTATAGATTCGCAACCCTAAAAAACACTTATATCATGCGCTTCCCTTTTTAGGGAAACTTCCAAAGGCAATTGTATTAGGGTTTTACCATTCTCTGAGAAAATAGGAACCCATGGTTGTAGAAGAGTGTACAGTACTCAACATGATTAGCTACCACATGTCTTGCATGTCTTCACCTGTCATCGAATCTTTCACAATTATCTCTTACAAATATTAATGAGCGTCATAGGAATCCGTCATAACCGTTTTAGTCATGATTACCTTACACATAGTCCAAAGTGCCAACATTTGGAAAATAACCTCTACCACAGAAAGGGATGCATAGATCCACCAAGACAAATTTTTATCATCCTTGTTATCTTCCAAGTGGAGTGAAAATACAACATGTCCACTCAACTAAATGACAGAACGGATATCAAACTTAAATACATTATTTGCAAACAATTAATTGCAAAACAAATAATATCAAATATAAGGGAATATACAAGGTTGAGACACCTTATTCCTAACATTATCCCACTTGTCAAACACCTTGTAAGAGCCAAAGAAAATAACAAGATTTAATTGCTATAGACCGAGAGGCCCATAGACTTTGAACACCATCTGAACTTCTCTGTGCCCATAGGTTTTGTCAATACATCCGCAACATTCTTTACGGTATCTACCTTCTCCAAACTTACCTTTCCATCCTCTACCATATCTCTCACAAAGTGAAACCACACATCAATATGCTTTGTTCTGGCATGGAAAGTTGGATTCTTCGCAAGGCAAATAGCACTCTGACTGTCACAACAAATTCTAATCTGTCCTGCATAAACACCAACATCTGAACACAATCTCCTAATTCAAATGGCTTCCTTACAAGCATCAATAGCTTCCATGTACTTTGCTTCTATCATGGACAAAGTGACCACAGGTTGTCTCTTACTCATCCAACTAATGGCACCACCAAACATAGTGAATACATAGGCACTGGTGGATCTCCTGCTGTTAATGTCACCTGCCCAAACTGAATCCACAAACCCACAAATACAAACTAAATGCAGAGCTCTAGAAGAGTTTCTATGATAGCATATAAAATACTCTGATGTGCCCTTCAAATATCTAAACACTCTCTTAATTGCATCCCAATGTACCTGTCCAGGTTTAGCCATAAACTGACTCAGGACTCCCACTACTTGGGCAATGTCTGGTCTAGTACAAACCATAGAATACATAAGGCTGCCAATTGCACTTGCATAAGGTACTTTTCTCATGTCCTCCACCTCACTAGGAGATTTTGGACAATCATCCATAGATAACTTTGTTCCCATAGAAATAGGAACACACAATGGTCTGCATTCTGTCATGCTAAACCTGTCCAACATAGACTTCACATACTTACTCTGACTCAACCAAAGTTTTCTGTTAGATCTATCTTTTCTGATTTCCATACCCAAAATATACCTGGCTGCCCCTAGATATTTCATCTCAAACTATGTTGACAACTGAGACTTCAAATCAGAAATCATACCCATACCCTTCCCAATCAACAACATATCATCAACATATAATGCAATAATAAGAAGGAGATCATTGTCAACTTTGAAATAACCACATCCTAGGATATTATTTCAAACCATACAAAGACTTCTTTAATCTACAAACCAAAGACTCTTTACCTTTCTGAATATAGTGCTCAGGCTATGACATATAGATCTCTTCCTCCAAATAACCATGAAGGAAAGTTGTCTTCACATCCATCTGTTCTACCTCTAAATCATACGATGCTGCTAGAGCTAACATAAATCTAATGGATGTAAGCTTTGCAACAGGAGAGAATATTTCACCATAATCAATTCCCTCCACCTGTGAATACCCCTTTGCAACCAATCTAGCCTTGTACCTCTCAACACTGCCATCTGCACAAAATTTCTTCTTAAACACCCATTTGCTTCCAACAAGTTTCTGTCCTTTAGGAAAAGGTACTAGGTCCCAAGTTTTGTTCTTCTCCAATGAAGCCATCTCATCATCCTTGGCCTCAATCCAGGAACCTGCATCTTCCATACCTAGAGCCTCTTTCATAGATCTAGGCTCATTAGTGTTTGTAATCAAGGCATAAGCACAACTGGAATCTAACATAGAAAATCCAAACCTCTCTGCCTGCTTTCTCTCTTGTGGATCTCCTCAAGGGCTGAGGTTGAGGTTTTTCTACCTCTTCTTCTAAAATTTTAGAGCTTCTATAGCTCTCCTCATCATCAGATCCATCACAGTCTCTTTGTTCAGTCTTCTCAGGGGTAGGAGGCAACTGAACAACATCTTCTTTCATTTCTTTTTCATCTGGTTGTAGCACAATAGGAGAAGGTGTTAGCTCGCTAAAAATAACATTTCTTCTATACAACACCTTGCCAATCATAGGTTCCCAAAGCTTGTATCCTTTTAGACCAACACTGTAGCCGATAAAGATACCTTTTACAACATTGTTTTCCAACTTAGATCTTCTCTCCTTAGGCACATGTGCATAAGCTTCACAACCAAAAACATGAATATGTCTAACTGAAGGCTTCTTACCAAACCACACCTCCATGGGTGTCTTACCAACAAGAGCTGATGTAGGAGATTTGCTAACAGATAGCAAGCAGTGGCCACAGCTTTAGCCCAAAACCTTTGTTCGAGGCCAACTCCACTAAGCATACTCCTAGCCTTCTCCATCAGTGTCATGTTCATTCTTTCTGCAAGTCCATTTTGCTGTGGGGTATAAGGAGTTGTCTTATGCCTCTCGATCCCTTGTTCTTTACAGAACTGTTCAAAATCTGTCGAACAAAACTCACCACCATTGTCAGTTCTCACACACTTAATTATTTTACCATTCTGATTCTCTACAAGAGCTTTAAATTCCTTGAACTGACTGAAAACTTGTGTCTTTCTTTTAAGGAAAAAGATCCATGTCCTTCTACTGTAATCATCTATAAAAGAAACAAAATATATAGATTTGGAGAGTGAAGGAACTTTAACATGACCAAACACATCTGAATGGATAAGATCCAAAATACTAGAAGACTTGTGAGAACTGGAGTAAAACTGAACATGATTTTTCTTACCATAAACACAGTGTTTGCAGAATTCAAACTCAAGATTACAATCGTTTATCCCATCAATGAGGTTTTTATTTTTCAGGGTTTTGAGACCCTTCTCACCAATGTGGCCAAATCTCATATGCCACAACATTGTCTTTTCTCCAGGAAGTTTTCCTTCCAAAGTGTTAGCACCCTTAGGTACACTTGCTGCACTACCATCGGAACCCATTACCATAGACTTCTTCACTAATGGTTTAGATGGTGGAGATGAAGTGACTACTGCTCTCTTCCTTGAGATAGAAGAACTATTACACTGTGAAGTGCAAGCATCCATCTGAAATAGGGTACCTCTCTTAGTACCTTTCACGAGCACCATAGATCTGCTAATTATCTTGCATCCATCTTTTGGAAAAACAACTTGCACACCTGCATCATTCAACATGCTTAAAAATAATAGGTTTTGTGCCAAACCCGGGATGTGCATTACCCTGTTGATCCCCTTTACTCATCCAACAAGGAATCTGATAGTGACTCTTTCTTGTCCAACTATCTCTAGGTGAGAATCATAACCTAGGTACACCTTTCCACCATCAAACTCCTCGTACTTTGAGAACAAACTTTGATCAGAGGTCATGTGAAAAGAATCACCTGAGTTAATTAGCCACACATCATTAGATGCATGGGTGGCCAGGGCTGCGACAAAAGCATCGCCATCTTCTTGAGATTTTTTAGAATCAGAATCTGGGCTTTTCTTCTTCTTCTTTAGCTCTTTGCAGTCCTTACGAAAGTGCCCAGTCTTACCACAGTTCCAACATGTTACCTTAGACTTTCCAGGAGTCTTAGATTTCCCACAGGATTTGGATCTACCCTTTTCAGACTTCGTGTTATTTTTCTTTCCTATGTCTTTGGATCTACCGTGAACAACAAGGGCTTCCTTGGTTGAATTGGAGGTCTTTCTTCACATCTCCTCATACAATAGCAAAGGCACCACATCATCCATTTGTAAAGTGATAATAGTACTCCCAAGGGCCATCACAAGATGGTCCCATAAATCTGGCAAGGAACATAGTAGGGTCATACATCGATCCTCCTCCTCCAACTTGACACCGATTGATGTCAACTATGAAATCAACATGTTATATGCATTCAGGTGATCTGCAATGGATCCTCCTTCCTCTATTCTCAAAGAATACATATTCTTTCTCAGGAACAATTTGTTCACCAAGGACTTGGTCTGATACACAGACCCAAGCCGTGTCCACAATTTGTTTGCGGTCTACTCCTCGAGAACATTCAGGAGAATAGAATCTGCTAGGCAGGGTCTAATGAGACCCTTAGCTTTCCAATCCTTGAAATCCCAATCTTCTTGAGGCATGTTTACTGGTTTGATATCATTTGCAATTGCCTCCCATACATCATGGTCTACAAGCATATCTTCCATCTTGAGTTTCCACAACTCAAAGTTTTTGCCACTAAACTTTTACACCTGCATTCTACTGTGTGTCATCTCTTCCTACAATAAGGTTATGAATACTCTGCAACAATACTCCCACTAAACTGGAGATTATCTCAAAAAATCCGTACCCTAACAAATAGAACCAAAACTGGCCAGGCTCTAATACCAACTAAAAGGAAACTAAGTGTGTGAAAAATAGTTCCCTATGCTAAACTCCTGAGAAGAGGATCATGCAAATTCATATTTAACCCTTATCAATTATAGAATGATAATATAATAACATGCATACATAGAAAAATGAGAATGACACAATGATTTACCCTGGGGAAAACCTTTCGGTAAAAAACCCCAGCGCTCCAAAACCTGCACAATGTATTAATCAAAACTATTGTTGTTTACAATACACTTGCAATGCAAATTCTTTCAAGACATAATCAACACTTGAAGACAAATCTGGCAGCATAACAACATACCAACAATACACTAACTTCTCTATAGATTTTCAACCCTAAAAATGCTTATATCATGTGCTTCCCTTTTTAAGGCAACTTCCAAAGGCGGCCGTATTAGGGTTTTACCATTCTCTGAGAAAATACGAACCCAAAAAAAAATTTCAGGGCAATGCCCTGAACCCCATAGTTGTAGTAGAGTGTACAGTACTCAACATGATCAGCTGCCACATGTCTTGCATGTCTTCACCCATCATCGAATCTTTCATAATTAGCTCTCACAAATATTAATGACCGTCATAGGAATCCATCATAACCATTTTAGTCATGATTACCTTACACATAGTCCAAAGTGTTGACATTTGGAAAATAACCTCTACCACAGAAAGGGATACCTAGATCCACCTAGACCAAGTTTTATCATCCTTTTCATCTTCCAAGTGGAGTGAAAACACAACATGTCCACTCAACTAAATGACAGAACGGATATCAAACTTAAATACATTATTTTCAAACAATTAATTGCAAAACAAATAATATCAAATGTAAGGAAATATACAAGGTTGAGACACCTTATTCCTAACAGTCCAGTGTACTGATAGCTGGAAAAATTGCTAGTTCTTTGGCTTTCTTCAAGTGTATCTGCATTTATTAGATATGGGGAATTAACAATGCTTGCAATTTAAGAATTTCCAATCTCATCTTATCCTCCTCATGTCTCAATGAGATTTGAACTCCCATGAGTTCTTGTATCTTTGAGTAGTAAGTCTAGAATGCTCCAGGCTCGGTAGATAGTTTCTTAAGCTGCTCGTTCAGCTCTTTCTCAATATCTGCTACCTTCTTATTAATTTCAACAATAAATTTTGAAAGAATACACAACTTTTGAAATAATGAAATGATGGATGTTAGTTTCTTTTCAACTTCAGAACATAACTCAGAAAGAGTTAACTTCTCTATCTCAATATCTCTCAGTAAGTCTTCCATCAATTTATTCTCCATTCTTTGCTTGTGAATCTTCAACATATACTCTGTCATATCCTTGTTTGGTTCTTTGATCTGTTGGGCTAAATCACCAACTTGGTCTAGTAGGGGTTCAGATCAACAGTTGCTTCAGGAACAATGTCCTAGAATATGTCCTTAACATGCTCAAGTATATTTTCCTTTTTCTTGTTTGCAATTAACTTCTCCTGTTCAGCCTTTTGAGCTACAATATCAGCATAAATAGATAATTCTTTCTCTTTTGGTATTATGATTGGCTTGCTTAAATCAATGATTTTCTTTCTCTTTTTTATCTTCTTCTTCTCAATCAATCTTCTCTCTCCAGTAGAGCATTTGGAACGTGATGCCTTAATTGCATCAGGTGACTCGGTATGGGTATCGACTATGCTCTCTTCTTCTTTTACTTCTTATTTTTGTTCACCTTTATGTTTCTCCTGATTCTTTTCCTTAAGATTTGATTCCTGTTGCATTTTACTTTTAGTATATGTTGTGTTTTGTACATTCTGATCTGTTGATATGTTAGTATCTTGCTTCTGACCATTGGGGTCAGTTGGGGGTACCAACTCAATGTTGTTTCCTTGTTCTGTCTCGGTGGCCTTAAGTTGTCCATCCTTATCCTTATTGGTGTCTCAATTTCCATGTCTGGTGTATCGAGTACAAACTCAAAATTAATAGTATCATCAATTTTGTAACTTTTTACTTGTATCATGATCGGATCTTTTCTCAGCAAAGGTGCATTATCAATATCCATACACTCGGTATCCTTCATTTGTGTATCCATGATATCTTCATCTTTAGATAGATCTTTTGCAGGATCTTCTTCCTCAAGTATATCTTCAATGATAACCTCTGCATTTTTAGTAGTTAATTAATAAGATCTATTTGATTTTTTCTTCCCTTTATTTGATCAACAATGTATGCTTCTTGTTCCTTTTCTGCTTCATGATACTTGGTATCATCTATATAAAATATATCCTTCCATATTGCATTTGTATCCTTCTCCACTGATTATATGTCTCCATTCATTATTTTGAGGGTTCTACCCTTGACTTGAAATTTGTTTGAATGCTTCTTTAATGTTTCATGATTCTCATATGGTGCAAGGTCAAGAATAGTGTGTACAAGAGATCTATCTCTCTCATTTCCTTTTCTGCATTTAGTGCATACTTCCATCTTGCATCTATCTTTTTGTATAGTTCCTCCAGTAGCTTGTCTGCAAGTTCAATAGGTGTCACTCTATATCTCATTAAAGTTATCACAATAGCTTCTTCAATCTTCTTCTTATCTTCTTCATTCCTCTTCTGATATTTCATTTACATCCTTCTCAGCTTTCAATCTTTTGTCCATTCTTTCAATTTCATCGTTCAGTACTTGATTGTCAAATTCCTTTTCACTACAATCTTGATTTGCATTCAGATGTTGGTCAATCATATTGTAGTGAACTTGGGTCATCCTTAATATTTCATTATCTTTCTCAGTTAACCTAGTTTCAACTTGTCTCTTTTCATCTTCTACAATTCTCTTATCATCCTCAACTATTATTTTACCTTCAATCAGTTTGGTCATTCTCAAGCTATTAGCATTAAGATATTTCTTCATCAATTCCAATAGCTTGGTAAGTGAGTCATTCTTTTCAAGTAGTTCCCTTATGGAAGTCTCAGACTCATTAGTCACACTTCCTTAAGATGCAGTCTCAAGTGTATCAACTTGTTCTTGTGTAACCTTTATTCATCATACAATTTCCTTCTTATCCTCAGATATTTCTCAAGTTTCTCTCTCAGATCCATGATTAACTCTCATGTACTCTCCAACTTAGATTCAAGACCATCAATTCTCTTAAACTGTCTATAACCTTCCATGACTAAGATCTTTAACTCTCAGGTGGTCAAACCTTTAAATAAAGAGTACAAGCTCTGATACCAATTGTTCAAATAACTAATGGAAATTTGGGACTGAGAGGGGAGGGGTGAATTAGTACCACTAAATTTTTTTAACCATAATTACTGATTAAATCATATACTTCTGCTTGTTGATTACCGAGTTCATAACTTTGAAATAAAATTAATGTAATGCTTATAAAACTATAACATCAAAACATTAAACAATTGAACTCATAAAACCATAATTTTGGTAACACATAAATCCTTGGTTAGAGGATAAAAAATGTGGTGGGGATGACACCCACAACCTTCACTAACTACAGTATAAAGAGTGCTTGCTTAGAGCTACAAAGTTTAGCTATTTCTGATAGCTTACCTGGTTAACATTATATATAAGACTTGTTAGGTCTACCTGGTTAAAGGATTTTTACAAACTCTACTCTTAGAGATGTACCTTGCTAAAGGATTTACAAATATAAGATCGGTTAAGATCTACCCAGTATTGGGATTTAAAGCTCTCAATACAATTGATATATTAACAATGTTTGTAAAAATGCATCAAATCTAAATTTTGTTCAGACTCTATGTTCTCTAATATGTTTTACCTCGATTCCCAAATTATAACATTGTTCTGTTCTACTCTATTGTAGCTGAATTTCTACTTGGTGCTCTCTGCTCTTCTCTTTGTTCTTCAATAACTTCTTTAGCAACAATAACAATAATATTTTTTTTTTTTGTTCTTTGTATATCCTCTTGTGTCTCTCACACATACAAAACTCATCCAAGATATAGATGATTTTTGCCTCATAATCTTATGCGTTAAGTACGCTGTAAATTTCTCTTGACCGTTACATCTTCTTTCTAGCTCGGTGACCATGTCACTTTTGCCTTGGTACTTGTTGTTTTACTTGGAAATGACAAACTTTCTTTTTTTCATTTAATCTTTGTCTTAGATCTTCACTCCGATTTATTTGAATCTTTGATCATGTAACAAACTATTATAAATACTTGTATATGTGTAATTGATGCCCTGAAAATCATTAAATATGATCTTATCCTGTTTTTGATTAAATTTCTAACTCAGTTAAATAAATTCACAATACTCAGTTAAGTGTTTTTCATCACTCAGTGTAATATCAACTCGGTGTACTACATGCACTTAGTGTAGTGTGTCACTCAGTACTCTGTCAACTTTGTGCTTTACCGATTGGCTCAGTGTACATTACTACCTTGTCTTATCCTTGTCTTGAACTCCATTTACCAATTGATTCTCCTTGACTCTATGAATTTGTCTAAATTAATGACAACAAACAATCTTGTAGAGATAATAATTTTTTCTTGGAAAAAGGTTGGTTTCATGGTTGAGTAAAAAGAAGGATAGTATAGCTCAATCTACTGCTAAGTCAGAGTATGTAGTTGTTGCTATAAATTGTACACAAATTGTCTGGATGAAATAGATGTTGAAGGATATTGGAGTAATCTTTGAAGAGCATGTTTTTATTTATTGTGATATTAAAAGCACAATAAACATGTCAAAGAATCATGTTATGCATTCAAAGAATAAACACATTTCTATCAAACATCACTTTTTAAGAGACAAGATTGTAGAAAAGGAAGTCAGATTGGAGTACATCAGTACAAAGGAGAAAATAGTAGACATATTCACAAAACCTTTTCCAAAAGATTCCTTTGAGTGTCTCAGAGGTATTATTAGGGTGAGAACCCCTCCTTATGAGAAATAGATGATGCAGGAATGCATCGGTCCATTAGTTATCAGAGTTGTATTATTCCCTGGACTTGATGCTTGGATCTAGTCCTCAGTGGGAGTGATTGCAGGAAAACAACAGAACACATTTGGGGGATCAAGCACCTGGTCTGTTGCAGGCATGAAGATTTGAAAAAGATACACTTTGAAATGATAGATGTACAGAGAAAGGAAATAATTATTGCACCCTTTTCCATTGATGTCAATGTTGGAAATATTCAGGATTAACAGAGTTACTGAGAGGGGAGGGGTGAATCAGTAACACTTAAAACTTTAAAACATTTCTGCACTTTTATATTCTTTAGCCATTCATTCATAAGCATGAAAATGTAATCATTCATAACACATAACACAAAGATTGGTAACCCAGAAACCTTCCAAATAGAAAGTAAAACTGGGGTGGGGATGGTACCCACAAAACTTTGGTACTGCAGTATAAAGTTGGTACTGCAGTATAAAGTTGGCCGGTTAAGGCTTACAATGATCACTTCTGATGATCTGCCCTGTTAAAAGCAATTTGGACTGCTAGGTCCACCTTGTTAGAGGATTTACAAACATACAATGAAGT